>VZQC01011398.1:733873-757477 GCA_009823505.1 Rhizomys pruinosus | reverse complement strand
CCCTGAGCTTCTGTACAAAGCAGTTGGACATAATGCATTTTGGAAACAACAACAACAACAGAAAATACTGCATCAAAGAACTGACTGAAACAGTGAACTTCTGCTCAAAACAGTCAACGTCCCCATGGAAAATATTGAGAAAGACTAAGAGATGGAAAGCATGTTTGGCAGAATGCACGAGCTCTGACGGGGTGGGGGAATGAGCGGGAACACGGGTCTAGATTTGTTAAAAATAAATAAATAAATACAATTAAAAAAAATGCTAGTGGGGAGAGGGGCTGCCGTATGTAACTGGCATTTTTATCACATGAGGATTACTACTTTCCTTTAGTGAAATATTGCCTTCTTTGATTAAAGTTATCCTATGATTCCAAAGAAAACAAGAGCCAACAAATGTCCTACTTGGGGCTCAGGTGTCAATCTAAAAATATAGTTCAGACTCTTGGTTTGGGGCTAATGCTTATTTGAATAATTAATATAATTAATATGCCAATAAGCTGCTGCTTTCAACTTTAAGGTCTGGGGATGGTTTTCTTGATTTAGAATTAAGTCACATTACAAAACATTTCTCCTTACCGTCCCCCAACTCCCAGGTCAATACCTAGTGATACTGAAGGGCTGGGGTGCTCATCTCTAAGGTAAGTGTGGGGTGGGTGGGAGTAGGGTCTCAGTAGGAAGGGAAAAGAGCTATGCTGGATCCCAAGGATCCTGGTAGGAGTCAAAGCCTGGCCAGCTTCTCAATGCCCTGATTATCTCATGAGTATTATATCCCCAGTGACAAGTTTAATTCGACTCAACATTTTTCAGACACTGACTCTTTGCTTCCTATAAGAAAATTAAACTTTTTTTTCAGTACCCTAAAAGATGAACTTTTTACGTGAATATTTTTAATATACCTGCCTTGCTCCAATTTCTATCCAAGTACTTTTTTCGCTTAAAATAGCTAAAATGAGTTAAAACAAGGTTTTATCTTGCTGGGATTTACCTAGCAAAACAAGGTAAGAAACTTCACTTATCAGTGTCTGGGCTGAGATGCAGCTAGAAAGTGTTACTATTACCCCAATTAACAGCTTTAGTTCATAATCTGAAAACAACAGTAGCTCATATCACTGGAATTTCTGCCCAATAAGAACCATAAGCTACTCAGTGACCAAATCTCCCCACTTAATGGAGATGTGTGAGAAGGGACCCAGGTGAATTACCTGTCTTGTCATTTGCCAGACACAATCAATAAATTGAAGGAAAACAGGTGATCTGTCTGCATCTGCATGGTTCTTATCGCCATGGCCAACTCTCTGTAAACAAAGACAATGAAATGTTACATGTAGGATTTTTATTTGATAGAAATTATCTTTTATTGTCATTCTTTTTTAAATATATTTTATTTTTCTATGTGTATGAACGTACTGTCTGCATGTAGGTTTGTGCACCTGTGTCGTGCAATGCCGTGGAGGTCAGAAGAGGGTGTCAGATTCCCCTGGAACTGGAGTTAAAGATGGTTCTCAGCCGCCATGTGGGTGCTGGAGATTGAACCCGGGTCCTCTGCAAGAGCAGTCGGCACTCTTAACCACTAGGCTATCTCTCCAGCCTTTATTGTCATTGTTCTTAAATTTGTCAGAAATCACTTTAAAAAGCACTGCAAAGGAAGTAGCAATCACAGCTCCACCAAGGAGAAATCTACTAACATTGTACAGAAGCACGCTGCAATAGTAATAACATTGTACAGAAGTACGCTGCCATAGCAACACCTAGTAAATGAAACCCAGATAACCAAAACATCCACACTGGAGTAGGACCAGTCAGACCTCCAAAGTGCAGACTTTAGTCCTGGAAAATATAACTTCCCTCTGATAACTTAAGAAATTATTTACAGGTGGCAAGTGAACAAATGAAATGGCACCACTAACTGTATTAGCACAAATCTAAGGTACTTGCAGAAGTGGTTGGATCTGCCCTTCTCACAGAAGGATACCCACCTGCTTTTGCAGCTCTTTCCCTGTCTCAGGGCCTTCCACTCACACAACTGAAAATCCCAAAACAGTATGTGTTGGGTTCTATACTGGTGGTGCAAGTGATTATGTAGGAAACTACTGTCCATTGTCAAGCAAGGCAGTGCTGATAAGCTGCGGTACTTGAATGTATCTACCCTGTCAGACAATATTACAAAAGTAAATTTTACTTAGACAACTATTATCTGGGAAGCAGAAAACAATGTCATTAAATCTTACCCCTTGAGGACTTTTTTTTTTTTAATCCATGTGACAAAATGGGGGAAAAGGCATCCATGTGATTGCTGTTATCCTGTGCAGCAGAAGCACACTGACAGGAAAGAGGGAAGTAACATTTCTTTTTTTTTGGGGGGGGGTAACATTTCATGGAACAAGTTTTCTTCAAAGAATAACTGATAGAATGTTAAGACATGAATATGTGATGGACATTTTTCAAAATTATGTAAATGTGTCACCTAAAGGAAAACCACTGCAGTATTTGTTGCTAATAATATGGCCTAGCGGTTAAGAGCGCCGACCGCTCTTACAGAGGATTCGGGTTCGATCCCCAGCACCCACATGGAGGCCGAGAACCATGTGAAACTCCAATTCCAGGAGAACTCCAGTTCCAGGGGAATCCGACACCCTCTTCTGACCTCCGCGGCATTGCATGACACGGGTGCACAAACTTGCATGCAGACAGTACATTTATACACATACAAAAATAAAAAATAAAAATAAAAATTTAAAAAAAGCATTTGATTGAAGGTTAGATTTTTAGTGGTTTCACCTACCCACAATTCTAATGAAATAACATACAGCTTTATGATATTGCAGAATGATATACATTAATGAGTTACAATATCTGTAGAACTCTGTAAGCCAGTGTTTTCTTATAATCAGTACATGGTTTTACAAAATCATGTGTGAACAGACTGTAGAGCATTCAAGAGACCAAAGAATACTGTTTTTCCAGCTCCATTAAGATTTTCCTCAAGTGCTTAAGCAAACTGACTGTAACATTGGCCACCTGAACACATCTTCCTGATCAGATGACCTTTAACTGCAGGAAAATTGGGAAGGGGGAGCTTTTTATGAAATAATTAGGAAAAAAAAAAACACGAGCCCCTGTGATAGACTTTCCCTCAGATCCACAATTTTAAAAAATAAGCAATGCTAATACAGCTTTCCAAAGACAGCATCTTTGCAAGTATCTTTGGAAACTAATCCAGGAAAACGCCTGTCCAGAAACCATATTCTCCATGCCTTGTAGACCTCATACGTTCTGGCTGCCCTCTCCAGGATTCTCCAAATGCACCTCTCCCTCCACTCAGCTCCTGCTTTGATCATTGCGTTCCCACTCCAGGTGCCTGCTCATCTTGCCATCTCTCCTCAGAAAATAATCCCAACGTTCACTCCTAATTCCTATGAATACAGCTACTATGTATGGGTAACACACGAGACTGAAGCCCACAAGGTTACTGTTTCCAAGTTTCCTTCCTTATTCCAAGTAGTGTTAAAACAGAAGCATACCTGAACGCCACTTGAAAATTCTATTTTGAGTACAAGAAATCACAGGGTACCATCCTGGAGAGAGCCACAAGCCACACCAGAGACGGACAATTGGGATGGTGAGAAAAGAGCAAACATCTTCAGCTCAAAAATTGAAGATTATAGGTGGTGTAGAAAGATAGCTACCTTCAAATCCATGAAAGAATGATACGGAATATTTTTGTTCATGTTTCCAAAGGGACATGAACAATCGGGTAATAGGAAGCAAGTCTCGTTTCACTATTAAGAAATTTCTAGCAACAGTCTAGGTGAAACTCATGCCGTCAGGAAGGGTTGCTTACTGTGTTAATGAATCTGAACAGTAATTTGGGAGGTACATCTTTGTGGATAAATAGGCTTTTTAGTCCATCTAACAATGAATAGATTCTCAAGACACTCTTAATTTTTTTTTTTTTTTTTTGTCTTTTCGAGACAGGGTCTCTCTATAGTCCAGCTGTCCTGGAACTCACTCTGTAAACCAGGCTGGCCTTGAACTCACAAAGATCCTCCTGCCTCTGCCTCCCAAGTGCTAGGATTAAAGGCGTGCGCCACCACGCCTGGCTAAGACACTCTAATTTTGAAACAATGTAAATGTAATGGCAGTCCTAGTGGTTCAGGCTTGTGATCCCAGCTACTCAGGAAGGGGCGGCAAGAGGATGACAAGTTCAAGGTCTGACTGGGCTACGAAAGTGAATTTAGTTAGGGGCATTCTTGAAAACTTATCTCAAAATATAAAAACCAAAAAGGGCTAGGGTTGTAGCTCAGCAGTAGCTTGCCTACCACATACAAAGCCCTGTGTTCAATAATCAGTATTTTTTTAAAAAGGCCTTGAACAATAATCATTCAAAATGTCATTTTTATAAGAATATCTGTAATTCTGTGTTTACAGAAACCATAAATAGGAAACTATTTTAGTCTAAACTTTGGTTAAATTTTAAGGGTTTTTAAGATTTTGTGTGTATGTGTGTGTGTACATGAGTGCAGGTCCCCACAGAGGCCAGAAAAAGTGTTGGATCCTTGGAGCTATTTGAGTGCTGGGAAGTGAGTTTGGGATTTATGCAAGAGCACTGAGTGCTCTTACCCACTGAACCATCTCTCCAGCTCCCAAATTTTTAATATTTACCATTTTAGTTCTAGTCAAGATTATTTTGACTGGAACTAAAGTATGAAGACCTGACTCTGACAACACCCCCTCCCAACACACACACACACACACACACACACACACACACACACACACACACAAGCTAGACAAACCTGTGCAACCAGGTACAAGGGAGTTTGGAATAAGATCTCTAATGCCTGATGGCCAGCCAGCCAGCCTACCCTCCAAGCCTCTGAGCTCCAGGGACCCAATCTCAAAAAAAAGGGTAGAAAAACTGAAGAGGGCATTGACATCTGGCTTCCACAGGCATGTATACATGCACACACAGGAGCCTACCCACATGAACAGATACACAGTAAAATGACGGTTCTTTACTCACTAGTTGGAACCGATGTCCAAAGCTTAGCCACTCTTTCTCCACAAGCACTTCAAATCCTCTTATAGTTCGATAGTATCCATCCAACATGAGCATGGCAAGGGAAGTGAGCTGAGCTGTGCGATCCCAGCCATCACTGCAGTGCACCACCACAGAAGTCTTGCCTGACTCTATCTTATCAGCAATCCTAAGAGCGCCTGCAAGAATGAGCTGGAAAACAAGAGTTTTTAAAAGATTAAACTTATCAAAATATACTAATATAGTTTTGTTAGAGATGACAGTCTCAACATGGAAATAAACAAGAACCTTCTTATAAAGGACTACTAAGCTCGGAGGTCTCACAGGAACACCTCCACTTGATCCTCCTTCATAAGCACACTTAGAAAGGGGGATAGTAGGATTTCATTAGTCATCAGTGAACAGTAACAATGAAAAGGGGGGTAGATTCTCCAGTGATCCCAATTCACTATTAAGTTTCACTATAATTTCAATGCATATTTAGACTTAAGAACCACTAACTCAAAAGCTTTGTGAGGACTAACTAGAACCAGAGTTGCCCAGAGTAGTCACTCATAAACTACAGGTATAATTCTCTTACTATGTGGCAGGCCCTGCTCTGAATACTAGAGATAAAGTAGCAGAACAAACTGCTTAACCAAGCTTGCATTCTACTTGGATGAGCCTAACCCAGACATAAATGTATGGCCCCAAAGATGTCAATGAATGGGACAGTTTGATACACAAAGTTCCTCCAGAACTGCTTTTAAATAAAGGGATTAAAAGTGGGCTTCCTGAGGTGATGCTTGAGCGGGATCTGAAGAATGGCAAGTGCTAGAGGTATAGGGATTGGTGGAGAAGAAAGGAGTTCAGCAGTATTATATACAGGCCACCAGGGAAACACTATTACAGCTAGTCTTCTGGAGACAATGTTAATACCAACTAATGAAATGGCCTGGAGTTTTCTCAGACACAGACACTGAATCTGACAGGTCCAAACTAAGTCCCATGTTTTTATTTGCACCATACAACTTAGGATATTGGGCCATACAAATATGCCCTCTAACCCAGTAGTTGGCTATATTCAAGCCTTCAGGCTTCTTGAAGAGAAACAATTAACATATAATGTACCAGTCTATTTGTGTGGCTTTCTCACTTCTGACTTTAGAGATTATAAGTCTGATCCTTAACATCAAATATAATCCCCATGACTTTGTAATACTAATAGCATATATGTGGTTACATAAGTATATTTTAGTAATTTATAGTACTGACATTCAAAACATGTCTGAAAATACATATATCAATTTGGTGCTTCAAATATTAACATATTAAGTAAAAGGCGTTCGCATGGTACTTTTGAAGTGATTTAAATTTCAAATGATACCTTTTCTTTCAACTAATTCACTCCTTCCAAAATGGTTTAACTTCCTAAGTCATGCAACACATTATTTTTTGGCTACCTATTCACACAGATAGTACTGCCCTACCTCAATCTTGGTTTCCACAAATTGTTTTACAAATAGTAATGATGATGATGATGACAGATTGTTTTACAAATAATGATGATGACACAAATTGTTTTACAAATAATAATGATGATGATGATGACAGATTGTTTTACAAATAATGATGATGATGATGATGATGTTTTACAAATAATGATGATGATGATGACGATGACGACGACGACGACGACAATGAGAGTCAGGTATTACGTCCCATGCCTGTACTTCCACCTTTAAGAGGCTGAGGCACAGGACTTCCATGACTCTGAGACCAGTATGGGCTTCAGAGAGAGACTTTATCTCCAACAAAAATGCAAATAAATGAAAAGCAGTGTTAAATGGGGGGTGGGGGGAGTGAAGAGTTTCAAGAAAATGGATACTTACAACCTGATGCTATCAGAAGTGAAATATGAACTATGATCTGAAGCATGGACAAAATTCAGATGGACTGAGAAATGCACAACAAAGGTCAAACTCCAAAGTATACACAGAGCTCTAGAAATCATTGTCAAGTTTCCACTACTCCAATTATAAAAACCAGTGTAGACAAAGGGGTACGGTCTCTGCTTCAGAAGCAGTAGTACATACACACCTTGATGTGTTCCAGCCAGTGAGTAGATTCCAGGTTAGACAACCAGTGAGTTTCCTCAATATTGGGGTACACAATTTCCTTCAGTTTTCTCAGTGATTCTCTCATAACATGGATATTGTGGATATCCAAAAACACTAGTTCGGCATTTTGATAAGCATCTTCACTTTCGTAACCTCCCCCTTTTGCCTGCAAAAGGGCAAAGATCACAGCAAATTATCCATGAATATACAGCCATCTTTTGTAGACATCCATTACAAAGTTCCATAAAGTTATCTAAAAAGCATGAAAGATTAAAAAAAAATTTTTTTTAATTTAGTTTTTATTTTATGTGTATGTGCTTTTGCCTGCATGTGTGTAAGTGCACTTGTGTCATCTAATGGCATGTAGGTCAGAAGACAGTGTTGGATACCCTGGAACTGGAGTTACTGATGGTTGTCAGCCACCATGTAGGTGCTAGGAAGCAAACCAGGGTTCTCTGCAAGAGGGGGCAGTGCTGTTGCCTGCTGAACCATCTCTCCAGTCCCTTCGCATATTATTTCTAGAACAGGAATATGTCTTTAATACTCCCCTTCAAACTTATTAAAATCAGCAGACAACTCCACACACGAGTATCCATGTTGCTTTGTCCCTGTTTACACACCTTCCTCCCTCTTCACCTGCTTACAATTGCTATCTGGAATAATTCTTTGTAATCATAATGGCAAGTTAAAAGTCATTCACTGGTCTGTTGCTCTGAAAAAATACTTGAGAACAAAACCCGAGGATGATCAGACTCATGCATGGGTTCAGTAAAAGCTCATCACAGGCAGGTCTCATGCTTCTAGTGTGTGACGTGGAGAAGAGGAAGACACCCACGGCAGGCAGGGAACAGAAGAGTAATGGGAAGGACAGCCAGGACAGACACCCCCCACCCCAAAGCACACACCTCTGTAGAGTAACCATCCTTGTGTGTGAAGACCTGCAAGAGCAGCTCCTCTGGAGTCATTCGTGCTCCTGAAAATAACCTATTACTCATGCTCTGTAAGTGAAGCCCAATAAGCTCACTGGGTCTAAGTAAGAATAAAACTCTCGTCTGGTGCTGGGCTTATTAGAAGGGAGGCATACACTTCTTAGTAGCTGTGTGCTCTCCCTCCTGGAAAGTCTCATAACAGGTGTGAAATTTGTTTGATGTGACTATGCCATGGTATCAAGAAAAAAAAAAAATAAAAAGGGACCAGTAACAAATATTGAAAAGGGTGTAAGAATGAATATATATATATATATATATATATATATAGATATATTTTTTTTTTTTTTTTCCCCTCTGCAAAGGTTTATTGACCTAGGCAGAATTCAACCACATCAGTCCATTCCTTGACCCAGTCTTCCGGACAGTACTGCTCATAACTATGCTCGTGTACATGTCATATATGCACCAGAATTATGTCCTCCAGGAATAAACTGTAAGTTAACTCCAATACATGTTTAGGAGGTTTTTTTTCCTTTTAATTTTATGTTACTCGAAAATAAGAATATATACCTTCTGCCCATATACATTCATTACCATGTCTGAAAGTAAGTGCTAAGTTAATTTGAGGGCTCATTAAGATCCCCAGCACCCACATGGTGGCCGAGAACCGTCTGAAACTCCAATTCCAGGAGAACTCCAGTTCCAGGGGAATCCGACACCCTCTTCTGACCTCCGCAGCACTGCACGACACGGGTGCACAAACTTGCATGCAGACAGTACATTCGTACACATACAGAAATAAATAAAAATTAAAAGAAAAAATTTTTAAAAAGATATTCACATTATAACACCATAACATCACAGTTGCTCAGCTTGCCGTTCAATTGGGAGATTTGGTAATAGCATCCACAAATGTGAGAAACCATTCCCTGTTTGGTTTTTTGGGAGTGTGTTACTTAGCATAATGGCTTTGAGTTCCATCCATTTACCTGCAAAGTTCATGATGTTATCTTTCTTTACTGAAGCATAGAACTCCACTGTGTAGATGTACCACATTTTTGTTATCCACTCATCAGTTGAGGGACATTTGGTGTGGTTCTATCTTTTCACTATTGTGGAAAGAGCTTCAATAAACATAGATGTGCATGTGTCTTTGCAGTAGGATAAGTCTTGTGGATATATACCCAGGAGTGGTATGGCTGGGTCAGGTTGTAGGCTCATTTTGAGTCTTTGAAGGGTTCTCCACACTGCCTTCCACAATGATTATATGAGTTTACATTCCCACCAGCAGTGGATGAGTGTTCCCCTTTCCCCACAACCTCTCCAGCATTTGGTGTCTTTTGTTTCCTTGACCTTAGCCAGTTTTATCAGAGTGAGATGGTATCTTAGAGTGGTTTTAATTTGCATTTCTTTAATTATTAATGAAGCTGAACACTTTTCAAAATATTTCTCAGCCATCTTTACTTCCTCACTGGTGAAGTCTCTGTTCAGATCTTTATTCCATCTTTTAAGTAATTTTTTTCTTGCTTCTTTGTTTTTTGAGTAGTTTATATATTTTGGATGTTAATGTTCTGTCAGATGTATCACTGGTAAAGATTTCCTCCCATTCTGTGGGTTTTCTCTTCATTTCCTTGGTTTTTTTTTCTTTTTCTTTTCTGTACAGAAGCTTTTGAGATTGATGAGGTCCCACTTGTCAGCTGTTGACATTATTTACTGCACAGCTGCTGTTTGATTTAAAAAGTCTTTTTCTACTCCTATGTCTTGTAGATTGCTACCAACTTTTTCTTCTATCACCTTCAGAATTTCAGGTTTCATGCTGAGGTCATTGATCTATTTGGAGTTGACTTTTGTACAGGGCAAAAGGTAGGGGTTTAATTTTATTCTTCTACAAATGGTGATCCAGTTTTGCCAGCACCATTTCCTGAAGATGCTGTGTTTCCTCCATTGAGTCTTTTTGGCCCCTTTGTCAAATATGAGGTGGCTGAAATTGTTATGAGCTCAAGTGTAGATCTTCAGTTTTGTTCCACTGATCTACGGGTCTGTTTTTGTGCCAGCAGCAGACTGTTTTTATGACTATAGCCCTGTAATATAGTTTGAAGTCTGGTATAGTGATGCCCCTGTATTGCACTTTTCACTCAGGGTTGCTTTAGCTATTCAGAGTCTTTTGTCTTTCCAAATGAACTTAAAGATTTTCTTCCCCCCGAGTCTGTGAAGAAATTCTTCGGGATTTTAATTGGGATTGCATTGAATCTGTATATTAATTTGGGTAGAATGGACATTTTTACTATATTAATTTTTCCAACATGAGCATGGGAGGTCTTTCCATCTTTTGATATCATCAACCTACTTCAGGGGTTTAAAACTTTTTTATTTATTCATTTATTTTTATGCATATGAATGTACTGTCTGCATGTAGATCTGTGCACCTGTGTCGTGCAATGCTGAGGAGGTCAGAAGAGGGTGTCAGATTCCCCTGGGACTGGAGATAAAGACGGTTCTCAGCCACCATGTGGGTGCTAGGGATTGAACCTGGGTCCACTGCAAGAGCAGTCAGCACTCTTAACCACTAGACCATGTCACCAGCCCTAAAACTTTTGTTGTAGAGATCTTTGGTGTCTTTGGTTAGGATTATTCCCAGGCAATTTTTTTTTTTTTTTTGAGGCTATTGTGAGTGGGAAGGTCTCCTTATATTCCTTCTCCAGTTGCTTGTTGTTGGTGTAAAGAACGGCTACTGATTTTTCTAGGTTAATTTTGTATCCTGCCACTTTACTGAAGTTCTTCATCGTTTCTAGGAGTTTTATTCATCCCTCAGGTAAACTATCATATCATATGCAAACAGGGATAGTTTGACTTCCTCTTTTCCAATTAGTACTCCTTTAATTTCCCTTTCTTGTCTTATTCCCCTAGCTTAACATTTCAAGCACTATACTGAAGAGGAGTGGTTATAGGGGGCAGCCTGGCCAGGTTCCTGCCTTTAAGGGGAATAGTTCTAATTTTTCTCCATTTTAGGATGATGTTGGCTGTGGGTTTGTTGTATATGACTTTGATTATATTTATGAATGTTCCCTGAAGTCCAATTCCCTATAGAACTTTAAACATGAAGGGATGTTGGATCTTGTCAAATGCTTTTTCTGCATCAATTGAGATGATTGTGTGATTTTCTTTTTGTCTATTTGTGTGTTTTAAGATATTTATTGATTTAAGTATGTTGAACCATTCTTGCATCTCTGGTATGACTCCAACTTGATCATGATGGATGATCTTTTTGATGTGGGTCTGTATTCAATTTGGAAGTATTTTGTTGACAGGTATGGTGGCACTAGCCTTTTAATCCCAGCACTTGGGAGGCAGAGGCACGCTATTCTCTGTGAGTTCAAGGCCAGCCTGTCTACACAGAGACCTCTAGGTCAGCTGGGACTAAAGGGAAACTCTGTCTCAAAAATACAAAAAAAAAAAGTATTTTGTTGAGAATTTTTGCATCTGTGTTCATTAATGAGATGGGTCTATAGTTTTCTTTTTTGGTTGTGTCTTTGCCTGGTTTTGGTATTAGAGTGATGCTGGTTTCATAGAAGTAATTTGGAAGATTTTACTCTGTATCCTTCTGAAAAGTTTGAGTAATAAAGGTTCTAAGACCTATTTAAATGTTTTATAGAATTCTGCTGTGAAACCATCTGGGCCTGGGCTTTTTTTAGTTTGGACTTTGGGTTTTTTTGCTCTTTTTGAGATAGGGTCTCCCTTTAGTCCCACCTGGCCTGGAGCTCACTCTGTAGACCAGGCTGGCTTTGAACTCACAGACATCCACCTGCCCCTACCTCTACAGTGCTGGGATTAAAGACATGCACCACCATGCCTGTCTGGAGGGTTTTTGTTTGTTTTAACTACATCTTCAATTTCCTCATATGTTATAAGTCTGTTTAAACTGTCAATCTCTTCTTGGTTAAGCTTTGTTGATTCCCAGGATTTCAGATATTCATCCATTTCTCTTAGGTTTTCAAACTTAGTATAAGTTTTTAGGTATTCTCATATGACTGTCTGGATCTTTTCATTGTTTGTTGTGATATTTCCCTTTTCATCAGAAACACTATTAATTTGGAGTTGCTCTTTCTTTCTTTTGGTTAACTGGGCTAGAAGTCTATCTCATCTTTTCAAAGAATGAGCTTTTGGATTCATTGATATTTTTGTATTGTTTTCTTTGTTTCTATTTCATTGATTTCTGCCTTAATTTTTGTTATTTCTTGTCTGTTGGGTTTAGGGCCCATTTGTTTTTTTTTTGTTTTCTCTCAAGTGTTTTTAGCTGCAGTGTTAGATCATTTATTTGTGTACCCCCCCCCTTTTTTTTTGTCTTTTCAAGACAGGGTCTCCCTGTAGGCCCAGCTGTCCTGGAACTCACTCTGTAGACCAGGCTGACCTCGAACTCACAAAGATCCGCCTGCCTCTGCCTCCCAAGTGCTAGTATTAAAGGCATACACCACCATGTCCAGCTTGATTTTCTTTTTTTTCTTTTTTTTTTTAATGTGGACACTTAGGGCTATAAAATTTCCCTCTTAGGACTGGTTTTATTGTGTCCCACAGGTTTTGTTGTGTTGTATTGTCATTTTCGTAGTTCTTTTATTTCATTCTTTATTTCTTCCCTGACCCACTCATTATTCAGGATTGTGTTGTTTAGTCTCCATGTGTTCTTGTGGCTAGTTGGGCTTATTCTGGTGTTAATATTGAGCTTTATTGCACTGCAGTCTGATAGAATGCATGAAATCATTTCAATCCTTTTGTATTTGTTGAGATTTCTTTTGTGTCCCAGGATTTGGTTGATTTTGGAGATTGTTCCATGGGGCACTGAGTAGAAAGTATATTCTCTGGTGTTTGGGTGGAATATTCTGTAGATGTCTGTGAGGTCCATTTGCTGTACTGTATTGTTCAATTCCAATATCTATTTTTTGTCCAGTTGATTTACCCAACAGGCTCAGTGGGGAAGTGAAGTACTCCACTATTAGTGTGCTGGGATTAATCTCTGTCTTGAGGATGTGCAGAATTCTGTTTATATAGTTTGGGGCACCTAAGTTTGGTGCATAAACATTTAGGATTGTGAAGTCTTCGTGGTTAATTGTTCCTTTGATAAGGATGTAATGGCCCTGTTTGTCTCTTCTGATCGACTTTACTCTGAGGTCTATTTTGTTTGATATTAGAATAGCAAATCCTGATTGCTTTTTGGTACCATTTGCTTGGAATATTTTTTCTTCCATCCTTTCACTTTAAGTTGGTGTCTGTCCTTGAGGGTGAGATGGGTTTCTTGTAGACAGCATATAGACGGATTCTGTTTCCTAATCCATTCTCCCAGTCTATGTCTTTTGATTGGGGAGTTTAGTTCATTAATATTTAAGGTTATTATTGAGAGATGCATGTTGTTTCCTTTCAACTTATTTTTCGTTTGCATTCTTGGTCTAGGTATTTATTTACTCTGTTATGCTTTTGTTAATTTCTCTCTTTGGTTGCTTGGGGATAGGTGCTCCTTTCCTCTATTCTTTGAATTGCTTCAAGTATTTTCCGAAGTGTTGGTTTTTTAACATGTGTTCTTTCATTTTGTTTATGTCACAAACTCTTTTTCTCCTTCAACTATAATTGACATTTTTGGTGGATATAGTAATCTGGGTTGGCATCTAAAGTCATTTAGCACTGGGAATACTTTGGTCCATGTTCTTCTGGCTTTCATAGTTTGCACTAAGTCAGCTGTAATTCTAATGTGTTTTCCCCTTATATGTAATTTGTTGTTTTTCCTCTTGTAGCTTTCAGTATTTTATCTTTGTTTTGAGTATCTAGCATTTTAACTATGATATGGCATGGGGAATTTCCTTTCTGGTCTTATCTATTTGGTGTTCTAAGCGCTTCTTGTATTTGTATGGGTTTGTCTTTTTTTCAGTTTGGGGAAATTTTCTTCTATTATCCTGTTGAAGATCTGATCAATTCCGTTGTCTTGGGATTCTTCTCCTTCCTCTATCCCTATGATGCAGAGATTTGGTCTTTTCATAGTATCCCACATTTCCTGGTTGTTCCACTCTTGCGTTTTTAAAAATTTTTCATAATCTTCTCTTGAGCATTTTAGTTGTTCCATGTTATCCTGCAGGTCTGATATTCTGTTTTCTGCTTCTTCCATTCTGCTCCTTCAGCTTTCTCACATCCTTTCCTGTTAATTGGATGAGTGTTCCATTTCCTTTTTCACTTCTTCCTGTGATTTCTTTAGTGTGTCCACTTCCTTTTGGAGCTTATCATTTTCTAATTGTAGCTCCTTTCTTCGCTGGTCCACTTCCTTCTGAAGTATGTCATTCTCTCCCTCTAGTTCTTTTCAGAGTTTGTGTTTCTCTTCCTCTAGCTCCTTCCAGAGTTTGTCATTATTTCCCTCAAGTTCTTTCTGAAGTTTATCATTCTTCTAGATCCTAGGTTTTTCATTCTCTTCCCTTAGTTCTGTGATTTGTTCTTTATATTCTTTGATTTCTTTGAATATGTCTCTGACTGTTCTTCTAAGGTCCACGTCTTGGTTTCCTTCCAGGGAGATTTCATCATAGGGATCTTCTATAGGACTGGCTGAGTTCGGTGTGGATTTATTATGAGATGTTCCCATGTCATTTTTTAGTTGTGGCTTTGGCACATGGGTTTATTTTTTGCTTGTATTCTGGTGCTAATTTCAAATGTTAATATGGAGGATTGGTTGGTCACTCACAATGCTCCCTGCCAGTCAGTTCATCTGTTGGCTGTGCAGTCTAGAATCACTAACACTGTGCTCAGTGGACTATCTGCACTGCAGCTCCACCAGCTTATTGGATCCTCTGCACCATTGGTATGTGCTGGCCTCCTAGGCATCTCCCTGAGGGTGGCTGGGTGACTCTGCCCAGGCAATCACAGGGAGGGAGGAGGGGCATGGCGTCCAGCCTGGTTCCTGAGCCCCAGGCCTCTGGCGCTGGTCCCTGTTGCACAGGCCTTCCCAGGCCACCTGGCTGTGTCAAGAATGGCAATATTTTTAGTAAAGACTTGTATGAAGATTAGGATGCCTGGGTGATTTCCCAAAATGAAGAAGAAACCTGGAAAACCTAAGCAAGCTACAAAGGTCTGAGTAAACTATGTAAGATATGGAAAATATGAGACTTTAGACTTGATGTATATAATCTTAAAATTCTAAGGTCCATGTTCAATAGTGTTGGCAAAACTCTGCTAAAATCAATGGACTTACTGATCTGCTCCTGGTATCAATTCCAAGAAGTAAATAAAAAATGTATGATGGAGCCGGGCATGGTGGCACTCGCCTTTAATCCTAGCACTTGGGAGGCAGAGCCGGGTGGATCTTTGTGAGTTCAAGGCCAGCCTGGTCTACAGAGCAAATTCCAGGACAGCTGGGGCTACAGGGAGACCCTGCCTCAAAAAGACCAAAAAAAAAAAAAGTATGATGTATCTCTAATCAAGATTTATTTTATTTGGTTCTTATTCAAGCTTTATCTAAATAGTAAAGTTAAAAATATCAGACTGAGCCAGGTGTGGTGGTACATGCCTTTAATCCCAGCACTTGGGAGGCAGAGGCAGACAGATCTCTGAGTTCAAGGCCAGCCTAGTCTATACTAATTCAAATAGACAGGTTTAAAGGGAACAATTCGCTTGGCCCCGGGCTCTCCAAAGTCATCTAGGTCCCAGGGTACCTTGAGGCATCTCTCAAAATGTCTTATAACTGTGGTGAGTCATCTGTCTTCTTGTTAAGACAGCCCTCTCCCTAAAGTGGACTCAAACCAGTGTGCAGTCTACAAAAAGGAGAGTCAACACAGAGGAAAATTTCTTGCATACTTCCAAATGAAGCCACAGTCAAATAAGGCCTTTGGACTCACAACTCACACAGATGTACTGATAAGAGACTAAAACCTGAGGTTTAGTCTTCCTCCCAAGCCCAAACATTCCTTAAGGACTACATCCTCTGCTGGTCTTGACAATAAAAATCAAATGGTTAATTCTGGCCATCTACATGGACATTTAATACCCAACAGGATATTATAATCACAAAGACTAAAATGACTAGTGTGTTTCTTTAACAGTCCAAGGGACAGCACATTCCAGACATTAAATTTAAATCTGTGTATGTCAAATATGTCTCATCACTAAATGATGGATAAATTTCTTGTCACTGTCCGTCTCTAGAACCCACCTGGGAGGGGCCTCACACTGATTCTAGCAACTCTGATGGCTATCTGCCTGAAAGCAGAACCTGGGTTCATCCAGCCTTGGAAGCCAAAGGGAAAATGAGGAGTAATCTAGATGAGCTCTTAGCCCATCCAAGGGTTCTAACAGACTTTTATTTGAACATTTTAAAAACATGCTCTGTTCTGGCATCTCCTGATTCCCTGCCTAGGGCTTGTGGAGCTCATTACTCTTGGCTTTACTTCTCCTCCACATCTCTTCCCAGGCATCAGTCAGGGACTTCCTTCCTCCCTACAACTGACACATGGTGTGCCTCATGCGGCCCCATCTTTAGTCCTGCCACAGGACTGAAGCTAAATCTAAATAGGCCTCCGGTCATGTCACATAAAATCAAGGACAAAATAAAAATGTTACACACCTTGATGCAATCAGCCAACTCAGTACTCAAAAACTCTACAGGTAATGTGTACAGAAAATCAGACAGGTAAAAGAAAGGCCACAGGTGAAGAGACTTAAACAGACATAGTGAGTACAGCATTGTAAGATACAGCAAAGCTACAGCCACCCAGAGATGCACAGCTGGGTGAGAGAAGTATACAGAAATACAAGCAGAACATGGATGCAGGGAAAGAGTGGTTGCTGCTGACAGAAGCAGAGGATAGTGCTGATGGTGAGCACACGTGGAGGGCTTGGCTAATCATGCTTCAATTCTAGACAGGTCATGACTACAAGGATAACAGTAATTCATTAAGATGTAAAAAAATGTTCCTACTACATACACAAAAAGACTGCTGTAACAAGGGTATATTCTTGATAAAAAAAAAAAAAATTTCCAGGGTGAGGTATGAGTGAGGATGACCAGAAACACAGAATGGAGAAAGCTAACCCTATACTGCCACCTCTGATGCCTTGTACTCCTTTCTTTACTTTCACTGTAGACAGGCATCCCATGCTAGTTCATGGCATAAAAAGACTGTTAGAAGAATACATTTGAGTTCCTGGGCCAGCTTCATTTACATATCTCATTTAAAAAAGTACTTATGCTCTAAACTTGTAAAAGAGTTAGGATGCCATGCATCTCCCTCACCTCCTTCAAAAGGAATATTTATAGAGAATGCCAGGAACTCACAATGCCCCCCCCCACCCCTAAAACTAGGTGGATGGAAATAATGAGGAATATCCTCCATGACTTACAGGTTGATCACCCGGTGGCAAAAAGAAAAAAAATTAACTACATTTAGTATGATTAGTTGTCATATGTTAAAATGGAATTACAGTCAAATTTTCATGGGCATAAAAATGTATGTATACCTTGAAAAAGCTATTCCATTTCATTTCAAATATTTATGTATGAATACACAGATCTGAAACATTAGCAAAGTTCAGTTTTTCTTAGTTACAGGATTATGTGGTGTTATCATGCTTAGCCTTACTAATTTTTCTATAATACAGATGGACTGCAGACTTAAAAGGTCAATAATGATCTCAAATTCTCATCAATCAAAAGCATGTATGTTCTGAACTCTAACTCCCCTCTGTAGCACCTGACCACTTTTTTACAAGGGTGTAGTCCAGCCAAATTCAGCTGACTCATCAAACTAAGTATAACCCAGATTACTAAAGAAAAACCTCACCTTATTGGCAACAGCATTGACACTTGGCCGGGCATCGAATATAAAAATTTTGTGAGATTGGGCATTAGAGTCCATGACGGCCTGAAGGTACTTCTCATCTTCTTTGCTACGCTTTCCACTTACTCCTACCATGGGCTGGCTGCACCGAGTGACTGTGGCTTGACTTTCAGGATGAATCCATGATAAAACCTTCATGGAAGGGAAAATAGTTAAAACATCCTCTATTGCTTCTCTCTGCTTATAATTCTCAAAACCATCACTTCTTTATAAAGATGCTTTCTCAGTAGATATAGAGCCTTGGCAGGAAAGGACAATTCAGGCTGGCAGGAAAACTCATCATCCTTCAAGCGAAGTGATATGTGAGAAAGTACTTAATTCTTAGACACTCATTTGTAATTGATTATTGAGAAGTCCTGTCTAAGAAAAGTACATTAAAACAATACTCTGGGGGCTGGAGAGATGGCCTAGCAGTTAAGAGCGCCGACTGCTCTTGCAGAGGACCTGGGTTCGATCCCCAGCACCCACATGGCGGCTAAGAACCGTCTGTAACTCCAATTCCAGGAGAACTCCAGTTCCAGGGAAATCCGAGACCCTCTTCTGACCTCCACGGCATTGCACGACACAGGTGCACAAACCTACATGCAGACAGTACATTCATACACATACAAATATAAATAAAATTTAAAAATTAAAAAAAAAATAAAAAAACAAGACTCCATAGACCCTACTTAAGTTTTTTTTTTTTTTTTGTAATCACTAAAACTGTTCAACTATGCATTTTGCACCTAAAATTAAGCTAATCTTTCAATATATTGTCATTCAACACAGATTTGTTTTCTTCTTTCTTGGACTTCATGGACATTTATCACTGCAACTCAACAATGTGTACAATACAGAAATGGTAACAAATGCACAAGCCAAACATTTCAATTAGGAGCCTGCTTTAACTTTAATTTCACAGTTGAAAATTTTCACCAGATAACCCAAGTCTTTAATATCCTTATATAAATGCTATAGCTACTTTCATCCTGTGCTATTAATTTAACTGCATCGTTAAGTAGAGTACAAAACCATCTGCAGAGTCTTCTCAAAACACCCAAGCTACTTACAGGGATTCGGCCCCGGGACCTGAAGGATGCCACTCTCTTCAACTCCTCATCAGGAATGTTTGCTGGCACCACCAAGAAGGCAGGATATGTATCACAAAGTTCATAGCGTTCATTTATCTTTGTGATTCTCCAGCTTTCATTTGGAATTCCCTATGTGACATAAAATGTAAGACAAACCAACCATTAATTAAAACATTAAGAGGCACCAGGACAGAAACCATCTAAGTCAATCTCTCAAATCTCTACTACATCTTAAAATATTCAAATAGTGATGTTCAAGGTTGTAGGAAGATACATTTTAATGTGGAAATTATATTTATTTTAGCGCTGAATGTTAACAAGCCCATTTATTCACTAAAATTAATAGAGTATCAGTCTGCTGAGCATATCTAGAGAAGGAGGAAGAGAAGAGGAAGACTGAGGTGTTCTGGTCTTAAAAGAAAACACAGTCCCTCTACTTACTGTGATTAGATAATTGCTTTGGTACCATTCACGTAAACAGACATTTCAGAGGGCAGGAACCATGAATCTACCAGAATCCCACATGTAAAGTTACTATTTGCTGGAGTACATTTTCACTTCTACATGCTACTATTAATGAACTGTTCTAATCTAAAACATGAGAAGAGCAAGGACACAACAGGACAACATGCAAGAGCAACACTTTATATCCCCCAAAGATGCTCAAGTTTAATTAACTTCATTTTATAAAGGACGTAGTGGCACTGCCTGTAATTTGGGCAAACCTACACTTCACGCAGGTCCCCTCCAGTCACCAGGTGGGACATACTCTCTGCAGTTCTTCTCTATAGCCATGCTCATCTCTTTACTAGTATCTTATCCTTTTCTGTCTCACCTATCCTAGCCTTACCCTCTCCACTAGTGTGGTCCTAATGTGCTCCTAAGATGTCCCTCCTCCTCTCTAGCTTTCTTCTTTCTTCTAGACAACTGTAACATCCTTATTTTTTTCCAAAAGAAAAGGAATGGTTCAATTACAGGTTTCTCAAAAAATATTTGCACATTATAATAAAAAGCAAAGTGAACTCCCTGGTTTAACAGCAGTATTCGAACAAGTAATTTGTCATTTGAACTCCTCACTCCTCATTCTCACCTGCCCTTCCTCACCCAATAAATGAACAATTTCTAGTATTTTTCTTCCAAAAGTACTGGAATAGGAGTTTGCTCATTTCTCCCAATCCTCCCTGAAAGTTCCCTAAGCCAAACCATTTATTATCTCTTTTCTCCTATCCTCCTGCAATCTGGTCTCCCTACTTTCCCTGTAAGAATCTTTGAAGATCCAAATGTGAGCATGATTCTTTCTCCTAAGAATCTATATACAGCTATTCATTCCTTTGTATATAAAGTATAAAAGCCGGTACGGGCCTGCATGGCCTCCAACAATTCTGCTTTCTCTAGCTCTCTTGCCACTGCACACTCCAACTGAAATAAACTACTTTCCCTTCCCAAATGACTTCACATTTTTTCTCCAAAGGACTGGTTCCATTAGATGAATTCGTTCCAGTACACTGTAACTGTCTGACTGCCCTATTAAATGTGAATGTAGTATATAAATTGCCGGAATCAACTCTTGTCAACTCTACTGAGCTGAGAGATTATGGAGGGTTTTTATGGACAGCTGACAGTAACTGCCAGAAGAAACTTAGTGCACCCACTTGGACAGAAGCTGCTGCAACCTTACACAAATGGTACTTCTGCAAGGACACCTACCCAGCAATATTCTAATCAACACCAGGCTGGAGCCACATCACAGTGGCCACTAATATCCAACGTAACCCTCCAATTTCTTGTCCTCAAAAACTTCCCTTCACCTCAAGTTCTTTAAGTGTTCACTGTGCACAGTGCGTATCCCTTACAAGGTTCTGCCATTCCCGATCATGTATTGGCATTCCATGGGGAAATGGGTTTTGTCTGGGTTTCATTTTCTTAAGGTTGAAAGATACAAACCCATAAGTAGTAGAAGAATGTATCTTTCTGTTTTAATTACAAGTGCTTAGTAGGTATCATGAGAATTGATAAATGCATATAGGAATGTGTGAATGATCAATCAGTGTACTCTGGAAAACTTTTCAGAAATGTAGTTTCTGAAGTTTTCTTAGAAAATATGGAACCAGAGCTAAGAAGGCTGAAGCATACATCTTCAATCCTGATGGACCATAACCCAACCAGGGGCTCTTTTCTGTCCTCAGTCCACCCCCCACCCCCCCAAACAAGTCATGGTGCCCTACAACACCAGGCGTGGGAAATTACTAGTAGACGCACTGCTGTTAGCAGTGGGAATATCACACCCATTGGGAAGAAGCAAGAAAGGGGTACAAAGAGAACCAATGACAAATTACCTATTATTACCCCCATTCCTAGATAAGCTGACAGTTCTATGTCAACTAAGGAAAAAGCTGGAGTTAACCATCTATGTGCCCTCTCTATTTAGACAATGATAAAGATTAACAATTGCTGATCCTTGGCCTGGAATTTCTCTTCTCCATGAAGATCTCCAGCCAGTCAATGGATCTAGTCATCCAAGGCAATAAATACAGGTTGTACCTTTCCAGTTACAATCCAGTTCTAAGAACAAATGGTGTTTTCCCTAAATCTGAGTGTTTTGCAAGTTTGACAAGACTGCATGGACTTTAGGGTTACTTTTGGAAAAGATGATATATGCCTGTTACCTTTCTACGGGATTTTTACTGAGGACTTGATTTTTCTTACAAAGTCTAGCATCCTCCATAGACTCATGATTGAAGAGTAAAATAAGAAACATTGTTCCGCCGGGCGTGGTGGCGCACACCTTTAATCCTAGCACTCAGGAGGCAGAGGCAGGCGGATCTTTGTGAGTTCAAGGCCAGACTGGTCTACAGAGTGAGTTCCAGGATAGCTGGGGCTACAGGGAGACCCTGTCTCGAAAAGACCAAAAACAAACACCAAAAAAAAAAAAGAAACATTGTTCCTCATCACAAATTTACATACCTATTAACAGTTTTGCACATCTTTAAAAAGTCTATACTGTACATTCTTTTAGTACCATTATGCATACATCTGTAGAACGTGGTTTTCATCTTTTAAGTGAAAGCTTATAATGAAGCCAAGTCAGCCATGTTTTCTGGTTTCAGACCTTTACAATACAATTGATGTAGTAATGGCTATTTAGTATTTATAGTGTTAAAAGGTATGTGTTTGTTATGTTATGTTATTAATCCTGAAAAAAAAAACCCAAAAAACAATAACACAAAGCAGCACCTATCACCAGCAAAGACAGAAGGCACTGACACAAATGACTCTGACCAGGCACTAAGCATACAACTAAAACTGGAGCGAGAATCCACAGCAAAACCTCTTAAATGGCCCAGAATTATCAAGTGAAAAAGAAAGGCAGAGAACAAGGTACCTAGTGTACAACCACCTGCTTTCAGAGCAACACACAAGACACACAAGCTTGTGAGCACAACATCCCACAAGGACGCACAGGGTGCAGTGACATTTCCTACACAGAACAGAACTGTTCTGGAAAAGAATCTGACCTTGCATGTTCTTTTTGACTTTTGTACATTTCCTTTTTAAGGGCGAAAGGAAAGAATGCTCTAATGGTTTATCTTTAAAGATTTTAACATGCAATTTTCTTCTCCAAATTCACCCAGTAAGTAAAAGACCACAAAGAATGGGCACTTGCTGGAGTTCCTGCTCCAGTCCCACCTCACAGGTCCCAATCTCATCACATTTGACTCTATGGATAGGTGCAGCTGTCCATACTTTCTCTATAAAAACAATGCTCTCTGAACAGCTACCTCATGTCCTGTCTGAAGTCTTATATTGACTAGCAGCTAGAACACTTTCTGTCTGGATTTTTCATTCTCAACAATTCCAGTGACTACAGTTTTTGGTTGTTAACCCCCTTATTCTGACACTAATTTTTGTGGATTAATATAAACCTGCTACTGTTACTCCTTGTTTTAGTGACTCCTTGTGCTTTGTACTCTTTTACAGTCTACCAATTGGCAGGGTAAGGCAACAATAGGAATTTTAAATTTCATTTACCAACTATGACTGAAAAAACTGTTTCAAACTACTTAAATATTTTTAACTCCCTACTGGTAGATTTTTATTCTTCCTGGCTTTGTAAAAAAAATTTGTTATACCCGGGTTCGATCCCCAGCACCCACATGGCGGCTGAGAACCGTCTGTGACTCCAGTTCCAGGAGAACTCCAGTTCCAGGGGATCTGAGACCCTCTTCTGACCTCCGCGGCATCGCACGACACGGGTGCGCAGACCTGCATGCAGACAATACATTCATACACATAAAAATAAATAAATATTCGTGTTCCTGATCCTAGCCAGTCTTATTGGAGTAAGGTGATATCTCAAAGTGGTTTTAATTTGCATTTCCTTAATTATCAGAGATGTTGAACAGTTCTTAAGATGTTTCTCAGCCATCTCTAATTCCTCCTCTGTGAAGTCTCTATTCAGATCTTTGCTCCATCTTTTGAGTGATTCATTTGTTTTCTTTCTTCTTTGTTTTTTGAGTAGCTTGTATACTCTGGAAATTAATGCTTTGTCAGATGTATCTGCTGTGAAGGTTTCCTCCCACTCTGTGGGTCTTCTCCTCACTTCCT
>VZQC01011398.1:715885-732786 GCA_009823505.1 Rhizomys pruinosus | reverse complement strand
GTTAAAGATGGTTCTCAGCTGCCATGTGGTTAAGAGAACCCGGGTCCTCTGCAAGAGCAGTTGGCACTCTTAACCGCTAGGCCATCTCTCCAGCCCCCCCCTTGATTGTTTCTTTAGCTGTACAAAAGCTTTTGAGTTTGATGAGGTCCCACTTGTCAGCTGTTGTCCTTATTTCCTGTGTGGCTGCTGTTTGATTTAGAAAGTCTTTTCCTACACCTATGTCTTGTAAGTTGCTGCTGACTTTTTATTCTATCACCTTCAGGGTTTCAGGTTTCAGGTTGAGATCTTTGATCCACTTGGAGTTTATTTTTGTACAGGGTGAGAGATAGGGGTTTAATTTTGTTCTTCTACAAATCGTGATCCAGTTTTGCCAACACCATTTGCTAAAGATGCTCTTTCCTCCATTGAGCTTTTTTGGCTCCTTTGTCAAATATGAGGTGGCTAACATTATATGAGCTCAAGTTTGAATCTTCAATTTTGTTCCATTGATCAATGGTTCTGCTTTTTTGCGAGTACCAGGCTGTCTTTATGACTATAGCCCTGTAATATAGCTTGAAGTCTGGTAATGTAATCCCCCAGCATTGCACTTTTCACTCAGGGTTGCTTTAGCTATTCATTCTCTTTTGTTTTTCTAAGTCTGTGAAAAAGCTCATGGGGATTTTGATTGGGATTGCACTGAATCTGTATATTAATTTGGGTAGAATGGACATTTGGAAAGACCTCCCATGCTCATGGACTGGAAAAATTAACATTCAACATTTCTTAATCAAATTGAGGCCCATTCCCCCTTCCTTGCCCCGACCCCATCAGAGCTCATGCATTCTGTCATACATGTCTTTCATCTTTTTCTGTTTTTTTTTTTTTTTAATTTTTAATGCAGAAGTTTACTGTTTGGGGCAGTTTACTGTTTTAGTCAATACTTTGACCCAGTCTTTTTTGTTGTTGTTTTTCCTTCCAATTTGTAGTATCACTCCAAAATATGCATATATGCATGTCAAGACTATAACATCATAGGTTTTAGCAACCTCAGTTTATGATTTCGTTTTTTTCTTTATTAGGCTGAAAGATGTCATGTTTTCCTTAAGAAAGTGTTTGAAGGCTCCTCCTTGGCAAGCCCAAACATACAACCATCAATCCTGCCCTTGTACTCTACACTGGGGTCTTCCTTTCCCATGGTCACCAAATGAGGTCCAGTAAGTACCTCGTCCTATCTTGATCTTCCTGTAGTAGCCTCTATGATACAGCCTGGGTAGTCCAACAATGGCAGTCTATACTCTGAAGAGGCTAAAACCCCAGTAGCTGCTCAGTCCACAAGCTGGATGTCTCAGCAGTCTCCATCTGGCACTGAAGGTTTGGGGGATTTTTGGAGAGACATGAGTCTTCAGTCCATACTGGATGGTTGAAAAGCTGTGTCTCGTGTCTTTGAAGGATGGAAAAAGCAGTGGCAGCCACAGGGTAGATGCACTTGCCAGTAAGAATTGAAGACAGGCAAAACAACTGTGCTTTTTGTTTTTTTAACACTTTTTGTCTTTTTACTAAGATCTCAAGTTTTATACCTGATGTACAATTTCTAAGGCCTTACTAATTGAGGTTTCATATTTAAATTGAAATAATTTGGAGAACAAACCTAATGACTACCAAGAAACGATATGTCAAACAAACTCTTTTTTTTTAAGTATTTTATTTATGGGGGCTGGAAAGATGGCTCAGCAATTAAGAGCACTGGCTGCTCTTGCAGAAGACCTGGGTAACTCCAGTTCCAAGGAAATCTATGCCCTCTTCTGACCTCTTTGGACACTGCATGATGCAATTAACACACATGCAGGCAATATACTCAACAGTGAGCAAAGTTAAAACAAATGACTATTTTAGGCAGAGTTTAAGTATTTGGGCAGAGTTTAAGAGTTACAAGGGCTCATTTTGAAGAACTATCCTGAGAAAAAGCAGGGGGAAGGCTGCATGGTAACAAATCTCAAGGCTCCTTACATTTCAATGTGGTAAAATGTGTGGACCAACACACACCTTGCCTGTCAACACCACTGGAATTGATTTCTTAACAGTTAATGTTATGCATGACACATGGGTTTAAGTAGAATTTTTCTTTTGGTCTTCACAGGACCTTTAATCCAAGATTGTTCTAGTTGGCTTTCTGTGACTGTGATGACACTGACACTCAAAACCAATTAGGGGAAGCAAAGAAGGCTCCTTTCAGCTCCCATGTCACAGTTCATCATCAAGGGCAGCCACGGCAGGAACTCACAGCAGGAAGACGGAGGCAGAAACTTGAGCAGAGACCATGGAGGCACGCTCCTACTGGCTTGCTTCCTTTAGCCTCTCTACATATCCCACACCCCCTCCCCACAGTAGGCTGGTCCTCTTACATAACTAACAATTACAAAACCTTCTTACAGACATGGCCACAGGCTAGTCTGACGGAGGAGACAATTCATCAAGCAGGTACTGAGTGAAGTCTCTTCTTCCCAGGTGACTTTGGTTTGTATCAAGTTGAAACCAAACTAACCAGTACCTTTCCTTAAAGGTTTAAAACACACCCCAAATAACAATCATACATCACATATTTATGTAATGGAAACAAGACTTAAGAGGGTTTTCATTTCTCTTTTTTTTAATCATTTTCTGACAAGTTAAAATTTTAGGCAACTGGCCACTTCACCAAAAAAAATTTCAATTTAATGACAAACTAGTTTAAGATATCTTGATATTGGGGACTAGAGAGAGGGCTCAGTGGTTAAGAACACTGGGTCTTCTGCAGGAAGACCTGGGTTTGAATCCCAGCACCCACATGGCAGCTAACAACCATCCATAACTCCAGTTCCACAGGGGATTCAACACCCTCCTCTGTGGGCACTACACAGAACAGAAACACTTAATGCAGGCATAACTCTCACACACATAACAGATGTATATAAATCAAAAAAAGATACCTTGATGTTATCTGAACACTCAAAGAATCTAAACAGATGTTATCCTTTCCATTTCTCACACTGGATATGGACATTTTCTGTTTTCTCTAGAGGTCCAACGATGATATCTTTCAGATTAGCTACTGTCTCTATTGACATTATGGTGTACTATCGTCTACTTCATCAATGTCTGTTCTTACCTTTCATATTCCCTACTTTTGCTTTATGTTTACTTTACCACTTGTTTTCTCACATCTTAAGATGAATCTTAGCCTATTGGGACTATCAGCCTGCTTTGTCCTACTGCATGCATAAAGTGTAACTGCAGCATGTACTCTCACCTCAGTCTGGTATAATTAACTGTCCTTACTGTGCAGACAATACAAGAACATTTCATTACAACTCTCTATCCTCCTTCTGAATTACTTCATTAATTTTCACTCACTCCAGAAAACATTGCTGCATACAGTGGATGCTCATTTGCATTCCGCACCCACTTAACCTCTCTGCTTCTCTTTTGTTTTATGATCCTGGTATTTACCTAGGGTCATTCCAGTCTGCCTGGCATTCAGCCTTTAGAATTCTCTCTGGTTGCCCAGTGTGGGAGCACATGCCTTTCATCCCAGCAGAGGCAGGAGGATCTCTGTGAATTCAAGGCTAGCCTGGTCTACACAGCAAATTCAAGGCCAGCCAGGGCTACACAACAAGACCCTGTCTTAAAATTTTTACCCCCTTTGGTAGTTAGTACTTTGTGATAAAGGGTTTCTGTTTCACTTTCATTTCTTCCTAACTATAAGGATATAATTACTTAATTACTTGTATAGAGGTCCGGACTGTGTGTGTGTGTGTATGTGTGTGTGTGTGTGTGTGTGTGTGTGTGTGTGTGTGTTTATATATATACATAAAAGATAAAATTATACTATCCTCTGGTTTCCACTATTACTTTTGAAAATCTGTTAGTCTAACTTCTGCTTTTCAAATAAAATAATCTAATTTTTTTAGTTTATTATTATTATTCATGGAGGGCAGGCAGGAGGGGCATATGAGCTATGGCTCACATGTGGAGGTCAGAGGACAACTGTGTAGAGTCCAGTCCCTCCTTCTACTGTTATATGCAATTCCAGGGATTTGAACCAGGCTTGCAGGGCATAGTTACTCTATGATGTCAGTGTGTGAACTTCTTTACATTAATCTCTGAGGTTACTGCAGTGTATTCATTCTATGGACTGGTACTTTTCATAGTCTGAGAGGAATAAAGACTCCCTATTCAAATACCATCTTTGCCACCCCTTTCTCTGTCTTCTTAAGACTAAGAGAAAATCCAGCTTACTCAAATCTAGGCTTCAAGTTGTCAAGACCTGATTTAATTCCCGTTCACCCTTCACTCAACATACAGCAGTTTGGGCAGGAGGGTCAAAGTATTCAATATCAGCCTGGCCTACCTAGTGAGACCCTGCTCCCAGCCACTTCAAAAGAAGTTTTGACACTGGGTAAGTTTAATGGCAAAGAGATGTTTCTAGAGCCAAACTCCTGAATTACAGACTTCTGCACTTAGGAGCTGTGTACCTTGGGCAGATTACTTAATGTTCCTGTGCCTCAGTTTACTCATATGCTAAACAAATAATATGAGCATCTGCATTTGAGCAGTTAGGAAATGCTTAAGAAAAAGCTTGGCATATAAGTGAGAACCCACATACACGTGTGCACACACACATCATTTGGTTTAGGAAATAGGCCTAGTATGCAAAGATCTGCTAGTTGACAAATATTCAGATTATTCAGTGTAAGCAGAATACTAAACTTGCTCGTGCATCAGCTCACTCAGTGGTCACTGTGCAGTCTGAGGCCTTGCTCCATTCTGCCAAGAGTACTGAGAACACTGGTGCAATATCTTCCCTCTTGGAGCATAAACAATATCTGAGACATTAAAGAGAGGAGTCCTTCAAAAAGCTGCTACCATCAGTGAAAATTTACAAAGCACGAAATCTCAGCATAGAAAAGCAAAAAGAGAATGTACACAGGGAGTAAGAAATATTCATTATATTAAAATGAATCAAAATTGGGCAGAAAATACTTGAGAAGCCATCGATATAAGTAAAACTTAGATCTGCACATAAAGAGATACAGGTCATTAACAGAGTGCCTGTCCAGCATGTGAGGCCCTGAGTTCAAGACCTAGTACAACAAACAAATACATACATAAAGAGGTGATGAAGTCATGTAAAAAGATACCAGTAATGACCAAAGTAAACCAATGCTATCCTCAGCATAGGAAAAAGGTGTCCTCTCTGAGGAATAAAACAATTTTATAGAGCAAAATTATAAGCAATAAAGGTATTAAGATTTTTTTTAGAATTAAATTATAGGATGCCTAAAAAGTCTGAGTAGTTATTGCATATTCTGGAAAAAATCTTAGAGAACAACAAGAAGCCAAACAACCAGGGCTAGTCTTCATGTAAAACAAAGAGCACCCACCAAGTTTTCTCTGCAATGAAAGAATATAGCACATGGAAACTGAGACAAAGAAGTAACATACCTGCCTTCTATATTCTAAAAGAGGGTCGTATAGTTTCCACCCATTCTCGGGGAATACTTCTTTATATTCAAAAGCAAAAAGAGGCTACAAAAAAGCAGAGAGTTAACAGTTTAAACAGACATTTAAGAAAATAATGAATCAGAAATAAATCCTTAAGAAGTTTTAATTATGGGGCTGGAGAGATGGCTCAGTAGTTAAGAACACTGGCTGCTCTTGTAGAAGACCCAGGTTTGAATCCCAGCACGTACATGGTGGCTAACAACCATCTGTAACTTCAGATCCCGTGTGCAATGCCCTCTTCTGTCCTTTGCAGGCATTGCACAACACAGGTGCACTTACCTACATGAAAGCATAACATTCACACACATAAAAATAAAAAGAGGGGGCTGGAGAGATGGCCTAGCGGTTGAGAGCGATGACGATGACTGCTCTTGCAGAGGACCGGGGTTCGATCCCCAGCACCCACATGGCAGCTGAGAACCATCTTTGACTCCAGTTCGAGGGGAATCCGACACCCTCTTCTGACCGTGCCGCACTGCACGACACGGGTGCACAAACCTGCATGCAGACAGTACATTCATACACATACGAAAATAAATAAAATAAATAAAGTTTTAATTATCTTTTTCAATTTACTTCCCTGTTGACCCTTTTTCAATATTGTTTTATATTTGAAACTACTGTTTAATTTATAACACTGCACATAATTTTACACATTTTTCCAAAGTATAAAAAAGGCATGCTCTGAGTCTCAGCGCCATCTCTGAAACACCTGCGCCATGGGACCATCAGCTCACATACTGCTCACATCATCATACTCAAATGCCCGACTCACAACTGCCTGTAATTTCAGTTCCCAAGAAGCCAACACGCTCTCCTGACCTCCAAGTGCACTGCACACACGCGGCACACATACAAATAAGCAGGCGCCCACATCTATATAGTTCTTAAATTGATAACTCCAAAAAAAGGCATTTTCAGATATAAATAAATGGTCCAACATCACAGATACCAGCAACTGGGCAAATATAAGGTTTATGCTACATTTCCTAAAATACACTTAATATACTTCCTATTTTTTAAGCATGCATAGCATTTTACTTTTCTAGTATACCAAAAGAGTCACTTTTACAAACATGACTGCAGAAACAATTATGCCACTTAAAAAACATAAATTTAAGACTAAATGTCAGAGAGTCAGTATTAATTCCTACTAGCTATGCCCACGATTTAATTCCTTATCTGATCCTGGTTTCAATTCCCAAATGGGTATACATAAGGCTACTGAGGAAGTAGAATAGTACTAGCTAACAAGGAGGCCCAGCACTCAGCACTGCTAGATTAGTAACTGCCCCAAAGTCCTCATCTCAGATGCCAGCTCCCACCAGAAGGACTTTATATCCTAATGAAGACCACCTAAAGCTTTAAATCAGGGAAACACTCTAATAGAAAACTATATACAACTGAGCCTAGAGGCACAGGTCTGTAATCCAGGCTACTCTAAAACTACTCTTTTAAAAAGGGAGCAGGATCACAAGGCCAGTTTGGGCAATTTTTAAATCTGTCACAAATAAAAACATAAAGAAGACCCTAAGTTTAGTAGGGCATTTGTCTAACATATGTGAGACCTTGCATTCAATATCCATCTCACCCCTCCTTCCTAAAAACATCATGATGTAACAGAGTATCAGTGGACATGTACTGATGGAGTGGACCTTGGCAATGAGCTCGTAACTTCAGAGATTGGACTAATGGATAAGAGTAAACCTATGTTATACATCTGGTTAAATGTCCGAGCAGGAATGTAAAGGTAGAGATTCTAAATAATCAAGTTTCTTTACACTGTAATTAATCACTGTAATCCAGATGTTTTTTTCAAAAAATAAAAAAACATTTACCAGGCCATTAGAGACAGGAAATGCATATTTCATTAGATTCTCAAATATGGATCTTCTTGTTCGCCCCTCAGGTTTGTGAGCAAATCGTAAATTCCTGACATCCTAGAAAAGACATAGGCTCCAATTAAATCATTGTTCACTTTTTAATGAATATATAAGGTTACTTGGAACTATCTTATAATCTATAAATGTGAGATATAAAAAACAGACAACAGTTCCTGGAGGCAAGAAAATAGAATACTTCTTTAGGAGAAAAGGAAATACAAAGCACTCTACTACAACAGCAGAAAATCTAGCTGTGCTCCTCGGCTCAGCAGGGCAGTAAAGGGGGAAGTAAACGACAGAAGCCCTGGAGGTTAGAATCTGTATCTGGAAACTCTTCCAGTCCAGGGAAATACGGATCAGTTCTGCTGTAATTTTTCTGTCTTGGCCCAGACTCTGCTCTACAATCAGATAAAGGGTCAGAGCTTCTCCCATTACTTGTCCTCAAGAGATTTTCACACTTACATAGAATATGGTGTTCACATTCTACTTATGCTATCTTACCATACACAGTAAAAGAATTTGAAATTAAGAATAATTTCTTCAAAAGTATCCATTTTATTTTATTGTATCTTACTACTTTTAAGATCAGGACACGCTCTACTCTAAGTAGCCCATATTATATAAAACAGTGTTTGTTCAAGCTGTGCCTTGCCCTAGGAGACTCCATTTTATAAGCAACTTTAAGAGGAGGATAACTACAGCCCCTGGGTGAACCTAGAAATTGCACCAGCTTCCAGGCACCACCCATCCAGCACAGACTAATAAATAACCTATTTCTAGGAGTAGAAAGGAAGCTACCCTAGAAGTTTACTGGAATGAACTGAGACTCGAGGGACACATGGGTATATTAAAATCGTATAACAGGAAGCAGGCACAAGAACTTAAAGCACACTCCAGACAAAGAAAGGGTGTAATTTCCTCACCTGGACCCCATAAAGTGATGGACACTCACCACTGCAAAGACATGGCCCCACACCAACCTATCACCTGACACATGGATGTGCATCAAGGACTCCCCTCGCTTCCTGGAGCCTTGGCTGGGCTTGCTCCCTTACTGCTGACATGGCCTATATAACTACCTGTCTGTTCCACCTGCTCCCTGACTGGACTGGACCTGCCATTTCTTGTTCTTGTTCTCTGTCTCCACTGTGGCCTTTCCCCTCCCAGTTATATTCTGCAGTTCTGCTCTCAAATTGGACTCAGCAACTGTAGCAGCAGCCACTGTCTGGCCCTGGTCTGGTTCATTTTCTTAACACAGACTCTTTCTCTGGCCCCTTTTGAAACCCCCTGAACTCTGCTGCAGCTTCTACAACTTATCTTCATTCTGTAAACCATATATGTGCATACAGATACATTATAGTTTACTGTGTTATATATGACATGTTAATATTAGCAATTACAATTGGAATAAAATGGGCTGGATGGTTAACAGCACAGCTGCTCTTCCAAAGGAATCTGCTTTGGTTCCCAGCAACCAGATGGTGGCTAACAACTATCTGTAACTTCAGTTCCAGGGGATTCGATGGTCTCTTCCTGGCCTCTGCAGGCATTGTACACATACGGTACACTTCCATCCATGCAGACAAAATATTCATAAATTTTTTAAAAGATTGGAATAAAAGAACCTGTATTCATCTCAGACTACCAAGGTAGACAAATCATGTGACAAATTGGTACCACTGAAACCACTAAATCGTGTATTTATTGTCACTCAATAAATTATGAGAACGTGAAAAGACACAATATGTTCATCTATTTTTCTGGCAAAGGACACTCGATTATGTAAAACAATCCAGAAGCATTATATTACAATGTACCCACAACGCAAATGAAATAGCCTACCACAAACCTGATGGAAACCAGAATACTAACTTTACCATACTGTGAAAATAAATGTGTGTAAACTAAAGCTAAGACCTTGTTTTCTCCCAATAATACCTTTACAACTAGAAAAAACACCCAGTTACCTTATTAACCAGAAGCCTCTGAAAAGTGCTACAGAAGAAACAACTCTAATTAGTAATGTCATGCTCCATAAAAGAATATATTTAAAATGATTAAGAGCTCAGTCAGTCTCTTTCACACTATCTGCATTTTACGCTCCATGTACGAGACCCCAGTGAAAGTAAAGCAAAGTAGTGACACTCACAGAGCTCTCTTTCCTAATGAAGAAAATACAAGTAAATCACTTGTTTTAATATCAGACTCAAAACATAAGATTAGCACATACAACTAATGAATAAGACATGTATTGTTTCTTTAGCTTTCAGGACTGACAGAACAATGAAAGGAAGGTGTGTTCTGGTGTTGATTTCTAGTACACAATCCACTTGGTACTTTGAAAATTAGTTTCCAAGTATAGGCTCTCTTTAATAGCTTTCCAGGGGCTGGAGAGATGGCTCAGAGGTGAAGAGCACCAACTGCTCTTGCAGAGGACCCAGATTCGATTCCCAGTGCCACATGGCGGCTAAGAACCATCTTTAACTCCAGTTCCAGGGGAATCCAAAGCCCTCTTCTGACCTCCACAGCATTGGATGACACAGGTGCAACCTACATGCAGACAGTACATTCATACACATAAAAAGTAATAAATAAAAATTTAAAAATAGCTTTCCAAACCTGTGTATATAATCATACGCGTATTATAAACTTTACCTTGCACACAATTTCCAGTCCATACGAATTTTCACCTCGGCTAGATGCACCACCAATTTTTTCTACTCTACTAATCACTCCAAGAGAAGCATCTAGAACAAATGGGGGATCCTATGAGGATGAAAGAAAACACAGTATCTAAGAAACTTTAAATTGCTTGATTAGCAAGAATAGGGTCCTAGGTTCAATCAAATCCCAACACCACGCCCCCTCAAAAGTTAAGAAACGTAACCAGAAATTCTTTAAACAAAAATGATCAGAAGTAAGCCAGGTGTGGTGGTACACACCTTTAATCCTAGCAGAGGCAGGAGGATCTCTGTGAGATGGAGGCCAGCCTGGTCTCCATAGTGAGCTCTAGGCCAGCCAGGGATATAAGGAGACCCTTGTCTCAATCAATCAATCAATCAATCAGAAAAAAATTACCAGAAGTGAGCAAACTGGCCACAAGTACACACAAAACTCAAATCCAGTAGAGCATACCCGTTCCATACTCTTGAAATACAATCTGTAATTGGTGACAGTCAGTGTTCCTCGTACAGCACCAGTGAAGGGACATATGTAAGTTACATCTTTGGCTGAAAAGATAAACATCCATAGTTTACTCGATATTGTATTTTAGAAATAGCTTACATATTTTATAAAAACGAAATTAACCCCAGAATCAGTAACTCAAAAAACAATCCTAATTTAAGCTTCCAACTCCGCCCTAATCTAGAGAAGAATGCAAAATAAACTGGAAGCTAGATAGATAGAAAGACAGCTCTTCTGAGACAGAACAAGGAACACAGGGTCCTATCGGTACTGGTGAGAGGCTGGACTGCAAGTGAAGGTGCTAGGTTGCTGTGGCTGGGAAGGGCCAGCCCTCACCCTCCCACCGGTCTCCTAAACTACTGTCACCCAGGTCCTTGGTCTTTCCAGACACAGCCATTTTTTACCATTTCTCTAAAAATAAAATGCCCATGATATTCTTTCTTTCCCCCATGATATTCACAATATCAGAGAGCACTAAACTGGTTACACTTCTGCAGAAAATACTCCACTTGGAAAGAATACTTTACTAAAAGAATATTAAATTCATTACCAAGTAACTGGAGTCCAATTTTAGAGAATTAAGAGTGTAAGTGGGGCTGAGGAGTTGGCTCAGCAGTTAAAAGCACTGGCTGCTCTTGCAGAGGACCTGGGTTTTATTTCCAGCACCCACATAGCAGATAAGAACTCTCTAACTACAGTTCCAGGGGATCTGATGCCCTCTTCTGATCTCCACTGGCACTGCATGACAGGAGAACACCTTACACACACACACAGGCAAAACACTCATAAAATAGTAAAAATAAGGTATTAACACTATTTTTTTGAAAGGATAAGCAATGCTTTACTAAATGCTAAATGATGAATCTGTATGTCATTATACTTTTAAAAGTATGAACCACCTAACTAAACAGGGTAACTGTTACCACTAGCTCAAAATATTATTTACTATGACAGCATTCATAATGCCCAATATAAGGCTTTTGGATCTTACAATCATAAACTCGTTCCAGGCCATTACTGAACAAAACAGCAGATAAAGGAATGCCTTTATCATGCCAAGAAGTATGGTATAATTCTATAGAATATCAATATCCTACAAACTTTTCAAGGGGCTTCTGGGAAAAGTTGGATCCATGAAATGTTTAATAAGATACTGCAACTTCCTGATTTTGCATTTTATTAAACAACTGAAGAACTGCCAGCTTTGTGTGGAATTTAAATGAGACTGAACTTTTAACAATCATTCCTAACCTTCAAAGTAATTCCCCCAGGGGATACTCAAGAATGAGCTATGTTTTCTAAACCACAGTTCCCAATGCATGTTCATTTAGAGGGAGGCTTTTTATTATATAAAGCTTCAGGCATGCCTTGCACAGATTTTATTTTCCATATGATTTGTTTTAGCTCACTTAGGAAAGCTTTATTCAATGCTGTTGGAAATGGTTCTGGATTACTTGAGATCTAGTTTTCTTATGCAAGAAGAAAAAAGGTCAGCACTTTTATCCTATAACTGTCACAGGATGCCCTTCTTGGTGTAGTGCTTTTGTACTGCCTCTTCATTATAAAACACTGAGCTCATGTACATGGAATTCCTACAATTACAAGCACTGCTCAAAGGTTTACGGGGTCTCTGCTTTGTTCTGACCTCTCTATCACTGAGTACTTTTCATACCCTTAAATACAAGAATATAACTGCTAATGAACTTTTAGGTAAGAACATCAGAGTGCAGAAAAGTGAGATGAACTGTCCACTATTTCATAATCAATTATTATTGTAAGACTTGAATCCAGTTCTCCTGACTAGAAATATCTCTTCCTGTGACATTATGATTTCTCTTGGCAAAGGTAAACCACTAACTTAGAACTGTCGGGTTGGTATCTGCCTTCTACATTAAAAGGCTGAATAACTACAGTATGGGAATATTCTACTGTGTATTCTGTATATATTACTGTAATATTGTGGCCAGGTCACAATATTCTGAGACAATTCTTTTGATTTAACTTTTTCATTACATTTATTTACGTGTGTGTGTGTGTGTGTGTGTGTGTGCGCGCGCGCGCGCGCGCGTGTGTGTCACCATGTGTATGGCACAGTGCACATGTGGAGGTCAGGGCACAATTTGTGGGGCCAGTTCTCCCCTTTCACCATGTGGGTACCAGGAATTGAACTCACGTTGTCAGGCTTTGCAACAAATGCCTTTACCCACTTGAGCCCTCTCACCAATCCTCACTTTAAACTTTAAAAAATGAAATTTATATTAATTTAACTTAGAATCCAAGGTCTTTTTTCTATGATGATATGCATGTTTATCCTAACCACTGACATTTTTCTAATAAATTTCTGAATACAAGATATTCTTTTAAGTCTGGCAATAGTATGATACCAAATTTTCCTAAATTTACTAATCTGCTCAAATTCTCAGAGATCAAAGGAAGAGTCCATAATGGTTTCAGCGAGGAACACCAACATGGCTTGGAGACGCTTATGTGGGAGCAAGGCAAGGATTGTAGAAATGAATGCAGTACCCAGGTGTGTAAGAGCTGTGCACAGAGGAAAACAGAAACATACAACAAGCAATACTGAGAAGGGGAAGTCACTCAGTCACAGGGTCCAACAGTGTTCAGCAATGCAGGCAGGGAGTCTTTCCAATAGCAAGCAGAGCTGCTGAGTAGAGAAGATAACAAAGTCGGCTGCAGCACTAGTCCCTGAAGCCACTGAAGAGGTGGGATGGGGAAAAGCATATTCTTTTTTTTTTTATGTGTATGAGTGTACTGTCTGCATGTAGGTAGATGCACCTGTGTTGTGCAATGCTGCGGAGGTCAGAAGAGGGTGTCGGATTCCCCTGGAACTGGAGTTAAAGACTGTTCTTAGCCGCCATGTGGGTGCTGGGAAACGAACCTGGGTCCTCTGCAAGAGCAGTCAGTGCCCTTAACCGTTGGGCCATCTCTCCATCCCCGGGAAAAGCATATTCTACTGAACATCATCTTCAGTCTGGCTCTTAATTCACTATACACCATATTCAGTTTCCCTCCCTCATTCCACTTCTCCCACATAATTACCAAATGTTAGAACTCATGACTCTATGCGTTCAGCTTCAATTCCACACACTGGATCACTTGGCTCCTCTTTTCAGCTAACATACATGTGGTGATGATTTTGAAATATGACTCTCAAGCACAAACCTTTGTTGATCTTTATTAAAGTCCCTTGTAAATACCTGAAATTTAAATGTTTCCTTTTAAAGTCCCTCATACTACCTGATATTCATTCATTATACTTAATATTATACTTAGAGCCCATGAATATGTGGACTATATAAATTCAAGAAACTCCGAGAAATCGACTCTTCCAGAGCTGGTAAGTAGTGAATGTTTAAAATTTGGGAGGGGGGAAGGAGAAGGAGGAGGAGGAGGAGGAGGAGGAGGAGGAGGAGGAGGAGGAGGAGGAGGAGGAGGAGGGGAGGGAGGAGGAGGAAGGGAGGAAGGGAAGAAAGGGAAGAAAGGGAAGAAAGGGAAGAAAGGAGGGAGAAGAAGGAAGAAGGAAGGAGAAAGAAGGAATGAGGAGGAGGAGGAGGAAGGAAGAAGGAAGGAAAGAAGAAGGAAGGAAGGAGGAGGGAGGAGGAGGAAGGAAGGAGGAAGAGTCCAGGAGGGAAGGCATGGTGTGTACCACAGGGAGCGAGGGGCTGGGGAAGCTACTCATGTGTCAAGATCCAAGACAAATAGTAATTAATATCACCCCATTAGATGGCAGTTCTCCACTTTGGCTTATTTATACACAAGAAATGACACCCAGGGAAAATGAAGCATTCTTTTTTTTTCTAAACAAATATGACTGACAACATTCACTTTAGCTAAACTTTAGCTAAACTTTACTTCAATTTCCTAACATAATACTTTATTTCTCAAAAATCTATGAGTATTTTGTAGACTAACATAACAAAGCAAAAGTATAAATTCAAACTACAGCTTTTCTGTCCATTTCTGGTACCCAATCCACATTATGATTATTTACACTGGACACCAAAAGGTGTCTGCATGAAAACGGCTTATTGTGGCATGGATATGGAATATTTTCATACAAAAATTAACCTGAGTTTACTAAAGGAAGAAAAACAAACTTGAAAAACATGGAACTTCAAGAAAAATCACCTGTTCATTGTTTTTACCTGGACAACTCAGTATGTAAATGCAGAATTCAAAATAATGACATTTTCTTTCATAGAACTGACCAATAAGGGGCTAGAAAGATGGCTCAGAAATTAAGAGCACTGACTGCTCTTGCAGAGGACCCAGGTTCCAATTCCCAGCACTCAAATGATGATTATCAATCATCTGTAACTCCAGTTCCAGGGGATCTGGCACCCTCTTCTGACCTCCACAAGTACTGCATGACACAGGAGCATTTACATGCAGGGAATACCCTCATGGTCATAAAATAACAATGAAAATTTTAAAATTATTATAAAGAAAATATTTTTTAAACATAATTGAGCAACATCTTTTAAACAAAAATATGGGGCTGGAGAGATGGCTCAGCGGTTAAGAGCGCAGACTGCTCTTGCGGAGGACCTGGGTTCCATTCCCAGCACCCACATGGCGGCTAAGAACTGTCTTTAACTCCAGTACGAGGGAATCCAACGCCCTCTTCTGACCTCCACGGCATTGCACAACATGGGTGCACCAACCTACATGCAGACAGTACACTCATACACATAAAAAATAACAAAAAAATTTTTTTAAAGAATTATAAATTTGCATGTTTCCCAGCAGCCCACACAGGAAGAACCAACAGCTCTAGGCCTAGGCTTACAGCCCACACACATGAGCAAAGGCAGGAGGCCTCCTCTCTACACACAGTCAGAAAGAAGAAACAAACAAACAAACAAACAAACAAACTCTATTACAGACCCATGTCTTTAATGTTTTCTCCCGGAAGCAATGGTGGTTCTTCCATTTCTGCTAATTTGTTTGACTCCCTCAGGACCTAGATGGGGATACAAGCAAGAAAAACATTTTTTATTCAAAGGCTGTTTTTTTCACTCAAACTGTTTTAAATTCTCTTTGCTCTTATTTGAATTATAACATCTTATTACACTCCTTGAAATCAAGTTATATAACTGTGGGGTTGGGACATGTAACAGAGGCTGAAACTTTTCTGAGAGCATTTGCTGAATGTCTGATATAAAAGTCTTACATTCACATAAAAAAAAAAAAACTTGTGCATGTATTCAAGTTTAATCCTAAACAGGTTGAAAATAAAAGATCTTTGCTCTCATTTAATTAATGAGGAAAAATAAGTCAAAGTGGCAGTAAACTTCTTCAAAGCCCATAGCTAAAATGGCAGTCTGGCTAAATAAAAAGGGTAGGAACTCCAAAGTCCCCTCCCAATAAATCACAGCAAAGGATCATAAAGTCAAACTCTCATATATATTTAATATTTAAAGAATTTTTTTAGTGAAACTGATAAAGAAGTTTATGGGTAAAAAAGATATTAAGTTAAAATCTAACAACTGCTGAGTCCTTGCCTTTGGAAAGATATTACAATTTTTTAAGAAACCAAATACAGAAACACGTTTTCTAAGGAAATACAGCCCAGAGAAAACAAATACACACACACACACACACATACACACATCATATGGTAAACATATCCTCCATCAGCCACCAAAAACCTACCCATGTTCCTTGCCCCTTCCTCTGCCAAACAGTAAGTTTTGGATTGTGATGCTTCAGTCCCCACTTCCCACTGATTCCTCAGTCTTGTGGGGTTTGGCTCTGCCACTTATCCAGTGCCCCCAGGGAAGCTGCCCCGTTCCCAGTGGCCTCTTCCTGAAAAGACAGAAAGACAGCCAGCTCTTGTCTTCATTTGTACATCTTGGCCACACTACTTTGGTTTCCCTCCCTCCTGGCCGTCCTGGGCGGTGGCTCTGGAGTTCCTGTTCCTCCTGGAGTCCTCGTACCGTTGTTCTTGTTCCTCCTGGAGTCCTCATACCCTTGTTCCTGTTCCTCCTGGAGTCCTCATACCCTTGTTCCTGTTCCTCCTGGCATCCTCGTACCCTTGTTCCTGTTCCTCCTGGAGTCCTCGTACCCTTGTTACCGTTCCTCCTGGAGTCCTCGTACCCTTGTTCCTGTTCCTCCTGGAGTCCTCATACCCTTGTTCCTGTTCCTCCTGGAGTCCTCATACCCTTGTTCCTGTTCCTCCTAGAGTCCTCATACCCTTGTTCCTGTTCCTCCTGGAGTCCTCATACCCTTGTTACTCCATGGCCCAACTCCTGAGGAACTTGTGTCTACTTAGGACTCCAACTTCAATCC
>VZQC01011398.1:656385-704428 GCA_009823505.1 Rhizomys pruinosus | reverse complement strand
CATTATGCTAAGTGAAGTAACAGTCCCAAAAAAAAAAAAAAAAAAGCAAACGGTTTCCCTCATTTGTGGATGCTAACACCAAATCCCCAGTTGGCAGGCAAACTGAGAAACTTTATTATTATACTTCATTGTATCTGGAAGCAACTGTGCTATTACAATGTGAATCTGTAAATGGGTTCTAGAATTATCCTACCACTTATACATTGTAATTACCATATATAGATGGAGGATATGTAGTCATAGTCTAAAAAAAGAATGTAAAATTACACGACTTAATACCTACATGCAAATTTACTGTTAAAATGTGAATCTCTAAATGTATTTAGGAATCAACCTATGGTTTATTTTCAGAATTTTTAATTTTGACTTATGTGTGGAGTGTATATATGCATATTTTGGAATAATATAAAAAAATTTAAAAAAGAAAATAGTGGCTATTCAAAAAGAAAATAGAGAGCATCAACTTCAGAAGGCTGTCCTCTAATGTCCACACACATCCTGTGGCATGCATGTACCCAAACAAATACATCATGCATATGCACAAATAAAGAAATAAAAATTTGCAAACTATAGTAAATAAACCAGTAACAGTACAAATAAACAGTAACAGTAAAAACTTCATTATGGAACATTATGTTCTGTATATTACTTGCTATGTTTTTGAACACTAAGCAGCACAGTAGCTCTACTGACATTAGTATCACCACAAACACAAAAGTAACACATGGGTCTGTGGCATTATGACTTTATACCTAGGGAACAGCAATTTCTGCCTCCACTATCATCTTTTGGAACCACTGCTAGAAATGCAGTCCATCACTGAATGACGGTCTTTATGTAATACTACACAGCTTAAGTGGAAGAAGCCAATGTGACAATGCTACATATAGAACAATTCTAATTATGTGACATTCTTGGAAAAGTAAAAGCATGCAAACAGGAATATATCAGTAGGTACCAAGAGTTCAAAGAAGGGAAGGACAAATAGTTAAAGCAAAGGAGATTTTTAGGGGGAATGAGCCCATTCTAAATATTATGTGTCCATAAGACAATAGCACAAAGTGAAATGCAAATGACAGACTGAATTAAATTACACTGTGGGCCAACTGTGGTGGCATATGCCTGTAATCCCAGCATTTAGTAGGGTAACTAGGAAACCAGTCTGGGTTACAAAGAAACCTCTAGGCTGTCCTGGGACATGTAGTCGACCCTGTAGCAAAAATACTCTTAACTGCTGAGCCATCTCTCTAGTTGTAATTTTAAAAGTCTAATCTCTTAAATATTTTGATCATTAAATACTTTACATAAAATAATTTTTAAGATGTAAACAAAATGAAAGAATGGAAAGAATAACTCAGTTCACAAAGCCTGCTCATGCTCAATTTTACAAATATATTACAACACTATAACTGTATAAAGATTGTTTTTCCCATAACAAGGCCGAGAAGGCAAAAGTAATGCAAACAGAATTCTACTTGAATGAATAAAGCCCAAGTTATCTAGACTTAGTTCTATCAGCAAACTGATCTTTCATTCTCCTTATAATACAGGCTATAAATCTTGTTTGAATATGAATTCTTTAATGAAAAATCTACCAAGATACTCAAGTTTTTCCTCAAATGTGGCATCTTATAGCACTTGTAGCTGAAAACATAATTCTATTTACCACTTTTGCTGATATTGGGTTAGCTTTGCAAATTCATTCTGTACTATCTAAAAACTAATTGTAAAGGAACTGTTAAAGTATCAAGGGTAAGAACAGGGATGAAAGAAGAGCCTCGGGGACCTCTCAGATCTATAGTTAGCCAATATCAAATCCTGTTGAAGATGATCTTTAAACTAACCCAAACTCCTCATCCATATACAAAGTCAACTCAAGGTAAGTTAAAAGGAACACAAAGCGGGACTGGAGAGATGGCCTAGTGGTTAAGAACACCGACCACTCTTGCAGAGCACCCGGGTTCGATCCCCAGCACCCACATGGCGGCCGAGAACCATCTGAAACTCCAATTCCAGGAGAACTCCAATTCCAGGGGAATCCAACACCCTCTTCTGACCTCCCCGGCATTGCACGACACGGGTGCACAGACTTGCATGCAGACAGTACATTCATACACAAACAGAAATAAAATTTAAAAAAAAAAGGAACACAAAGCTACTTTAAGTTGGTTTTACCTGTAATTAATTATACATCATCATAGTATAGCTGCCAAAGGTATACCATACCTATTAGAAGTGTTTGTTTTCACAAATATTATGTGGTAACCAATCTCTGTGTGATTGTATCTAAGAACTGCTCCACGGAAGGGAATTCATGTCACGTACTATAAATTTAATCAGAAGCCCACTGCTGGGGAGTTCCTAGGGAGTAACCTACTACTTCTGTCCTAAGTGGACAGGACTATCAAACTGCCCTCTAAATGTTTATGTTCATACACAAAGATCAGTGCTACCCTCAATTTGGCAGGAGAAGCTTCTCTCTGCAGTGGTCAGCAGATAATGCACAGACTCATAACTGACTGGCCAAAGTGCTGAGGCTGCTAGACTATTGAGTGCTTAGCCCTAAATGGGACATCTAAACTAACCCTTACCTTCCCACATAAGACTCAAGGAACATAGTGGAAGAGGGGACAAGAATGTAAGAGCCAGAGGACAGAGAACAGTGCTGTGACATGCTGTCTTCTGGACATGATGTGGCCATTACATTTGTGAACACTCACTACAGCTACGGTCCCCTGCATGAGTTCAAGCCAACAACGTCAGTCAACATTCCAACAGGAGGCAAAGTGGACAAAGTGAGTTACAAAAATATAAAGAGAGGACATGAAGTGGGGAGGCGGGCTGGGGATGAATATACTCAACATTGTTTACATGTCTGACTCTCAAAGAATGAAGATTTATTTTTTAAAAATTTCTGGAGAGATGGCCTAGCGGTTAGGAGCACCGACCGCTCTTGCAGAGGACCCGGGATCGATCACCAGCACCCACATGGCGGCCGAGAACCGTCCGAAACTCCAATTCCAGGAGAACTCCAGTTCCAGGGGAATCCGACGCCCTCTTCTGACCTCCGCGGCATTGCACAACACNAGGTGCATAGACTTGCATGCAGACAGTACATTTATACACATACAGAAATTAAAAAAAAAAAAATTTCTAGTACCATTCCCAAAAAAGAATAGGAAAGAAGGAAAGAAGAAACAGAGAAAGGAAGGAGGAAAGGAAGGGAGAAAGGAGAAGCAAAGGAAAATGAACTGGTTCTTTGGAAAAAAAATGGACTATGATGCTAGATCCAAGACAAGAAATATGTATGACGAGCCTCTTAAATGCCAGGAAGTAAAGAAATGATGGGAGTGTGCCAAAAGGATACAGGATCCTAGTGAACCATCTCCAAACTGGGGGGTGAAACAGTTTGAGCACTTATTTTAGATTGTAACACTAAATATGGTATTAATATACATAAGTCCAAAATGAAATGACAATAATATCATATAGGAGGGCAAGGAAATAAATTTCCCATTAATAATTCAAAAAATATATGTAGATGGTCTGCCCTTAGTGAGGATAGGCTATACACAGATCTCTTTTCTGAAGATTAAACATAGTACAGGAGTGAGGAGACAATGAATACAGAGAAGAACCTGAGACCTCAACCAAACAGCCAAGGTAAACAATTCACAGCATAGGACACAGTGACAGGTATAATCCTGATGGTGTGTGTGGTGGTTTGGATGAGTGTCCCCCATAGAGTCTAGGTATTCAGAAATTTGCCTCCAGTTGGTGGCGCTGTTTTTGGAGGTCTTGGAGGGTGTGGCCATGCAGAGGAAGTGCGTTTGCCTGGGGGCAGGCTTTAGTGAGTTAACAAGCCTCGTGGTATACGGTTGACCTCCCTCTCTGCTTCCTGGCTCTTTGCAAGTGTGACCCTCGGTTTGCTGCTGCCGATCCCGCTGCCACGCCTCCCGCCACAATGACTCTAATTCCCTGGAACCGTGCATCGTAAGCTCAAATAAAACTCTTCCTTTTATAAGTTCCTTGGTCTGGTGCTTTATCACAGCAACAGAAAAAGTTGAACTAAAGTACAGTTATTTGGTAACGAGAGTGGGGTGTTGGCTGTGGAGAACCTGACCATGTGTATGTTTGGAGAAGTGTGGAAGACTTTGGAACTTTGGGCGAAAGGCTGTTGACTATTGTAAGCAGAGCTTAAAAGGGCCATTCATAGTGGAGGCCTGGAAGAAAGCATGGCTGCAAAAAAGATGTGGTTCCAGGGGAAAATAAAGACTTAGCAGCAACCGGGATATTTTGAATAAAGAGTCTGGCAACAAGTTTGCCCACAGCCCAGATGCTTGCCTGATGCTAAGTTGAAGCAGTGGACTGATGTCGTTTTGGCGGAAGATATTTCAAGACAAGCCTAATGTAGAATGGTGGCGTGGCTTTTTAATGGTGAATATTATACCAGATCTCAACATTGAAAGAGCAGATGGGGCAGAAAGAATGCAAAATGTACAGTTTGATCTGATAACTGCATAAGGAAGATTAAAGGAGGGGCCAAGGCATGTAAAAGGGAGAGGTTGGATCTGAAAACTGCACATAAGAGGATATAAGGATGGGGCCAAGCTTGATCACAAGTAGAGCGGTCTTCGCGGTTTTGATAGGAGATTAAGGAAGGGACCTCCGTAGATTTAAAATAAACAAAAGATCAGTACCTTCAGGGCAGACCACACCCAAGTAATCCTCCGCTAAGTTCAGGGCAAGAAAAGTTACAAAAATGTGGTTGAAATGGGCCGGGTCCGTCCCGAACTTGCAGCAGATCAGCAGTTTCATCACGTGGCTGGCTTTAGAGGCATGAAGTTCGCAAGAGTGAAGGGGTCGCTCACGTTTTTTCCTCCACAGTTTCAGAGAGCCAAGAGCCAGGCAGAGTACAGCGGGGTGTCCCTGAATAAAAAGGCCCGTAAGGCCATTGCGTGAAGTGTGAATGTGAAGCCTGGTGGGCATCGTAGACCCCAAGAAGACTTTCGAGACGCCAGACCTGTGAGATATTTGCCAAGGAGAGCTGCATACGGGAGGGGTACCAGCCTAAGAAAGAATGTATGTTGCAAGTAAGTCGATATGTAGCTGAGCATCTCAACCTTTGGAAGTCAAGTCCAGAGGTTGCATGTGGAGCTACGGGACTTGGCCGTTTGCCCTGCCTGGGTTTTCGGGTCTTGTTTTGGTCCATATTCCTCACTATGCCTCTATTCCTCCCTTTTGGATGGGAATGTGTATTCGGTTCACTGTACATTAGGAGTATGTAATTTCTTTTAGATTTTACATAGAGCTTACAGATAGAGACTGCTGAGTCTCAGAAGCGACCTGGGCTGTGGACTTTTTGAATGACATTGAATGGTAAAGACTAGTGGGACCTTTAAGGTTGGACTAAATGCATTTTGCATTTTATATGGTCGGAGGCCTATGGGGGCCAGGAGTGGAAATGTGGTTGGTTTGAGATGTGTGTCCCCTAGGCTCTAGTATCAGCATTGCCTCCAGTTTGGTGGCGCTGTTTTTGGAGGTCTGGAGGGTGTGGCCGTGCTAGAAGGAGTGCGGTTGTGGGGGCAGGCTTAGTGAGTTACAAGCCTCGTGGTATACATTGACCTCCTCCTGCTTCCTGTGCTCTTGCAAGATGTGACCCTCGGTTTGCTGCTCACAGACTCCAGCTGCCCACGCCTCTGCCACAATGGACTTATTCCCTGGAACCGCCATCCGTAAGCTCAATAATAACCTTCCTTTTATAAAGTCCTTGGTCTGGTGCGTTTTATCAACAGCAACAGAAAGTGACTAATCAGTTGGCATGTGAGGACAAGCAAGCACCTCTTGAGGTCCTCCTCTGCAAACCTATGACCCAGGGAGGAATAAAGCATCAGGTATTCTACAGAAGATGTGAGCAGTGTTCTTCTAAACTGAGAGTGACTGGAAGAGAAGTCTGAGCAACTATCATAGCTGAGAAACACCAAAGGAGGCAGAATCCCCAATGTAACAGAGATAAGCCTTTCTCTTAAGCCTGGGAAATATCTGCGGAAGAGGGGCATTAGTAGAGACGTAAGGGCTAGCAAATGGGTGAATGTGAAACTATACAATATAGCTGGACATCACTTGACTCAGCTTGAACATACAAGCCCCCCCCCCGCTAGATGGTGGGACGCAGAAGGTGCTGTGTGGGTTTGGGCACACTGGCTTGCAATTGGTTTTTACATGAAGATGCTTATACTCGATAAATTATCACTGTATTGTTAAAAAATGAAAAAAACTGAGAGAAAGATGCAGGACAGTTATTGGCAGAATGGTCATGATTCTGGGATGGGGTGGGGTTGGGGGGGAAGGGATGGGAAATATGCCTAACTGAATCTGGAAAATGATAATGAAATACACAGCATCAATAATAAAAATGAATGAAATAAAAAGAATGAATTTTAGTAGAAAAAGACAGCAGAGAGAAACTGAAGGTAACTGAATAAAATATGTGGACTTTAATAGTAATACATCAGTACTGGTTTACTATATATAACATATATATCTTGAAGATAATGTAAGATATTAATAGCATAGGAAACTAGACATGAGCTATAGGAAAACAGTTTCCAATTTTTCTTTAAACTGATCTAAAATTAAGTTGACTTAATAAATTATGTATTTTTATTACCGATTAACATTCTAGCCCTTGTTACCTCCAAAGGTAAACCATTCAGTCATTGTCCACAACAAATATGATGTCCTAAGAAAATGAAGGAGGTTTATATGCAGAGACGGCGACAGAGCTAAATTATGTTTTAACTAATAAAACTGTATTTCCAAACAATTCTGTTTTTAACTAGTAAGATCTGATCACAAGTAGGCCAAACAGTTGGAAATTATTAAGCTTATGTGCTTTACTAGACTTTTATGACTCTAACAAACAGACAAAAAAACTAACACATAAGATAGAGTAACAAGTTAAGGAAAACCAATACTTAATTTATACCCACTTTTATTAGCATTGAACCCTGCCCTATATTCATGTCATTCTTTGAGATAGCAGGAAAGGATCTCAGGAAGCTATTACAATCAGCATGACACAAACAGATTATGAAAATAAGCCCTGGGGCTACAGGTATGGCTTTATTAATTCCAGTATTTTATAAAATGGCATACAACATAATGACAGTTGAGAAACCTTCATAGATATTTCTAATCTGTCTTCATCTGTTTGAAAATTAAAATATACATTCTCAATATATGCTCAACAGCAAAGGAATTCACTACTGAAAACATTCAAATTCTCCACCATGTGATAATCAAGACAAACCAGGAAGGAGTAGATACTGTGTCTCCTAGCAATTGAACCCGGACTTCCCATCTCCCAGAACCATGAAAATGTTTCTTGTTTAAAAAGAAACGTCCGGCTGGAGAGACGGCCTAAGCGTTAAGAGTAAGAGCACGCTCTTGCAGAGGACCCGAGTTCATCCCCAGCACCCACATGGCGGCTGAGAACCGTCTGTAACTCCAATTCCAGGAGAACTCCAAGTTCCAGGGAATCCGACACCCCTCTTCTGACCATCCGCAGCATTGCACACACGGGTGCACAGACTGCCTATGCAGACAGTACATTATACACATACAGAATAAATAAATAAATTTTTAAGGAGCGGCGCTGTTTTTGGAGGTCTTGGAGGGTGTGGCCGTGCTAGAGGAAGTGCGTTGCTGGGGGCAGGCTTAGTGAGTTTAACAAGCCTCGTGGTATACAGTTGACCTCCTCTCTGCTTCCTGTGCTCTTTGCAAGATGTGACCCTCGGTTTGCTGCTCCAGATCCAGCTGCCACGCCTCCCGCCACAATGGACTAATTCCCTGGAACCGCCAATCGTAAGCTCAAATAAACTCTTCCTTTTATAAGTTCCTTGGTCTGGTGCTTTATCACAGCAACAGAAAAGTGACTAATACAGTGTGGCATGTGAGGACAACAGCACTGCACCTCTGAGGTCCTCCTCTGCAAACCTATGACCCAGGGAGGAATAAAGCATCAGGTATTCTACAGAAGATGTGAGCAGTGTTCTTCTAAACTGAGAGTGACTGGAAGAGAAGTCTGAGCAACTATCATAGCTGAGAAACACCAAAGGAGGCAGAATCCCCAAATGTACAGAGATAAGCCTTTTCTAAGCCTGGGGAACAATCTGCGGAAGAGGGGGCATAGTAGAACGTAAGGGCTGCAAATGCGGTGAATGCTGAAACTATAGCAATATAGTCTGGACAGTCATTTGATCAACTTGAACATACAAGCCCCCCCCCCCCCCTGCTAGATGGTGGGACCAAGGGGCTGTGTGGGTTTGGGCACAACTGCTTGCAAATTGGTTTTACATGAAGGATGCTTATACTCATAAATTATCACTTATTGTTAAAAAATGAAAAAAACTGAGAGAAAGATGCAGGACAGTTATGGCAGAATGCATGATCTGGGATGGGGTGGGGTGGGGGGAAGGGAAAGGGAAATATGCCTGAACTGAATCGGAAAATGATGTATGAAATACACAAAGCATCAATAAAAAAATGAAAATTAAAAAAAAAGAATGGAATTCTAGTAGAAAAAGACAGCAGAGAGAAACTGAAGGTAACTGAATAAAATATGTGGACTTTAATAGTAATACATCAGTACTGGTTTACTATATATAACATATATATCTTGAAGATAATGTAAGATATTAATAGCATAGGAAACTAGACATGAGCTATAGGAAAACAGTTTCCAATTTTTCTTTAAACTGATCTAAAATTAAGTTGACTTAATAAATTATGATATTTTATGTACCGATTAACATTCTAGCCCTTGTTACCTCCAAAGGTAAACCATTCAGTCATTGTCCACAACAAATATGATGTCCTAAGAAAATGAAGGAGGTTTATATGCAGAGACGGCGACAGAGCTAAATTATGTTTTAACTAATAAAACTGTATTTCCAAACAATTCTGTTTTTAACTAGTAAGATCTGATCACAAGTAGGCCAAACAGTTGGAAATTATTAAGCTTATGTGCTTTACTAGACTTTTATGACTCTAACAAACAGACAAAAAAACTAACACATAAGATAGAGTAACAAGTTAAGGAAAACCAATACTTAATTTATACCCACTTTTATTAGCATTGAACCCTGCCCTATATTCATGTCATTCTTTGAGATAGCAGGAAAGGATCTCAGGAAGCTATTACAATCAGCATGACACAAACAGATTATGAAAATAAGCCCTGGGGCTACAGGTATGGCTTTATTAATTCCAGTATTTTATAAAATGGCATACAACATAATGACAAACAGTTGAGAAACCTTCATAGATATTTCTAATCTGTCTTCATCTGTTTGAAAATTAAAATATACATTCTCAATATATGCTCAACAGCAAAGGAATTCACTACTGAAAACATTCAAATTCTCCACCATGTGATAATCAAGACAAACCAGGAAGGATGTAGATACTGTGTCTCCTAGCAATTGAACCCGGACTTCCCATCTCCCAGAACCATGAAAATGTTTCTTGTTTAAAAAGAAAACTCGGGGCTGGAGAGACGGCCTAGCGGTTAAGAGCTGACCGCTCTTGCAGAGGACCCGAGTTCAATCCCCAGCACCCACATGGCCGGCTGAGAACCGTCTGTAACTCCAATTCCAGGAGAACTCCAGTTCCAAGGGAATCCGACACCCTCTTCTGACCTCCGCAGCATTGCACGATACAGGTGCACCAACCTACATGCAGACAGTACACTCATAAACATAAAAAATAATTTTAAAAAAATTTTTTAAAAAAGAAAACTCTGCCTGGTGTGGTGGTGCATGCCTTTACTCATACCACTTGGGAGGCAGAGGCAGGTAGATCTCCGTGAGTTCAAGCAGCCTGGTCCTCCCTGTAGCTCCGGCTGTCCTAGTGAGTTCCAGGACAACCGGAGCTACAGGGAGACCCTGTCTCAAAAAGACCAAGATAGCTAGCTAGACAGACAGACAGACAGATAGATAAAAAAATAGCAAACTCTGAAGTAAAAGGATTAATGCCGTATACACATGCACTTTTTCCATCGTGCATAGGCAAGTGGTTGTAGAAAAGCAAAGGAATCCACAAATGTCCTAAGCAATACAGTGTATCACTGATGTGGTTATCACAGAAATAAAGCAACAGATGCAGGAATAGTTTCAAAAGATAATGAGATATGTAGTGCTTATGCGACTTAACTCCAACATTGGCAACAGAACTTATTGGCTAAGGTACTAGCTACAAGACTTGACACATTACTTAATCTTACTACTACTATGGAATAGTAACAGAATGCTAGTATTACAGAGATCATTTAAGTTCAGCACTTACACATTAGCTGTTACTGGCAGTTATTAATAAACTAATCATGAAAATCTTTCATATCATAAAAAATTATTATCTCTAGGCAAAGAACTTAAAAATATCAACTTTAGGAACAAATCATACATTTTCCTTTTAGTAAGTAAGCATTCAAGTTTGCTAGCTGGTCTGGGTTACTTTACATTAAGACTGCCTCTGACAATACCCCTCTTTATCGCTATCACCTGCTTAACTAGTTAGGAGTTATACTGATAGTGTTGGTGGAAAATACATAACAGAAAGCATTCCATCAGTGCTTCAAAGTCATATACATACCCTCAAATCAGGAGAAAAGGCGTCTGCAGAAGTTGAAATGGAGTCTGAAGATACAACAGAAGCTGATTTCATATGCACTGAATGCTCAGAATGAGAAGTGGAGGCACTGTAAAATATGAAAAACAGTGTGTTTGAAAACAAGGGCTTTATAGACCAATTTTAGGTAAACTCCAATATTTGTCACAACTTCTACTGTCAGCAAGTTCTGCTTTGCCTATTCAACTTTATATCCAAATACAAGACAATTATAGACTATTCTTAAAAGAGTTAAGTATTCCTATCATCCAAGCTCTCTCAGTAGACTCAATACTCATAAACATAACTGGGCTAATTGGTTTCTTTTGTCCATTTATGTGTCCATTTATTCTGCTGAAGAATATACACCAGGGACCAGTGAGACAGCTCAGCAGATGAAGGTGCATGCCTCCAAGCCTGGTGGTGTATTTGATCCCAGAACCCATATGGCAGGAGAGAACCAACTCCCTGGAAGTTGCCCTTTGATCTCCATAAGCACGCCATGGTACACAAGACTCTCATAAACACATACAATAAACAAACAATAATTTTTTATTTTATTTTTATTTTTTATTATTTTTGTATGTATATGAATGTACTGTCTGCATATAGGTTTGCGCACCAGTGTCATGCAATGCCACGGAGGTCAGAAGAGGGCGTTGGATTCCCCTGGAACTGGAGCTAAAGATGGTTTTCAGCTGCCATGTGGTTGCTGGGGATCGAACTAGGTCCTCTGTAAGAGCAGTTGGCGCTCTTAACCGCTAGGCCATCTCTCCGGCCCAACAACAATGTTTTTAAAAAGAACATTCCAGCCAGGTGTGGTGGTACACACCTTTAATCCTAGCACTCAGGAGGCAGACGCAGGAGGATCTTTGTGAGTTCAAGGCCAGCGTGGTCTACAAAGTGAGTTCCAGGACAGCTGGCGCTACAGAGAGACCCTGTCTTGAAAAGACAAAAAAAAAAAAAATAACGTTCCAATAGGCAGAATCACTGTGCCTGGCACAGTGATTCAATGTTAAGTTTGGCACAGTCGTTCTATTTATGTAGTTCACAAACTTATCATATAGACGTGTAAGTAAATATATGATCCAATGTGATAATGGCCCCTCACACACAAACATGCACACATCAGAAAATTCAGGGAGACCTTGCCAGAGGAGATGATATAGGAACTAAACTAATTTCATGTACCACTGAAGACTGAGTCAGGGTCTCATGCATACCAGGCAAGCATCTCCACTGAGCTACATTCCTGTTCTTTTTCTAAAAGCTCTAATTTTGATAAAAATTTCTTAATTACTTTGCCAGGCTAGATGGGAATTTGCATTCTTTCTGCGCTTTATGTCTGAGATTACATACCTGACTTTGAACCAGCCTTAAAAAAGAAAACTGCCAGGCTAATAAAGTAGTGAGAGTATTATAAAGACAAACAAATTCTACAAAGAACCTTATCTGACCATAGTACATACAGACAAAAAGTTTAGTAGCTGTTACTTGAAACATATGGTTTACATTAAATCAACAAAACAACTAGGACTTAAAAGATTATTTTGGGCCAGGCATGGTGGCACACACCTTTAATCCTAGCACTTGGGAGGCAGAAGCAGGTGGATCTTTGTGAGTTCAAGGCCAGCCTGGTCTACAGAGCGAGTTCCAGGACAAGCTGGGGTGGCTACAAGGAGATCCTGTCTCGAAAAGACCAAAAAAAAAAAAAAAGATTATCTCGGTACCTCTTTCTTTTTAGTGTCTTATCAAATGGGTTGGTTCACATTCTACATTGATGAGTGATTTTTGGCCAAAATTACTGCTTGGATTTGGGAGAGGGAGTCACACAGTTTCTACTGCAAGGCTATATTGTCACTGGTATGAACCTATCTGGTTCAGTTACCAAAGTGAACTGATCATTCACTGCTGTCTTCCCACTGGCTTGCTGGTTTGTTTAAGACATGCCAGGCATGGTGGTACATGTCTTTAATCCCAGCACAGGATGCTATTAAAATTTTATTCAGTTAACTTTGTTTTTTGAATCTCATTCACATGCAATTTAGGGTATCCATACTTTAGCAAAAATGTAGGAGAGCCTTAGAATTTGGGGAGGAGGACTAAAAACCTGTACAATGTACTGTATCAAATGGTTTTATATGAACAACACAAGTATTCTAAGTTTTAAAAACCTAAGCACTGTTAAAAATAAGGAGCTATTAGCAGGGCATGGTGGCGCACGCCTTTAATCCTAGCACTCAGGAGGCAGAAGCAGGAGGATCTTTGTGAGTTCAAGGCCAGCCTGGTCTTGAATGAGTTTGAGTTCCAAGACAGCTGGAGCTACAGGGAGACCCTGTCTCGAAAAAACAAAAAACAACAACAACAACAACAACAACAACAAAAAAGGAGTTATCTAATAAATTTAGTCTTCATAAATAAAAGCACTTACAAAGATGTGGCAATATCAAAGGGTACCAAACAACTAAGCAACTGAGTAGTTCCACAAAGCTACATGTGCAGAAAGCAGAGGGCATTCAGACAGGCTGTATGTAGTGTGGCCTTCCTGGCACACTCCATTACTCTGACCCACTGTCATAAATGCCATTATTTCCACTACAGTAAAGAAATCACACTTGACAGTTACATTTACATTTACTGGCTTAAATTCCTATACAACTTCTAATATTTGATCACAATCTACTTTTTTATGTTTTCTGATATCAAAAATGTATACATTTTGTCTCAACAAGTTCTGAGTACCAAGGACAAAAATGATGTCTTTATGTTACTTTTATTTTCCATAATCCCCACTTCAGTGTTAAATTTTAAATAAAAAAAATTAAAGAAAGAAAAGCCAATGGTGAAAGATATAGACATTTTACACTAAGGCTTACAGTACAGATTTTTAAGTATATACACATATATATTTACACACACACACACACACACACACACACACACACACACACTCGAAAAATTGTCTCACTATGAGGCCTACCCTGGCCTCAAAATTCAATTCCATGCTTCACCCTCCCAAGTGCTGGAATTACAGGTACAGGTACAGGTACAGGCACAGACATAGGCACAGGCACAGGTACAAGCACAGGCACAGGAATTACAGGCACAGGCACAGGAATTACAGGTATAGGTATAGGCACAGGTATAGGCACAGGCACAAGCATAGGAATTACAGGTACAGGCACAGGCACAGGCACAGGAATTACAGGTATAGGTACAGGCACAGGTATAGGCACAGGCACAGGCATTACAGGTACAGGTACAGGCACAGGTATAGGCACAGGCACAGGCACAGGAATTACAGGTACAGGTACAGGCACAGGTATAGGCACAGGCACAGGCATAGGAATTACAGGCACAGGCACAGGCACAGGCACAGACTACCACGCTCACCTCAAAAGGGCTATACTTTCAAAGCTCCATTTCCAAACTATTAAGTTTTCCTTACAAAAAAGTCTTAACTTTTTAAATGTATTTTCTTGAAATGCTTCCTACCTTGGGACTGTGATAATACTTAAAAACTGTTTCAGTTTTGAAAAACAAACAAACAAAAACCTGTAACTTCATTGAAATGGATGAAAAAGAGACAGAGAGACTGGAGAGATGGCCTAGCGGTTAAGAGCGCCGACCACTCTTAACAGAGGATCCGGGTTCGATCCCCAGCACCCACATGGCGGCCGAGAACCGTCCGAAACTCCAATTCCAGGAGAACTCCAGTTCCAGGGGAATCCAACACCCTCTCTGACCTCCGCAGCATTGCACGACACGGGTGCACAAACTTGCATGTAGACAGAACATTCATACACATACAGAAATAAAATTAATTAAAAAAAATTTTTTTTAAGAAAAAGAGACATAGTTACTTGTAATAAAATTCAGAGGACCATAAATTATATTACCTGGGTTTACAATGTAAGAAAAGAAAAACTGATGGGATGAAAACGTCTCCTTTTGTTTATAACTAACTTCTGATTAATTTAAATACTATTTTAATTAACAGGTGAGCTAGGGCTTAAGATAACACAGTTTGACAGGTATTCACCTGCTATTTCACATAGAGTCCCTTTCCTCTCTGATCCTGTATTGATCCCCGTAAGACAGAGTTCTCTTAGATCCCTTATGGCTAGGAAAGCAAGAAGAAGCAATTTTGGTCACTGAGACTGAACAGGAAGTCTTTTTTTTTTCCTCTTTTTGTTTGTTTGTTTGCTTCAGACAGGGTCTCACCAGGTAGCCCTGGCTGGCCTAGAGTCCACAGACATCAACCTTCTTCTGCCTCCCAAGTGCTGAGATTGAAGGTGTGGGCCACCACTGGAAGTCTTCTCTTACTAAAAGCAAGCAGCATTTGCATACAGAGCAGTTCTTAATCCTTTCCCCTTTCTCTTCCCTGAAGCAAAATGTATAAAGCTTGGAAATACAGTGGTCATTCTGTTACACAGGTGACACCTGCTACAAAGCATAGCAGGTCCTGAGGTCCTTACAGAACCCTGAGCAACTGCAGCAATGCTCACAGGTTGGCCTCTGTAATTCAGGTGATGCAGAACAAATGAGACTTAATTTCTGAAATCACCGTAATTGTTCTGTAGAAGCAAATAAAATTCTGATACAGCAATCAACATCTCAAAGTCTGTTTAAGGAAAGTTCAAATACATAGAATACTAGTTTATAACCTTCTGGGAGAAGAAGACCAAAAAGAAAAGAAAATATAACTGAAAATTACAGTAGTACCTTATCTAGAAAAAACATTGACAAAGAGAACAATGCAGCATGTAGCATCAAGACACCCAGTGATTCTTAGAGCCAAAGTGAAAAACAAGTACGAGAACAAAATAAAAAAACTAGGTTCTATTAACAGTTTGCAATCTCTAATTCAAAGATTTAGCAAGAACAGCCTTTGATTACTAAGTTCTCTTTTCAGGCACATAAAACCATAAGTTGGTATCATGCTTCACAGCATTGATTCTAAAGAAACATTTATCATATTTCAATATAAACAATCTACAAAGGGATCTAAATTCCAGGCAAACAATGAAGAACTGGAGGGTGGCAGGGGTGGAGACATGTCACAGTATTCTCCATGTGATGATGTCTCACACACCACACACACCCCCACACACACACACGTCACAGTATTCTCCATGCGATGATGTCTCACACACCACATACCACACTCACTACACCACACACACACACACACACGCATGTGCACACACACACACGCGTACACACACACACACACACACGCACGCACACACACACACAGACAGGACTATTGAAAATTCTGGTGTCAGTTATCAGGTGCTGTTCTCAGGGCTACTCAGCACAAGGGGGCAAGGCACACTGGAACACACAGCTGTTTCAAAACTCAAGCTTTTTCCTTCTCACGTGCAAGCATGCACATGCTTCTGGCCACCCTGGCTTCTAGTACAACACATCAAATTTCCACTGTTTTTTTTTTCCCATTTCTCCACTGCTCATCTTGAGGTCAAGATCTGTATTTTAATTGCTCCACACACCCAAAATTCATGCCATTCCAAACAGAATGTTCCTTTACCTGGATAATTTGTTAATTTATTACCTCTTCTATCAGGCTCAGGAGAGAGGGATAGGTTTCCCAAGAAGCCCCCCCACCCCCGCCTTCCCACTGGAACTGAACCCACAAATCTTCTAACATTTGCATAGATATACAATGCACTTACATTTCCTACATGACACTGGAAAACCTGCGTTGCACAGCCACCCTCTCACATTATAATTTCTGGACAGTAAGAACTTTGTACACGGCAAGGCACTGGATCTCAGCAAATTCTGCTAACCTCATTAATCAACCAATACTATGGTCCTCAGGTTTCCTAGGCCCACCAATTTCGTTACAGTCAGCCCACATGTTCCTGTTATCCTTGCTATTCTGAACTTCTCTACTCAACTCTGTCATATATGTTTTCTACCATATTACTGTGCCCAAGACTTCCTCCAACACCTCTCTCCCTTCATACCAGGGAATAAAATCCCTAGCACCTTCAATGAAGCTCAAACCTGAAGGATATCTTGAAACTGAGCCCACTTAAAGACACATCAGCTAAGCCCAATGGCAGTGCCCAAAGAGACTCCCATTTCCTAAGTGATGCCTGAAATTACACCTAATCACTCCAAAGTCCCAAACATACTACCTCCTTATCATCTGGGTGTTTACTCGGAAGAGATACTCTTATAGTCTTAATTCAACATCTCATCCTTAGATCTCTGAACGTTACTTGTCTATTTCCTATTCAGCAAACAAAACATTCTAAGCCAATACCAAAATGACCTTTCAAAACTAATTCCTCACTGCCTACAGAAGCAAGCCCAGACTGCTTGGCATAATGCCCCATTCCCCCTTCTCTCCAGGTTCAGCTGTGCTCTTCGCTGATGTGGAGAGCCTGGGAATGGCTGCAGAGTCCTGAGCTCTCTCCAGCCATTTCATGCCCAGTACTGCTGATGCCCTGCTGTCATGCCTGTAGTGAGCTTCATACTCTTCTATGTCCTCTTCACCTCAACTACTCTGAACACAGAATTACTTTTGCTTTGCTGTACACAGCATTCATTTCTATCATAATATCTGTAACATTGTATTGCATTTACTAATCTACAGTTCTCTCCACACAGTTTACTAGTCTCAGATTCTGCCTTTACTACTTCCCTTCTTAGTAAAACTTCTCATAATAAAACACGCAAGTGCTCAAAAATACCTGGTTCCTGGAGCAGTTATTATTTATAACATGTATTACTCTTCCAAATCATATTAGTTACATAAATGAAATTATAATGGCAAAAGCTGGACCATGTTAAAAGTATTAGAAAAATTTTTTTCTACTTAGAAGGGAAGATAATTTGGAAACTAAATTAAAAGTCACTCAGCACCGAAAGTTAGGATCTTGTTCTTTGGACCAGTGGTAAGAGACAGAGGCAGGTTTGCCTAGCTGGAGTGAATGTAAGCTCTAGCAGGATCACGTCATTACATGATATGAAGGATCCCAGACACTTCCAGCCTCCTGCTTCCTGCTGTGTCTCCCTTTATTCTCCTCAGTCCAACAACACAACACGGGCTTTTGCTGAGATCCTTAAACAAAGTGCCCTCTTCAGGGAGCATGCATGATACTGCCAAGTACCCTCTTGATTTCAGCTCTCAACTCAAACATCACCTCCTCTGGAACCCTACTGGATGTGGTACCCCCACTGGATGTGGTACCCCCAGTAACCAGCTCATAACACCTAGGCTTTTCTTTCTTTTCATGTACCCTGGTCTGTTCCTACATATCTTGGCAAAATATATGATAACTGTCATATTCCCCAAGAGTTTAAATTTCAAGGAGAAAGGGGAACTTCAATAAGAAAGAAAAATGTTATTTTTCTACCATTCTATTCCTAGAATCTCATATGGTACCTGGCATAGAATATTCACAATGTACATGCTTAACACATTAGTAAATGAAAGGATAAAAATGATCAAAAGATTGGATAATTCTAATCAAACTCCTTAGAGGCTTAATTCTAATTTTTCTTTTTTTCTTTTTTTTAATTAATTTATTTATTATTGTTTATGTGTATGAGTGTACTGTCTGCATGTAGGTTTGTGCACCCGTGTTGTGCAATGCCACGGAGGTCAGAAGAGTGTGTCGGATTCCCCTGGAACTGGAGTTAAAGATGAACTAGCTGCCATGTGGGTGCTGGGAATCAAACCCGGGTCCTCTACAAGAGTAGTCGGTGCTCTTAACCGCTGAGCCATCTCTCCAGCCCCTTTTCTTAATTTTTCTTTTTTAAATTTTTTTATTTATAAAAATGATCAAAAGATTGGATAATTCTAACCAAACTCCTTAGATGCTTAATTCTAATCAAACTCCTTAGAGGCTATGATGATACATACAATATGCGTGGCGTTGCACGCCTTTAATCCTAGCACTTGGGAGGCAGAGGCAGGCAGATCTTTGTGAGTTCAAGGCCAGCCTGGTCTACAGAGTGAGTTCCAGGACAGCTGGGGCTACAGGGAGACCCTGTCTCGAAAAGACAAAAAATAAAAAATAAAAAAATAAATAAAATAAAATTAAGAAACTGCTAGATGTTGTGGTGCACTCCTTTAATCCCAGCACTCAGCAGGGATAAGCGGATCTGTGTGTTCAAGGCCAGCATGGTCTACACAGTCAAAAAGACAAAAATTAATTAATTAATTTTTAATTAACTAAATTTTAATTAATTAATTAATTAATTAAAAAGAAGATAAAAAACTTGGGAAAGGGCTTGGGGAGCTGTAAGGGAAGAAAAATGGTTTGCTTTCTGAGGTGGGGTGGAGGGTTTTGGAGGGGAGACAGGGTCTCCCGTACCCCTAGCTGGCCTGGAACTCACTATGTAGACCAGTCTAGCTTTGAACTCACAGAGATCCGCCTGCCTCTGATTTCTGCGTGCTGGGATTAAAGGTGTGCACTACCATGCCTGGCCTGTGTGTGTTTTATACACCACAAATCAAGCACCCCGCTCTCACAGAAAGTCTCCTTCGGATTCTGATGGAAATATTTCCTTTAATATATTAGTCTTAAGTGGAAGACTGCCGGAAACTAGCTGACTGTGCTATTTAATCTCACTGGGGGTGTCTAAGGGGCAGTATTTGAGAACCAGGCAAACAAGTTCTTACAGGGATTTCTTTGGCAAACCCTAAGCCTAGTTCCTATGATTTTACTTTGAGAAGAACCAGCAGACTACATTAGTGAGTCTTAACTTTTTGGTGGTCCTAACACCTTTTGAGAACCTTATAAAAGCTATTGTCTAAACTGCTTACAATGTTGGGGAGTTTAATGTCAAGGACTTTACCATGTTAAAGGTTAAGGTGTGAAACACAGTATCAAGCACCTTAAGGTTCAGAGCTTTGGCCTGAATGTCCCTTGCAGTGCTAATATAATCTAGGGCTTCTAAAATGACCAAAGGAGCACACCTTTTCACAACAACATGATAGCTACATGAAAACTAAAATGGTAGTTAAGGTCTTTATATACAAAATATATATGTATGTATGTATACAGAGAGACTAAAATGGCTTCCTTTTAAATATTTCAATTATATTATCACACTTAGTCTTGATTATCAAGACACACAAAATAAACAGAATTATTCCAATACTGTGGGGTTTTTAGCAATAAAGTATTTAAGAGAACGTGCATGTATGACAGAGTTACAGCTATGTTTTATTTCAGCTCTGGGTTACCACCATGTATAATTAGGACCTTTGCTAAGTCAAGCAAAAATTATGTCAAATCAAGAAATACAAGCCACAATTTCTTTATTCTCATCTTTATATTAATTAATGTTACCAGGAACTATACTTATTTTCTAAAATATATCTGAGAAATATTTTAATCTAGCAAAGTAATGATTCCATTTCAAATTTATATGCAATTTCAAATTATACCTCATTCCAGACTATATTTTCAATAATCCAGAGGAGAGAAACCCCCTAAAAATATAGATATGACTGCTCAATCATTCTTCCCTCTAAATAAACAATCAGGCAAATCCAGAACAGGAGCATGAATTCAACTGACTCTGGGACACCAGCCTTGCCAGTGTCCAGCAGTGTTCTGTGATTAGCACACTTCCTGTACCCTTGTGACCTCCTTGGTTTGGAGCTGGTTACGGGCTCTGGCGCTATGACTCACTTGGAGTGCTTCTCTGCCAAGGTGCAAAATGGAAACACATGACTTGGAGTAACTATGGTACTTGCATTTCTGGCAGCACATCCATTTCTCTTTCAAATATATATATATATAATATGTGTGTGTGTGTGTGTATATATATGTATATGTGTGTTTTCAGCTTCCTGAGTCTATTCCCAGACCTGAAGACCATATGTCTTTGCTCCAAGTTCTGCCCCTACCTGCATTTCAGTGAACTGTTTATCATGACTGTCTCCATTTTTTTTTTCAGCATCCACTCACTTTTAGCCCCTTCAAATCTAGGTCAATATATTCAGTCCTCAAGAGAACCCACTGGAACTTTCTATGCCTTAAGAAAATGAACAGTAAGTCAAAGGATGAACCATAAGAGTGGAAAGATCTGTTAAGAGACTAGGAGCATCCTCAGGGCAGAGGCAATAGGAGTGGCCAGCCATAAGGTGCACATGGCAGAGCCAACTGAACTTGGCACTGCTTGGTATAACAAGAAGGGAGAGGGAGGAGTCAAAATTTGAGTCACAATGGACTCAAATTTTCTGACTGAGAAAGCACTATGCCAATTACAGAGGAGGAAAAAACACTGGGTCATGTGTAGAGCTGATGAATTCACTGGCAGCAAGGCAGCCAACAGCAACAAGTACTTACCACATGTACCAGCAGGCTGGGGATTTCAGAGATCACCAGTATGCATTTGTTCATTCTTTCATTTATTCATTTACTCAGATAATGCTAATTTACTTACTGCTTTATGTTTGATAAGTACACTGTAAAAAATAGTCTCCCAAGTAACATGCAAGAGAGAGGCAGCTTTCTATGAATCTCATTGTATGAATGCTCTAAGAATGATTTCAAAAAGAACTCTAGGAGGACAGAGAAAGGAGGGATTAAAAAATATGACTGAGAGCCAGGTGTGGTGTAGCACGCATTTTATCCCAGCACTCAGGAGGCAGAGGCAGGTGGATCTCTGTGAGTTCAAGGCCAGCCTGATCTATATAGCAAGTTCCAGGCCAGCTAGGCCTAAAGGGAGATCCTGTCTCAAACACACACACACACACTCACAAATATGACTGAAAAAGGTTCAGCCAGGTATGAAAGATGCTGGACATGGGCCTGTGCATAGGATTCAATGGTAGTAATGCAGAAAAACCTACATGGTCTACTAAGTCTAGGACTTAATAGATCATGGCAGTGGAAGGGAGAACTGAGGCTTAGCTGCTATGCCAGAGTTCAGAGTGTAATCTGTAAGGCATCAATTTTTCCAGCAGAAGTTCAAAGAATAGATCTATATGCAGAGAGAGTCTGCTAAGTATTTAGAGCTTAACTTGGTAAAATGCCACATAATTTGAGTTATTCATTAGGTAGTTAGATCACTTAATAGACAACCCCAATAGGCCATACTATGACATGGATAGGATATAAAGAAAAATGGCAGTTTGAATGGATGTGGTATGCAGAGATAATATAAAATGTGATGCCACTGATTTTGAGATTCTTGTAAAAATACTCAAGTTGATACATTCACTAAATAAATAGAAATACAGTTTTGGCTTCATGGAAAGGTTACAGCTGAGTAATAGCTAAACCAAATGCAGAAACTTGTACTGATAGTTCAAGAAGTAAAGAAATGATATTGATAGTGACTGCAACTGTACCTCTAAGGACTAAAAACAGAAGTGTTTAAAAAAAATTGGGGCTGGAGAGATGGCTCAGCAATTAAGAGCACTAATTGCTCTTGCAGAAGACCTGGGTTTGATTCCCGGCACCCACTTGGCCACTAATGACCATCCTTAACTCCACTTACAAGAGAATCCAACACCCTCCTGTGACCTCCACAAAGTTTTATGAGACGGGTGCACTCACATGCATGGAGACTGTGGTGGTTTGAATGTGTGTCCCCCATAGGCTCTAGGTATTCAGGCGTTTGTCTCCAGTTGGTGGCACTGTTTTTGTAGGTCTTGGGGTGTGTGGCGGTGCTGGAGGAAGTGTGTCACTGGGGGCAGGGTTTAGAGAGTTTTAATAAGCCTCATGGTCTACAGTTGCTTCCTCTCTGATTCCTGTGCTCTTTGAGAGATGTGACCCTCGGTTTGCTGCTCCAGATCCAGCCGCCACGCCTCCCGCCACAATGGACTCTTAATTCCCTGGAACCACCAATCCAAATAAACTCTTCCTTTTATAAGTTCCTTGGTCATGGTGCTTTATCACAGCAACAGAAAAGTGACTAATACAGAGACAATACACTCATATGGATGGATGGATGGATGGATGGATAGATGGAAGGAAGGAAGGAAGGAAGGAAGGAAGGAAGGAAGGAAGGAAGGAAGGAAGGAAGGAAGGAAGGAAGGAATAAGAATCCTACAAAGTGGCAAACAACTATCTGTAACTCCAGTTCCAGGGGAATCCAACACCTTCTTCTGATCTCCATGGGCACTGCATGATACCAGTGCACTTACATATATGCAGGCAACACACTCATACACATAAAATAAAAAATAAACATTTTTAAAAATCAATTAGTGGAAGCCAAAAAGTTATTCCAAAAATAAGTAGATAACAGCATCTAATACTACAGTGCAGTCAAGGAAACATCCAATGGACTTACTAATAAAAGATGTTTCATCAATTACTCTGCCAGCATGTTATCTGTTACATTTTAGAAATAATAAACTAGTAGAAATGGAAGCACTGAGATGCTAAGGAGGGGTAGTTGGCTCCAATATCCTACAAACTAGTAGGTTTCCCTCTATCCAAACCTGTTCTTCCTCCCCACCTCAGGTCATGAAATGTCTTTCTTCAGTCTTGGTCAATCTTCCCTCCCATGTTCCTCTACCTGCCTGCTACAAGCTCCTTTGTAGGGTGGAAACACATGCATGCATACATAAACTCTTTCAACATTGGTCACTGAGAATGAACTCAATGGTGATTACCTAACCCCCTGTAAATCAATCGCACTCAGATTTAACTACTCTAGGGCACTGTTTTCTGGATGTCTTTCCAAACCTCTAACCTCTCTAACCTCTGAGAAACCTTTGACAACTGTCAAAGCCTCCTTACCAGAATTCTTTTCTATCTAGTTTTCTGTTCTCATTAAAATTTACTGGCTTTCTCATTTTACAATATTTCTCTAGACTCTTTTCTTCGAGTTATCCCCTACATACAGATCATCTGGAAAGCTGTGGCCTCACCTTGCTTCTCTGAATTCTGCTTTTTGTAATACTGCAAATTCCTTCAACTTCATTTACCACCTCTGTGCAAATTATTTTCAAATGTGTATCTCAGTCCCAACTCACTGGCCCACTATACTACCTCATCTCAGCCTCTCTCTAGCTTTATTTCTCGCTCTAATGTTGCCTGGCTATCGCCTACATCATGTATCGTGTAATAGGATGAAACTGTACAGCAGGGACAGTTACATCAACTATTGTTTTAAAATGGTTCTTTCAAAAGCAGGTACAGGCATCAGTTAGTCAACTACTCTGACAGCTAGGGAGTGGATTACAGAATGTAAGAACTGTAAGGGACCTCAGGGACCATTTTAGTGAAATGCCTTCACTTCCAGATACAGAGTGCAGCTCAGGAAGAGAAATAGTTTGCCACAGAATGGCAAATAGGTCACACACAGAGACACACCCCTACCTGCCATAGAGCCCTTGTGACTAGTTTACACCAACACAGAATGTGGAACGAGAAGGAAACAGCCTCCTGGCGCTTGTCTAGGGATGCAGCACACACCTCCCACCCCCAACATTTATTCTTATCACATAGACTTTGCATTTACTCGAACTCTTCTGTAATAGTCTCTTCATCTTCAGTTTACTAATGCCTGATTTTTCCTAAGGACACAGTTTCACAACATCCATTTCACATAGAAAAATAAGACTTATCTTCTTACCTGTGTAGCCTGGGCCTAGGAACGGGCCTGCTCCTCACTGCCACTTTCACTGCATGCTTCCTTTTTCCTAAGCACTCAATCTCACGTTCCCAAGACTCCACCATGCACTCCTTGCTGAAATCAGGTAAGTCACAGTCCTTCGTTCCTTGATTCAGCTTCAGGCTCACCATAATTCTTCTACTATTACTGATTTTCTTTTATTGAGAGACAATACAGTGTTCAGATTCGCTTCAAACTACAAACCTCCTACCTACCTCAGTCAGCCTCCAAGTGCTGGGATTAGAAACATGATATACCACCACCTCAGGTTCTTATTTCTGTAATTCTTAAAATCTTGCTCTCTGCTATTCCCGACCTATAACCACATAACTGAATGCACCCAGAAAAAAACCTGTCAATCATATGGCCTATCCTCATTTTGAATTCATGACTACTGACTTCGTCCAGGCCTATTTAAAGCTGCTACCTTAGACTCTACCTCTCACTGTCTGCATAAGAAAAATCTCCCCAGTCATTCCCTCTGGTTATGCATCCTTTGCATCTAATGAGCCCAGCCAGCACAGAAACAAGCTACTTCTCATAACTAATTCCTCCAGGTACTTCTCTAAGCTTCTTTAACGCAAAGCCAATTAAAAGAGATGTCCATAATTCAGTTTCCAACTTTTCACCTCCCCTTCTCTCTCTCTTTTCTTTTTTATGTGTATGAATGTACTGTCTGCATGTAGGTTTGTGCATCTGTGTCGTGCAATGCCGCGGAGGTCAGAAGAGGGTGTCGGATTCCCCTGGAACTAGAGTTCCCCTGGAATTGGAGTTACAGACGGTTCTCGACCCTGAGGATCGAACCCGGGTCCTCTGCAAGAGCAGTTGGTGCTCTTAACCTCTAGGCTATCTCTCCAGCACCCCCATTCTCTTTTAAACCCATTTCAGTTAGGGCTTTGCCTCTGTCAAAGCAACAAAAACACTGTCAAGGGTATCTCAATAACCTCCACTTTACTCAATCCAACCATGCAGTGTTAAGTGTTAACACAGTGTTAACACAGTGTTAACGTTTGACCATTTCTTCCTTGAAGAACTTCATTCCCCTTCACTTCCAGAACTCTATACCAACAGCTTTTGTCCTCGCTCAGCGGCCACTCCATGTCTCCTGTAATGATTCCTCCTCACCTCTCAGCCTCAAAGAACAGGGATGACCCTGACCTCACTCTTTGAGCCTTTATCTTCTGTGTACACACCTTCTACCCTCAAAGAACTGGGGTGACTCTGACCTCGCCCTTTGAGCCTTTTATCATCTGTGTACACACCTTTTACCCTCTGTGTACACACCTTCTACCCTCTGCGTACACACCTTCTACCCTCTGCGTACACACCTTCTACCCTCTGCGTACACACCTTCTACCCTCTGCGTACACACCTTCTATCCTCTGTGTACACACCTTCTACCCACTGTGTACATACCTTCTATCCTCTGTGTACACACCTTCTACCCACTGTGTACACACCTTCTACCCTCTGTGTACACACATTCTACCCTCTGTGTACACACCTTTTACCCTCTGTGTACACACCTTCTACCCACTGTGTACACACCTTCTACCCTCTGTGTACACACCTTTTACCCTCCGTGTACATACCTTCTACCCTCTGTGTACACACCTTCTATCCTCTGTGTACACACATTCTACCCTCCATGTACACACCTTCTACCCTCTGTGTACACACCTTCTATCCTCTGTGTGTACACATTCTACCCTCCATGTACACACCTTCTACCCTCTGTGTACACACCTTTCTTCTACCCTTAAGGATCTTATCTGGCTTCCCAGTTTGAGGACTTCCAGGTGGATGAACCAGAACTTACAGATCAACTACAGACCTCTCTTGAACCCCAGATTCTGAAAGACTATTTATTTAACCACTAATGGGCACCTAACAGACTCAAACCAAACCTTTATGCTTTTCTCCCTAAATTCAACTCCAAAAGTTTTCCAGAGCTTAGTAAATGGAAACTATTTCTACTTTTTCTGGTCAAAAGCTTGCATAATTTTTCACTTTTTTCTCAAGAAATTCCTTGGCTGCACCTTCCAAATAGATCTACTGCCCAACCACTGCAATCCACTTCGCTAGTCCCATAGTTCTGGATGATTCTAATTTCTTAAACCAGATACCTTCCATACCCACTTTGTTCTTAACACAGGAGCCAGAGCAAACCTTTGGAAACACCTGATTGCAGTCATTCTCCTTCATAAGCTTGCTTTCCCATGTCATTGTGAGTAAAAGTCAAACCCCTCACTGTCTGGTGCCCCCCTGACCTAGTCTCCTTCCTGTCCCTCACTGTCTGGTGCCTCCCTGACCTAGTCTCCTTCCTGTCTCTCTTGCTCCCCCTGCACTACAGCCACTCTCCTTAGGATCACATGAAAGCAGCAGGAACCTCTGGACACCACTGCACATCTCTCTTACACACACTCCTGGTTTCCCTTCCACACTTTCAACACTTCTGCTCACATCCTGCTATCCTGTTTAAAGTGCAGCCACTAGGAACTCACTCCCTGCTTTCCTTGCTGACTTTTCCCAGCATCTGACAGCTTGTTTTCCTTTTTATTTTCTGCCCACACATTCCCTCTTACTCTAAGCCCATTCAGTGCAAACCCTTTTAAGAGTTTCCGTCTTGACTACATTGCTCACTACAGTATCTCCAGGGAAAAAAAGCAACATTCAAACTGGGAGAAGCATGGGGAGAAAAAAAATTTTTTTTGAGATAAAGTCTCACAGAGCCCAAGCTGGCCTTGAACTCCTCATTCCCATGCTTCTACCTCTCAAGTGCTGGAATTATAAGCATAGACCAAAAAAAAAAAAAAAAACCTGGCAAACGCCTTTAATCATTTAGGCATAAAGCACAGTAGATATAATCATATCTACTATGTAGACATGGAAGTTGAGAGGGATGGGGCAGTTAGAAACAGGTCTAAAACTGCTCCTTAGGTTGTCTTTTTTTTTTTTTCAAAGCCAATTTTTATTGAAGCTTTGTGCATTTCATATAAAATTTCCAATCAAATCTAGACTGGTCTCCCCTTTCTTGCCCCCCGACCCCTCCAGAGCTCATGCATTCTGCCAAACATGTTTTTCATCTTTTTCTGTCTCTTAAAATTTTTGATGCAGAAGTTTACTGTTTCGAGCAGAAGTTCACCATTTCAGCCAGTTCTTTGACTCAGTCTTTTGTTGTTGTTCCTTCCAATTTGCATCACTCCAGAATATGCATATATGCATGCCACATATATCATAGGTTTTAGCGTCTTCAGCTTATGAGTATTTTCTTTATTAGGCTGAAAGATGTCATGTTTGAAGGCTCCTCCTTGGCAAGCCCAAACCACCATCAGTTCCGCACTTGTGAGGTTGTCAAGTTGACACTAAAGCTATCCAGCACAGTCCCTATTAGTAAAATGTTTTAATAATTAGTCCACTGATAAAAACATATATCTTTTCTCACTTTATTTGAAGTGCTATGTACTCTTATATTATATATCCAGGAAATGATGCCTACAGCTCTAAACAGCAGGCTACTATCATACCAATTTCTACTAAAAAGCATCTTCACAATGTGCAGCAGAGGACTTCAGCAAATAAAAGCTAACACATAACACTCTCCGACCTCAACCAGAATATCTAAGTTTAGAAGAAAAAGAAAGATGAGGTGTCCTGATCACAGGAACTCATTTAGCCTCTTAGAAACTCAATTTCATACTGTGAATCGGGATTAAAACACCTATTCTACTTATTTCAGTGTGCAGTCATAAAGACCAAGCAGTATCATCTGAGGCTGAATGTGTGGTGCACGACTACAGCCACACCCTTGGTAGGTGGAGGCAGGACGATCAGACCACAGTGCTTTGAAAGCAGCCTGAGCTACAGTGAATTCCTGTCTCAAAAAAAAAGGAGAGAAAACATCTGACCAGTCCAGTGATGGTGATGGTGATGATGATGATGATGATGATGATGAAGAACAAAGAAAAGAGGAACTGTGGGACTGTTAAAATGCTCAAGAGAAAGTAAAAGCAAAGCACAAGTGGGGCTAAAAAAAAACCACCACAGGTATCTTCTGAAGAGGCTTTCTCAGTTAATGCCACCTTCCGAGGCTCTATGCCATCAGGATTTCTCATCTTTAGTTCACAGGTGATCTCTAATGGGCTGCTAATGTCTGCAAGCAAGTTTATGTTTTCTACTTGGTTTTCAATGCACAAACTCAAGTGCTTATTTACCAAGAAAAAATTTTTTTTTTAAAATCAACTTTTTTGGATTAGGATTTACAATACATACATTATACTAAATTTGAGGAATAATAAAATAAAGAAGTAATTGATTTCCATAAATCAGTATCAAAGTCATGGGGCCAATGAGACAGCTCAGTAAGTAGAGTCCCTTACCCCTTTGGCCTGGCAACCTGAGTTCAATTCCTAAAACTCACTTAAAACTACAGGGAGAAGACTGACTCCACAAGGTTATCAACTGCCTTCCATGTGTGCACGACAACCCAAGTGTGTATACGTGGTACACACACACACACACACACACACACACACACACACACACTCACACAGAATAAAACTTTCCAAAATTAAAAAACTTATTTTTAACAAAAGACATAAATGAAAAGATAATGAACTATGAAAACACAAGGACATGATCTACACTTTTTAACAGTCTTAATTTCATAACTAATTCAGAGAAGATTATTGAGCAGTTAAGACTTTAAAATCATGATGCCAACCAACTATTTAAATTCTATTTGATCCTGTACAGTGTCTGCTTTAAACACTAGATGTTGTCTCTCCCTCCTGGAAAAAAATTTTTTCCTTTTAAAGATTGCTTTTCTTTTTGTTTTTTCTTTATTTCTACTTAAAAGTAAGATCCACTTAAAGGTAAGATCATGAACTATGTCCAACACTTTTTCACTTAACATAATGTCCTCCAGATTCATGCACATTGTTCCAAATACCATGGTTTCTTTTGTTCCGGCTGAGATATATTACACTGTGTACATGTATCATTTTCTTTATCCACTTATCCATTAGTGGGTGTTTACTCTCTTGTTTTTTATTCATATATACTCTATTGAAGTTTTGGGCATTTCATACACCATTTCTTAATTAAACTTAGACCCATTCCCCCTTCCTTGCCTTTTATTTTGCTAAACTAGGTTTTATTGTTTGTATACCTCCAGTTGTTGACAATGAGCATGCCCTCAATTCTCCACGACCCCACATATATGCATAAACAGACACAGAAGTATTGCCCCATTTGAAACTGTTGCTCAGACTCGTCCTTCAGCACCATTTCTTTTTTTTTTTTTTTTTTTTTTTTGGTCTTTTTTGAGACAACAGGGTCCCCTTTAGTCCCAGCTGGCCTGAGAGCTCTACTCTGTAGATCAGGTAGTCTGTGAACTCACAGAGATCGTGCCTGCCCTCTGCCTCCTGGAGTGCTGGGATTAAAGGCACACGCCACCATGCCCAGCACCATTTCTTTAAATTTTCATTTCTAAAAAATGTTTTTACGAACAACATACATGAATTAGTCTTTATACTATTTCCATCCACCTCCCGAGCCTCTTCAAATCCTCCCACAACGCCCCCCACTCTACCCAATTCCCTGCCCTTCTTTTGATCATAACTGTTGCTATACCAAGGTAGGGTTTTATGGAATACAACCAACATAGACTACACTAGACCTGTGTTTAGAAGGGCTGGCCCACGTCAGGAGTCAAAGTGACCTCTCGAGGAGTTAGCCCATCCCTTGGCAAAGCCCCATTTCCTCAATCCACTGTGCATTTTCGCATGGTGATGCTCTCAGGCCAGCAGCATGAAAGGTTTTTTAGTGCATCTTCATCCCCACATTAGTGTGGGCCCTCTGCCCAAGCTATTTAAGTATTAGTAAGAAATAATACTTAAGGGACTGCAGCAGATGGCTCAGTTGGTTAAAAGCACCACTGCTCTTGCAGAGGCAGGGTTCTATTCCCCAGCACCCAAATGGCAGCTCACACACTGCCAATAACTCCAGTTCCAGGGGATCTGATGCCCTCTTCGACCCTGTGGGCAATGCACACATGGGTGCACTTATATACATGCAGGTAAGATACTCAAGACAAAATAAAAAGTAAAATATTTAAAAGAAAAAAACTAAATTACAATAACAACTTCCTCTTTGGTTCCTAAAAGTCTTTCAATAAAGTACACACACATGTGTAACATACACAAACACACATACATTATATACACAAAGGTATGCAGACACACAAAGTCACAAACATACACAGACACACTACAAGGCCATAATGTAACAAAGAAACAACACATACATTTTATATACACATACTGACAAAGCTAAAAGCCATAAAATAAAAAGTTCCAGAGGTATTGGATAAAAATGCAATAAATAGTGAGACTCAAATATGGAAAGTTAATTGTTTTTTGCAACAGAAATAAATCACAATACCTCCAGATAGACCAAAAACATAATTTTCCCCCCCAAAGCACTGACATTGCTATTAAAACAGTCACGTATATTATGCCAAGATCCATAAACAGCACATCTTAGAAACTAATGAAGTATTATAAAGAAAACTCTTTTCAAGAACCAAAAAGCTTGGTCAAAATAAAGTATGGCTCTAAGCTAGCCAGGGTGGTGTGACGCCCTTTATCCTAGCCCCTTGTGGGGCAGAGGCAGGCGGATCGCTTTATGAGTTCAAGGCCAGTCCTGGTCGCTAAGAGTGCATTCCAGACAGCTGGGACTAGGGAGACTCTGTTCGAAAAAGATCAAAAAAAAAAAAAAAAAAAAAGTATGTACTCTAGAACACTGTTCATGACATCAATTACACTTTATTCATCTACAGATTCCTTTCCCCAAAAGGCTCAAAATATCACTTAGAATAACACTGCAATTGTATTCCAATTGCAATAAATTATGATTATTAATCCTTAAGAAGGGCCATTAACAATTACACAAATAGCTGGGATGTAATTTAAAGGTAAAGTGCCTGCCTAGCAGAAGGAAGTCCCATCATCAATGGATTTATCCAAATGTGAAGAGCCGGAACTCCATAACTCCATAACTTAAAAATGAAAGCCAAACTAAGATTCTTTTCTCTTTAACTCACTTATTCAATCCTAGATTACATTGTTTTCAATTCCTATATAAAAAGAACAAAGTCAGTATTATTTGAATGAAAACTTCTGGTTTCAGAAAATAATCAAGTGAGTCCATGCATTCACAGAGACCTATGAAAGACCAGAATGTGGATTTAGAGTAAAGGAGGCACCAGACAGCACAACTATACTCTCTCAGCCAGTTACAGCTTTCTTTGTACCAAAGAACCCAACAGAAACCCATCATCTGACTGTGCATGATGCCCACACATTGCTGATCCATTACTACAGCACACTGTTCTTTTCCTTTGCTACACAACTTCACTGATGCAAAGTGCAGCAATGACATGAACAGGAATATGAGCTAATTATCAGTAGTAAACAGGAATTAATCTGTCTTTTTCAAAACAGTTTCAAAAGGTAGGATAAAGAACCCTCTACTTTGGGGGGTTTTGTTTTATATGGAGCCCCCCATCAACCAGTTACACACATATCTGAAAATTGATTAGGATAGAAACTTGTAAGTTAAGAAAAATCCCACCTAAACAAATGAAAGCTAGCAAATGTGAATGCCTATGGAAGCAACTGACACAAAACTACTAGGACGGACAAGCATCCTTGTGAATGCTGCTAAAGAAAAGAATACTGTCTACAGATAAGTTCATCTCCACACTTCAAGGAACTGCCATAGCTTCCCTGGAGAAGAAGGGAGTCTTGAAGAACTCCACCTCTAGCTAACAGGCTCAGCTCTCTGCCCTCCTCCTCTCCTCATTCTTTCTCTCCATTTCCTAAACCTCTTTTCCTTCCCTTGTCCTTCTGTTTCTTCACATTTACTGACATAAGATAATATGCATTGGACAAAGTAGGCCTGTTGTCCTAAGAGGTTGGCAGGCTAAGGCATGTCACAGATCTTATCAGAGCGTGACAAGAGAATGAAAGACGCAAAGGAAACGGCAGCAGAAGAACTCAGTGTTGAAGCATGAGTTTTAAGAGTCACAGAATCTTGGTTTCGCCACTTGGCAAATAAATCCAATCAGCTTAATCTGAGCTCTTTTTTACCCATAAAAATAAAACATCGATAGCATATAAAAGTAGTGACTATTGAACTAGTAGAAAATGTTCAACTATTGCATTGTGGAAATACAAGATCATGTCAGAAGAGTAACTAGGATGAAGTCAGAAATAAGGAACCACTAATAAACTATAAATCAAACCAAGCAGTTGAACCTAAAAGTCCTTTTCACTCAGCTATCCGAGTGAAATGCCCTCAGGTGCACTGGAAAACTAACAAATTTCTAAATTCAAAACAACTTCTTGTCAACTGGTAAATCACACAAGAGAACGCAAATGTCAGGGGAAATTAAAATATGTATACACATACACATATACACGTACAACTTTCAATCCACTCAACCAGAAAGCTAACTCAAGCTTCAATCACAAAACCAAGTCCACCACCAGCATGTTTTAATGTAAACAAAAGCAAAGAGCTGACTAGCAACCGCTTTGCTAGACTGTTAGTAAAAGTATTATTACTTTCTTGTCACATCATTACTTGGAGGCACTTAACAGAAAATCCAAGTAATAACAGTTGTCATATATTCATGTCTCCTTATTTCTCCCAATCCAATATTTCAAAAGTCAGTAAACCACGTCCTGTGAAAATGAAAATCAGAGACAGAAATAAACATAACAGGCATTAGACACTCTTCATTCAAAACCACCTAGAAAGTTAGAAATGGATCACCTGTCTTTTTGTACGCCCAGTAAGCACATGTCTACGAGGCTTCAGAAGCTCCATGTCCAATCTACTCCCAGGCTCAGCTGACCACAGTGACTGCAGTATGATCTAAATCACATCCATCCCACTGCCAATTCAATTTTTCTTCAGTATCCCATAAAAAGAAAAGATACTTTAAAATTTTCTTGTTAGTGATGTCTGAGCACTCCACACAGCATGTTTGCCAATGAATATTAAAAGAATGCTTCTATATTCTGACTTGGAGCAAGTTTTTTCTAGGAATGCAAATTTTGCTCTCAGCAATCACAATGGACTACAGTATCCTAAGCACTGTGTGTGCTCTATTAGTCATTCTGTTGAAAATTTTACTTAAAAAAATAAAAGGCCTGCAGTGTGTTCTAGGAGACAAAAAAACTTATTGTCAGAATATCTGTAGGATCTTCAAAATAGAAAACAACTCCACCAGAACATATTAATTTGGAACTTATTAATTGGAACTGTTCCTTAAAATGCTAAACCAGTTCTCTACATGTTTTAACTTAACCAATCTACAGGGAGCATAAAAGATGTTAATATCAAGGCACTGACAGAAATGAGAGATTATATTCAGAGAAACAAAGAAGCTCTGAGCCCTCACAGCTTTGGATTGGTGCAGGCTGGCACTCTGGAAAAGCCCAAATTATTAACATGTGACTGAAGATATACAGTTAAATTGGTATTATTTCAAGACTTACCAACTATATTTCCTAAACTAAAACAAAAATCACTGCATATTATCTAATAATTCCAATAATCTGAACAACCAGTTTGTACTGGTAATAGCTTGTAAATCTTTTTCCTTCACAATATTGTTTTTCAAAGATCTTATATAAAAGTTTAGATATACAAAGTATTCTCATCAAAATGAATCCATAGGTAGTGGGTTAAGAATTGGGGAAAGCCAGGCTTGGTAGCGCACACCTTTAATCCTAGCACTTGGGAGGCAGAGGCAGGTGGATCTTTGTGAGTTCAAAGCCAGCCTGGTCTACAGACTGAGTTCCAGGCCAGCTGGGGCTACATGGAGACCCTGTCTCAAAAAGACAAAAAAAAAAAAAATTGGGGAGGAGGGCCCTGAGTACCAGCACAATCCCAGCAGCTACAGAAGCCCCCCAAAGAACACCTCAGAATCTACTTTAAAAAATTACTGATTCATAGTCAAAGGATAGCTTAAACTAATACAAATAAATTCACAGGTAGCCTACAAGGAAAGGTGCCTTATAGATAAATTAACTTGAGAGAAATGTTCTATACTGAAGACTGGTCAGCTTATTAGAGCTCAAGAACAAAGCCACAGAAGCAATAACAGGTAGCTGACTCGTCTAACAACACTTGGACCTGGATGAACTCACAGAGGACACAGGCACTGATATCTGAAGAGATGACTTATGTTCTCAGGCCATTTATGATCCATTCTCTAGGCTATGCAGAAATTTTTCAAAGACAAGCAAAATTATTACTATTGATGTCATTACCCTTTTAAGCTAACTTTTCTGCACAAACTTCACTGTTAAAATATTCATTAAGAAAAGAACATTCAGCTAGCAGGGTATGGTGGTACATGCCTCTAATCCCAGCACTCAGGAGGCAGAGCTGACTGTATCTCTGTGAGATCGAGACCAGCCTGGTCTACACAGTGAGTTCCAGGCCAGCCATGGCTACAGGAAAGGAAATGAAAAGAACAATCAGAGCTGGAAAACAGCTCAGTGGTTAAGAACACTAGCCATAGAGATGGTTCCGCATTATGAGCACCAGGCATTCTTACAGAGAACCTGTACATGGCAGTATCTATAACTCCAGTACCAGGGAGATCTGATGCCCTCTTCTGGCCTCCACAATCATGGCACACGTGGGTGTACCAAACATGTAGGCAAACACTCATAAAAACAAAATTAAAGTAAAAAAAATACTATATACCATATTATTATATACATATTATTATATATTATATAACTCATATACTATCTTAATATATATTATATATATATATAAATTCTATATCCTTTCTCTTCCTAGACTGGAAAAGTTAAATCCACACTTTGACTCCTACCTGCTGAAGATATGCACCCATACTTTTGACTCCTACCTGTTGAGGGTGTGCACCCACATTTTTAAACACTGTTCCCTACTTTTCAGAGTGGTAGGCCGTCATAAACGATAAGCCACTAAAGACATTACTCCTTTCTGTTTGCTTTTGTCATTTTTTTTCTCTATTTGTATGAGATGAGAAATGTCTTTTCTAAAATAATTTGTATATAACACTTTGTATTATTAGTCTCCTTTACAAGTTGCCAAGGGTTCTTGTACACATCTGTGCATACTAGCCACTCTAGGAGTAGCCTGCCCAGTGCTGAATTCAGGTTCTACAACCATGCATGACTTTGAAGAAGTCATTTAACCTCTCTGTGCCTCAGTTTCCTCATCTACAAAATGGGAACAGTCATGCGCTTTATACCTGAGAAGACTGCTCTGCGGGAAAATTAACATAAAACATACTACACCTACTGTAGGTGCTGATAACTTTTCAAAATTAGTCTCATCATCATCCTGTTGGGTTTAATATTTGTCAGAGAATGCTAGAAGCTACACTGAATATGAGACTTTTTTCCAAAATAGTTTCTTTAAAATACATTAGTGTAGTGTAAGAAATAAAATCAAATGGCTTGTTTTCAAAAGTACCTAGAGGCAGCTTAGGTCCAGCTACAATGAACAGAAAACACTAGACCCTGCTAAGGCCTGTTGGTTTAGCAATTCCCCTCCCCACCCAAACTCTCCTAAGCTACTCCCCACAACTAGAAGTTTAGAACAGAAAATTACTAACAGTGGGGCTTGAGAGATGGCTCCGTGGTTAGGGGCACTGGCTGCTCTTGCAGAAGACCGGGGTTCAAATCCCAGCACCCACATGGCAACTAACAACTGTCTATAACTCCAGTTCTAGGGGACCTGACATCCTCTTCTGATCTCTGTAGACACTGCAAGACATGAGTACACATATATACACGCAGGCAAATAACATATAAAATAAAAACTATCTTTTTTCCCTCTACTCTCCCGAAGAGAAGAACGATCATCAATGGCAAACAGCAGTTGCAGTAAAGCAACACCAAGAGCCAGCTTCACACTTAGGAGAGAACGCTACATCTCTTCTTCATGATTTCTGGTGCTCTACACAGTCAGAGAAACCTCTCTAGTAACATACTATAGAAATGATCCATGAAAGTGTGGTCTTAAAAATTTTTTTTTTTAAAAAAAGAAAGAAAATTACTAATAGCCAAGCTTACCTGCAAGGTCACACATCTGATAAACTTTAAAATAAACAGGATAGGGCTGGAGAGATAGCCTAGCGGTTAAGAGCACCGACTGCTCTTGCAGAGGACCTGGGTTCAATCCCCAGCACCCACATGGTGGCTAAGAACCGTCTGTAACTCCAATTCCAGGAGAACTGCAGTTCCAGGGGAATCTGAGACCCTCTTCTGACCTCCGCGGCATTGCACGACATGGGTGCACAAACCTACATGCAGACAGTACATTCATACACATACAAAAATAAATTTAAAAACATTTAAAAAAATTCTTAAAAAAATAAAAAATAAATAAAATAAAATAAACAGGATATAGGCAGATCTCTGAGTTCAAGGCCAGCCTGCTCTACAGAGTGAGTTCCAGGACAGCTAGAGCTATGGGGAGACCCTGTCTCAAAAAGACCAAAAAAATAATAATAATAATAATAATAAACAGGATATAAAATAAAGTAACGAACTCATGTATGTGGGGTTTTTTTGTTGTTGAGGAAAAAGAGAGAAAGCTAAGACACTGGTTACTCAGTAAGCGGAAGGGGAGGAGGGGTCATGTTCTCTGCACTCTACCAGACAGCCTGCTATTCTGTTCCCTGTACACTACCAGCCAGCCTGATTACTTAATACGGGGAAGGGGAGGAAGGGTCCTGTTCTCTGCACTCTACCAGCCAGCCTGCTATTCTGGGATGATGCCTGACTTTGCAAAGTTATAAAATAAACAATCTGGCATTTGCTGCTCTGAGACCCCAGTGTTCTTATTATGAAGTAAGGATCTTTGTTTCTCACAAGTAGGAAAAGGGAGTCAGACTTAATTGAGCTGGCTGTACATAGTGAACCTGGCATCAAGTTTCCAATACTAGAGATTTCTTTAATTATGTTCTTTTTTATTGACATTTTGTATATTTCATACATCATTTTTCAGTCCGATTTGGATACATTCCCCTTTTACCTAGAGATTTCTTTTAATCAGCAAAATGTATACCCAATAAACTTTTACTTCTATGCTGTTAAGTTATGTTAGGAGTACAAACAACATAGCACTTACAGCAAAAATAAATTCTAGTTCCATTTTTTATTAGCAGAGACATGAGACAATTTTGTCAATGGCTTGGTCCTCAATTATCAAATTAGAACCTTCTTTACAGGACTCTTTTGATCAATAATGGACTATATAACCAAAATACCTCTGCAACTATAAAAATGGCACCAAATTATGTTACTTACTACTAGCTACTGTGATTACACTGAAAAATGACAGTGAATATTCACTCATTCACTCATTCATTCACCATTTTTTCCCATGAAAAATTGCTGAAAGACGTCTTCGAATATAGTATTGAGTATTCTTGTGTATTTAAAGTGACAATCTGGATTAATCACTGAAATTTTGTCTTAGTTTCTTTTCCTCCTGCTGTGATAAAATGCCAGACAAAAAGCAACCTATGGAAGAAAGGGTTCATATGTCTTGCAGATGAAGGGTACAGTTCAACATGACCAGAAAGTCACAGTCACAGGAACCTCAGCAGCTGGTCACACGGCATCCTAATTCAAGAAGAAGAGACGAATGCACACTAGCACTCAGCTCATTTTCCCTGCTATGTAGTCAAGGATCCCATGGTCTTCCCATGTCAACATAATAAAGCTAATCCTCCACAGCTTACCCACAGGTCTGTCCCCAAGTGATTCTAATTCTGTCAAGTAGATAACGCTAACCATCATAGATTCTTAGGAAATGAAAGAGAAATGTAGGTTACTTGGGTAGTATTTATCTACCGTCACAAAGAAGACTCAATAAGATCTGAGGATGAGAAGAGAGGTCAAGTGACCAGTAGACATATTTTTCATTTGGATTTTAAATTAAATAGTATTAATAGCAAACATTTTCCATTAAATCACAAGGAAACTCTGTAGGTAACATGTTGAGCTGTGTACCATTTTACAGCTTTCCAAACAGTTAACACACATCATCATAGAAGCATGGTCTCACTCTGGAATTTTCACTCTTGAACAAATTCCTTTGGTATCTTAACATGGGGGAGTTAACACTACATACTAATGTCTCCTTTTACTTTTTTTCCTTTGTGATGCTGGAAACTGAAGCCAAGGTCTTGTGAATACTACGCAAGGGTCTACCACTGGTCTACATTCCCAGACCCTAAAGTTTCTCTTTAGACCTATTACATTTGCAATTTTGAACCTATGGTTATGAAATGAATAAGAATGAAAATAAGATCTGTAATTGCAAAGATAACTTACGAGATATGAAAATGCTATTTTAAAAATAACACTTTTAGCATGTGCAAGCAAGCCCTGATTTGGTCAACAGCACCACAAATAAAAATAAGATAACATCTGAAAAACAAATTAAGGCATATCTTAAAATATTCAAAAATTGGATAATAACACTTTATGACCAAACTTTAATTCAGGTGCTACAATTAAAGGCATGGGCCACCACACCCAGAACAGAATGTTTTTAATTAAGCTAACTACATTTACTAAAATGAGTTTATCATTCAAGAATTATCAAGTATAATAATTAAATTAATTCAAAATCTTGTAGTCAAAAACACCTTAGAACTTTTCAATAAACACTATATTATTACAAATATAAATTAAATTCAACAATTTAAGATCTTGGTTTGACATATAAAGCATCAGATTCTACACAAAGCAAATAAAGGCACTCCCAATACTGTGCTTCACAGGATCCAAAGGGAAAAAAACTAATGAAGTCTGAACACTAAACTGTCCCTATAGCACCTGACCAAGTACCTAATACTCATTCAGAAACAAAATCAGACACTCCTCTTCAGAAGCAGATAAAACATAAAGTTCAGGTGAGACTAATGGATGTTCTACATGCAAAAACATTTTTCCTCCACTAAAACTATTATCTAAGGGTTTCAAAACCATAATCAGCCACACACCTGGCTCAAGATTGAGAAATAGTACATATTTCTCAAATAAAACATCTGTAGCTTCTAGTTTTGGGGTTTTTTTTTTTCAGGCATAGTAATGGACTAGTTATAAATGGGAAGCTTCTCAGTGCAGATTCCTGAACCAACATGTAATAATTCAGAATGGGCTAGAAACTATGAACCATAAATGTTCACTAACCACCACAGATAACTGGAATTTGCAGGTGGTCCTCAAGGCGCTTAAAAAACACTAAGTGAATAATCCTGATGCCTCTAGTAGTATCTGAGAATACAACTGGTCTCAGCACCAAGCTATTAAGAATTCAGGACAGCTGGGGCTACAGGGAGACCCTGTCTCAAAAATACCAAAAAAAAAAAAAAAAAAAGAATTCAGGATCTAGCTGGGCACGTAGGTTAGTTGGCAGTCTGGCCTAACATTCAAGAAGGCCCCCCTGGGTTCCATCCCCAGAACCACATAAACTAATGTGGTGATGCATGCCTATAGTCCCAGCACGCAGGAGGGATAGGCAGAAGGATCAGACATCCAAGGCTCCGCTCAGCTACACAAAGCAAGTCTGTGGCCAGAGTGGGCTATATCAGACCCTATCTCAAAAAAAATAAAAAACAAGACATAATGAAAACTAAACTAATATTTATAGAGGAAAGAGTGAAAAGAGCAAGGAGAAAAAGAAGAGAGGGACAGAGCAGGCTTGTTATTGGTCTTCTCTGTGACGTAGAAATGCAAAACAGTACCAACACAAGCCCCACTATGTGCTACCAGGAGGAAGTTAGTCTCTGCACAAACACAATCTGCACCTTCTCATCCTCTTGTCATATCAAAAGGCAAAGTGCCAAGAAGGAAAAGGAGGTAGTACAAAGAAGCAAAAGAATGTCTAATGGAAAATAATGGATGCTTTCCCCAGGTAGAAGAGAGAGAACACACAATGTTCTGAACTGGACCATGGAACTGAGATTAAGGGGTAAACTTACTGGTTACTCATATGTACAAATTTCATTTGGGATAATATATGTATTCCAAAAATATTATTGGCAATATTGACTTCTGTCCATTTTTTTGGCGTTTTCCCATTCACTTACATTAAAATTTTTGAGTTGTTTTATCTTCACTTCTGGTGATCTTCAAATGGCAATGGCTCTTAACACATTAACTGTAAACAAACACAAAGGAACTTAGGGGAATTCACATATTTAATGAATCCTAAAATTAAGTATTCTAGTTTACTGTGTCAATTCTGTAGGCAGAGGGAAAGGGGGAAAGGGCTTTTATTTGCTTCATAATTTATGTGATCTTCAAAATAAAAACTATTCTTTTAAATGAAAATTATATGACCACCAGGCATCTTGTTTTCTGTATTAAAAAATGTTCAAAGCTACAGAAACTTCTCTCCAATTATGGAGACTTGAGTCACTGACGTGCTGCTACTTCTGTTGGTCTCCCTACGATACTATGTCAAGAAAACACCTCTGTGACCACCCAGTCAATATGCCCAGGAACTGCCCTTGAACTGCAAAGCCTGGACCCCAGGCACACTCAGTTCCTTGTAGCACACAGACCCTGAATCAAAAACATTTGGACTTAAAGGTCAGTCTAGTAAAACCTTCAGTCTGCTTAACTATAAAATGAAAAAAATTAATATTGTCTGCCTCAATTAGTGGGGAAAGCATGTAATTTAGCATCACACAGCATATAATAAGCCAACAAGAAATGTTAAGTGCCATTATTTGTTTATATTAAGTTGCTTTAGTAATTCTGTTAATTTGTTACTACAATGACTATCACTTGGATGTCTTTGATATAATGGAGGAATGTTTTTTCTTTTATTTTTTAATCTTTTTATTTTTTTTTTGAATTTTTGGAATTTTCATACAATATCATTTGATGGTATTGATCTCCCTTCCCCTACTCATACCTCATATTGCCGGGCGTGGTGGTGCACGCCTTTAATCCTAGCACTTGGGAGGCAGAGGCAGGCGGATCTCTGTGAGTTCAAGGCCAGCCTGGTCTACAGAGTGAGGTCCAGGACAGCCAGAGCTACAGAGAGACCCTGTCTCAAAAAAGACCAAAACAACAACAACAAAAAAAGACATATTAACCACACAAAATTTTATTTTTGACCTTTGCATACATCTTGGTTTATGTCAAGAAAATTAAGGCATAGAGTCATCAGCCCATTGTGAGCCAAACTCCTGGAAAGACTACCTGAACAACTGCTCATCTGCTCTACAAATTGCTTGGATATATTTTTTATTTATGCCTATGGACTCCTGTAAGCCTGATCAACAACAGTCCTTTCAATCCAAAGAAGACGTATCTACTCACTCTCAAATGATTACAATCTGCACATCTGAAAGTGCATTCTTAAAATATTTAACTTAGGGTTGGGAAATGGTTCATTGGCTTAAGCACTTGCCATGCAAGCATGAGGGCCTGAGTTCAGATCCTCAGAAACCGTGTAAAGAAAGGCACACAGCACACACTTGTAATTCCAGTGCTACTAGCCTATGCCTAGATCCGAGGCAGAGACAGAATCTGCAATATCTCATGGGCCAAACAGTCTTGGCACACGTAGCTGCAAAAAGCAACAAATAAAGAACTTGCCTCACACAAAGTGGAGAGCAGCAGGAAGCAATACTCAAGGCTGTACTCTGACCTCCACATGCACACCATATATGCATGTGCCCACAGCTGAGAATGTATACACACACATACATGCAATTCATACACACATATATACACACACAGATTTTTTGGTAAGTGTAAAAAAGTATGTAAGTTAGGTGACACAAGAATTCATATAGCACTGATTTCTCTAGATTTTCAACAAGCTTTAGGTTAAAGATATAAAAAACAAATAGAATATTGGTAAAGTATTCATGAATTAATATTGCCTAAGATGGCCAATTTTCCATATAGAGAACATACATTTAGAATGAAACAAGGTGTGGGAGGATGCCTGAGTAGAGCCTGCTACACTATTTTAGGAAATAAAAATCCATGGACACATCATTTAGAAATGGATACCAAGCTGGAGAGGAGTAAGCAAGGTAACATATAGGCCCACTACCCCACCACTTAAAAGTGTAATTCCTTGAGTTCTTTAAATGAAATAAATTTACGGTTGGTTATTCTTTGATTTCCATTCCCCTGTCTCTTAATGATCTAGCAATTACTAAATATATCACTTTTATTTTAAAGTCTTAGATTATAACAACCAAACTCAATAATAATTTTTAAAAATATAATTTTATTTTTTTTTTTGGTCTTTTCGAGACAGGGTCTCCCTGTAGCCCCAGCTGTCCTGGAACTCACTCTNGCTGACGGGGGTTTGGGCACAACAGTCTGTAGATTGGTTTTGCACGAAGGATGCTTATACTCATGGATTATCACTTATAGCTAACAAATGAAAAAACAAAACCCTGAAAGATGCAGGACAGTTATGGCAGAATACATGATCTGGGATGGGGTGGGGGTGGGGGGGAAGGGAAAGGGAAATATGCCTGATCTGAATTGGAAAATGATGTACGAAATGCACAAACCATCAATAAAATTAAATTAAAAAAAAGAGTGAGTGACTAAAAATATGAAGAAAGAAATTACAAAATTCACAGTACCAAATGAAAATTGGAAAACAATATACCAAAACCTGTCTCTATTGTCAATGGAAGTTCTAAGAGAAGTTTGGAGCTATGTGGTATTTCGTTTCTTAAAAATAATAAAAAGTGTTACAGAGACCATAAAAATTAGTGATGTTCTGTTAGGTGTTAGAAAAAATTAGAGCAAACAAGCACAAATTAAAAGAAGAAAAGAGGGCTGGAGAGATAGCCTAGCAGTTAAGAGCACCAACTGTTCTTGCAGAGGACCCGGGTTCGATCTCCAGCACCCACATGGCGGCTGAGAACCATCTGTAACTCCAATTCCAGGAGAACTCCAGTTCCAGGGGAATCCAACGACCTCTTCTGACCTCTGTGGCATTGCACGACACGGGTGCACAGACCTACATGCAGACAGTACATTCATACAAATAAACAAATTAAAAAAATAAATATTTAAAAAATTAAAAATAAATAACTTGTGACTTTCAAGGAGTATCCTTTAAATAAACAGGGGAACTATGCTTGTCTTCCCTTTCTCCTAAAGAGGTCAGAGCTGCAGTGGTCAGAACTCTAACTGCAATTTTGGTTCATGAGGTGATCTTAGAATGCATAACACATGAAGAATCTATATCCTTGGTACTGAGATCCACTGCATCATAACTGCACTGACTCTGAGCTTTAATGTGAGAGAAAAAAAAACAACTATTGTTTTCAGCCACTGTTAGTCTGGCTTTTCTGTTACACTCTGCTAAATCTAAAACCTACCTTAAAGGCTGAGAATGAAGCTCAGTGGTAGAATACATGCCTACTAGGTACGAAGCCCTGGACTCCCCTCCCCCACAGCACTACAAAAATAACTAAAATATTAATAAAAAAATAATAAAACCTGGGACTGAGGCAATGGCTGTCTAAGTAGAGAGCTTACTATACAAGCATGAAGACCTGAGTGTTGATCCCAGTACCCCCATAAAAGCTGCCTGCAGCAGTGTGCTTGTATAACCCAGGGCTGGCCATGGAGACAGGTGCATGGCGTGGTGGAGGACTCAGTGGCTAGCCAGTCTTGCCAAGTAGAGCTCCAGGCTCAGGAGGAAACCCTGACTCAAAGAAATAAAGTGAACAGCAAGAGAAGCCATTCAAAGTCAACCTCTGGCAACCACACCCACACCCACACCCACATCCACATCCTCATCATAACTGCACTGACTCTGAGCTTTAATGTGAGAGGAAAAAAAAAAAAACTGTTGTTTTCAGCCACTGTTAGTCTGGCTTTTCTGTTACACTCTGCTAAATCTAAAACCTACCTTAGAGGCTGAGAACGAAGCTCAGTGGTAGAAAATCCACATCCATACCCACACCCACACCCACATCATATACACACATACACACACACACACACACACACACACCGACAAGCACAGTTGCACACACGTGCATATACACAAATTTAACTTAGAAAAAAATAATTTCTCAAATATCAGTTTTTAGATTTAGGGGGGGATTATACATTAAAGCAAACTTTTATAGGTTTTTTTTATATTTAAAAGAGTATCTGTCATTGTTTAATGTAGAATAAAAAGTATGTAATAAGCTTAAGAGTTATCCACAGCAAATAAGAGTGTATGAAAGAACCAAAACGCTTCAGTGGTTCCTGGCATGGGCCCTATATGCCTGGGCAAGGAAAGAGTTTTAAAGCCTGCTATATTAATGGTGTATGATCATAAGATGGGTATATGCACAGAGTCACATTAGAAGGGATAAGCACAGTTCTGTGTAATAAAGCTACAGAGAAATAAAAATTTCATTAAGAGGGTATCTTACACAGTCCCTTTATTTGTAGTATCTTGTACCTTCTAACATTATTTTTCAGAATTCCATTCTTAAACTGGCTTCCTGTGGAAATCAGTCTTAAAGATAATTTCCTATCCTTGATTGTCACCTCCCTAAAAGGTTTTAATACTAGCTGCTTATTTAACAGAATTATAAGACTCAAAGGCAGCAAGTACTTTACATATTAAAAGCTAATTCCTTAAAAATGGAAAATATTCCACACTAAAATCGGGAAAATCCCATTACTTAAACCCCTAATCACACACAGTCTTTGGCACTGATGGTTCTGAATGCAACACCATTACGTTGGCAGCTTTCCAAAGTAAACTCGGTGGCTTCTGGACATCTGTGCCCAGGTTATTTCCTTCCTTTGGGCACATCTCAGATTTTATCAGTTTGGCTTGCTGGTGTCCTTCTAGAATTTCTCCATTATAATTCTTTTTATAAAGGCATCTGAATGTGTAAATACATCGTAACACATCTCATTGGAAGCCAGCCTATTTTTCAAGAAATGTCCTAAAATCTGTACTTTTGACTTGTGTTATTCATGGCTGAGAAGGGAAAGAAAAAAAAAAAGAAATTCTCATTTTAAGATTAAATGTAATAAATTCACAAGAGGTAACTTTCACTACCCTCTAAATTTAGCAGTTCTCAGACCTCATCGAAAAAGTTTCTTTGTACAGTGGATGGTAATTAACACAAAAACTCATAGCTGATCAAAGTGTAGAGAGTGAGTCTATGTGGGGTGTTCGGCTCAGGGACCGCTGCAAGAGAGGGAGGAGAAAGACTGTTAAGAGTCAGAGGTTGGGGAAGAGCAGAGCAAAGCAGTATCTTCTGGACATCCTGGGGCAGGGCAGCTGCACTCCTGAGCTCACAGCTGCTCTAGATGCTTGCACAAGATCAAAATAGCAGGCGGTCCACCGTGGAGGGGAGGGGTTCACAAGCCCCTACCCCACTAGCTAAGGAGCTTCAGACAGTTAATGGCTTCTAGGGAAGGGAGAGTCAGTCTTCTTTTAGAGTGTGCCCCTGGCAGGGTGACCATGCTCAGGTATGGATGGCTGCACACCCAGAAGTATAGGGGCAGCACAAACTGCAAGCAGACAGCTATTTAAAAAAAAAGTTGGGAGGGGTGGAAGGCGGGGAGTGGATCTGGGAGGAGCTAGGGGAGCAGCAGGAGGTAAACATGATCAAGACACTGTACACAAGGAAGAAATTGTCAAAATTAAAAGTATTTTTTAAAAAAAATAACCTTCCCTTACTTCAATCAACAATGTTCACAAAACTATTCTCTTAAGTAACAGACTTATAGCACCTCTACCAGAAATCCTCATTTAGTCAGTTTCAAGGTTTCAAATGATGTCCATAGAGCTCTGAGGTATCAATTAGCAGACAATCCAAGGTAGGGGCTCTCAAGCTGCAGCATGCATCAGATCACTTAGAGGCCTGGACACCACACCCAGGGCTTCTGATTCAGCTAGGTTTGAGACATCATCAAAAATCTGCTTTTGAAAAACGAATTCCTTTTTTTTTCAGATAGGAGCAATCAGGGTATTGCAAGTCTTGATTACGCAGAGACGCTAATCGTGTATCATGCAAACTCCAATCATCATTTTCTATCTGTCCTCCAAAAGGAGGAACAGGTAAGGATTATCCCACCTGACAATGAAAAACAAATTCCTAAGGGATGCCAGTGTTGTTCACTTGGGGCCCAAATTGTAGAAACCATGGACACACACTAACAGAAAACTATTGGTCATAATATACAGAGCAAAGAAAAGTATACAGGACCCTAATCTCAGCTTCAATATTAAATACTTTTGAATAGTAATCTGGTAAGTTCATAACACTACTGAGTCTTATATAAGAGAAATTTAAAAGGTCTTTTAGAGCCTAGGAATCATGAAATCCAAAATAATTTCTAGATTAACAATAAGTGTCTGACTGACTCAAGGTGCTAATAACAAGGCCAAGATTGTAGATTGAATCTGATAGGGTGACCTTGTCCTGAAGTGACAGTTTCTAACACTCATCCTGTCTGCTGCCTCAGAAAACACGCAAGTGTCAACAACAGTGTGACTGGGTAAAAATGTGGCTGCATATAAACCTATTACTACTAGAAAAACACCCCCAAAGCACATTTCCTACCCACATGTCACTTAAGTGACCTTGAAGCCAAAGCTATAGATGAGACTTTGCAGCAAACATGCTTCAGGAATTCTGGAAACTACTTCCTAAGACTATGATTAAAATTCACAGAAACAAACCCCCAGGATTCACTGATATCACACAATCCTAATTTTTAAGGACATGTAATTTTAAACTGCAATTAAGTTAAGGGGTAGGGAAGGTACTGCACACTTAGAATCACAGCACTTGAGAACTGTGAGTTCAAACAGTTCACACAGCAAGCACTTGTCTCAAACAATAAAAATAAAAATAAAATAAAGTAAAATAAAAAGCAATTCCCTTCACTATGCATATGTCCCCCTACTTTTGTTACTATAAGCTACATATAAATATGTGACATGGGACACACATAAATGCTAATAAATTTATGAACCAAGAAACAACTGATAAAACCAAAATAAACAGGGACAAACAAGTCCCATCAAGAATCACCAGTGGAGGAGAACCTCCCTTCAAGGAGTTGGCCAGAGCAGCCCAAGAGACTCTCAACATTACACAGGCTATAGCCACAGCCCTGCATTGCCTCCTAGGGTAAAACCCCACTACTAAAGACAAAATTTGGACACAGGATTTTGAGTGATGGAGCTGGAACTGACCTGGAAGCCACCTCCCTAAAGGCTAGCTCTCATTATTGTGGAGGACACTACGCAAGCTGTTAAGGGAGAAAAATCAATCAATGGTCCAAACACAGCTTTAAAGCCAAATAACCCCCCCATAGAACAAATAGAAATATGATGATGATGAGGTAGTTCTCCAACTGTAAATTGGAACCAACTGTTATAGAGGTAATCCCTTATAAAACCAGTAAAACTGCCTTCTTTAATTGACTAATAGACATAGGAACTGTGAAAAGGATTATTCTCTATTCAGAACCAAATATAATACTAAAGTCTCCTTAAGCTATGCACTTAAGCAAAATATACTAATACAGGAGCTCTGACATCAGCAATGGATTATTCTACCAAGGAGATGTTGGCCAGGGGATCCAAGCCCCCACAAAAGGTAAAGGCTCCTTGCCTCTAAACTGGGATACCT
>VZQC01011398.1:623774-655175 GCA_009823505.1 Rhizomys pruinosus | reverse complement strand
AAAAAAAAAAAAAAAAAAAAAAAAAAAAATACACAAAGCATCAACAAAAAATGAAAATTAAAAAAAAGCCAAATAACCACAACAATGACTACCACAGAAAAATATATTGATGTAGGGGCTAGATGGCTCAGTGGTTAGAAGCACTGCCTGTTCTTGCTGAAGACTGGGGTTTGAATTCCAGTACCTACATGGCAGCTAACAACTATCTCCAGTTCCAGGAGATCCAATGCCCTCTTTTGTCCTCCATGGGCATTGTATGACACAGGTACACTTACATACTTGCAGGCAATATAGTCATATACATAAAATAAAAAAATAAAAAGAAAATATTAATGCAGTAGTGGCATTTTTATCTTGGGAGTAATCAACAGCAGTCTAACTGGACTTAAGCCTGCTCAATGAGAGGGAACTCATGTGTGGTACTGTAAACACAGCCAAATACACAAGACTTAGAGCTTTTCTAAGATCTATGCCCCCACATCCCTAGACAAACACAATTTCTTACTACATGCCAAATATGGATTTTATATTTACAGACAAGTATGCCAGTCACCTCATCAAAGAAGCTTCTTTTGCAATAAATGAAGTCTACTACAGGAGTCTATTACAGAGTTCCTTAACAGGTCACACACAGAAAATAAGTGTCTGTGAAATGCCCAAGCCTAAGTGACACATCTACAATGGAACCTCTACACTTAGGGCTCACAGAACATAGTGGAACAAGGGGTAGAGAGAATACTAATGCATTTCTCAGCTCTCATCAATGAAGCTTCCTCATGCAACAAAGGGTGATGAACCCAAAAGGCTATAAATGCCCAAAGTGTACAGAAAAAGAGCTGCAGAGTGTGGTCCATGGGCAGAACTCCTATATTAGGGCTCAGGGACCACGGCAGAAAAGGAGGTGGAAAAATTGTACCAGGGGAGGAAATGCAGGACCACAAGACCCATGCAACACTCAATCTGACTGGGGACATAGGCAGGAGGCCACGACTATTGGCATCTGATCACTGCTGGGTGAGGAAGAGGTGATCTTCTTTAAGGCAGTAATGCTAGACAGGCTGAACAAGTTCCAGTGAATGAACTCACACCAAGGGATATCTGGGTACACAAACTTAACTTGAGAGGCCTTAACATATATAAGAAAATGCATGGGCTGGAGAGATGGCCTAGCGGTTAAGAGCGCCGACCGCTCTTACAGAGGACCTAGGTTTGATCTCCAGCACCCACATGGTGGCCGAGAACCGTCTGAAACTCCAATTCCAGGAGAACTCCAGTTCCAGGGGAGTCCGACACCCTCTTCTGACCTCTGCGGCATTGCACGACACGGGTGCACAGACCTGCATGCAGACAGTACATTCATATACATACAGAAATAAATTTAAAAAAAATTAGAAAATGCATGAAGTCCTGTGGGTGGAATATGGGGGAAGGGGATTCAGACAGGGAAGGGGGGGGTTAAACACGATTAAGATGTAGTGTATGAAATTCACAAAAATTCAATAAAAATATATCTTAAAAAAGAATACTACATGAGGATATGTGTAGGAAAAAAGGTCCTCTAAAATGACTGATAAGGTACACTGAGAGAAGCAAGTCAAAGAAGTCAAGAGTAACAAGGAGAAACAAGGAGATAAGGAAGACAAAACCACCTCAGAGATGGGACCACGTGAAGACACTTGAGTGTGAAGAGGCTTCATATAAAGGTGACTTCAATTGAACCTGAAATTGTAGATATTTAGGTTAAACTCACCAAAAGAACCCTTTTAAAATCTTTGCATGTGGATTACAAATAAGATCCAGCGGTGGACATTCCTCAACATTCCTTTATTCCAATGTTCAAGAGGACAAGACACTAATCTTACCACCTGAATAAACACCGTAAAAAGTAGAAGTCACTGGGCGTGGTGGCGCACGCCTTTAATCCTAGCACTCAGAGGCAGAGGCAGGCGGATCTTTGTGAGTTCAAGGCCAGCCCGGTCTACAGAGTGAGTTCCAGGACAGCTGGGGCTACAGGGAGACCCTGTCTCGGAAAAGACCAAAATAAATAAATAAATAATAAAAAATTTAAAAAAAGTAGAAGTCAAGGAAACTTGCTCAAAAGGTACATTGTGTAATACATAATAGTACAGCCTGAAAGATGGTACAATGTTACCAATATACACACTTCTGAAGGTCAGTTCTATCCTGCCTCTCACAGCTGGCCTCCAGTAGTGTTTTATTTATATTCCATAGAGTCCGACTCACATCAAGAATCAGTGCAAGACCAACAAGAATAAAATTATGGAACACAGCTAGATTTCAGTATGTTAAAGTAAATTTTGTCATAACACTCTAGGGACTATACCTGTGCAGAATGGACAACATAAGAACAGGTAAGAGTTGCTAAACAGTCTGCTCCAAAAGGGCAATAAAGAGCACGGCAATAAGGAACAAAGACTGACCACACAATACTTTTAAGGATGCAGATGACTTAAATACAGTTGATTAGAAAACTATCTGAATGTTGCATAAAAAGAAAAATTGGTCTTTCAGAACCAAAGGGTATCAGACCCAGGATGACTTACAAGGCACACTTAAGCCACCAGCAATTCTGAAATGACTAAAAGACATATAACAAGATTCAATATATGTTTACTAGGAACTACAGATTGCCCAAAAGCCTCTCATCCAATTTCAAGAGTGTATCATTTTCAAAAAACAATGGAGAGTAAAATGAGTTACTGTATTATTTTTCATATTTATATTCTCCTCATTTCCAGAAAGACTAAAGATACACTCTCAGTTAACATTTAGACATAATACTTCAACTGAATTCATCTCATAAAAGAAGCATTTGAAAAATTAGAGATGACTATATTATGGACTTCAGCTATAAATGTGATGTTTTCTGCTAAGCTAAAAAGATAGTTACATAGTTTCCATTCTCTAACAAATAAGAAGTATTAGTAATTTTTGCATAATTTTCCTTGTAGCTAAACTCAGTGGAAATTTGTCAGGGCTACAGAGATGACTCAGCAGATCCTGCAGAGGACACTAGTTTGGTGCACAACACCCACATGGCACTCAACTGCTTCTAACTCCAGTTCCAGAAGATCTGATGACATTTTTTGCTCTCTTATCCTGAATTAGGCTTAAAATTATTAAGTGTTCATAATGAAGCTGTTATCTATTGTTGATTAAAGGGTACCACAAACTGGTATCATGTATAATGTACATTACATTGGCAAATTGCCATGTGCTATTTGAGCTCAGTGCAAAGCTGGCTCTCAAAACTGGATCTCTGCCTCCTTCCCTCCATTTCAGATACACCCATATTTGTCTCAAAGTGTCCTCCAAAGCCTCTTATCTGGGGATGGGTTCCCCCCACACGCCCCGAATCTGTGGCAGGAAGGGCAAAACAGCCCAAGGGTAAACATATCATGCCTTTGAGAACAGAAAAGTGAACTATTAAAGTAAAAACATTGTGTCCTTGAACACAGTGGGAGGCAAATCATTCCTAGACACCTCCCCCACCAAAAAAAAAAANATGGGGGGGGGAGATAAACTAAAACAAAATATTGCTAAAATACCATAAGGAAACCTGTTGCTTTGTATGCTAATGTGTTTATATTTATCCTCTAATATTAAGTCGGCTTATTAAATAGATTTTGTCTTCAACAAAAGAGCTACTGGGCTGGCAAGACGGCTTATCAGGTAAAGACTCTTCCTGCCAAGCCTCATAGCCTGAATTTGATCCCCAGAAGTGACACAGTAGAAGGAGAGAACCAACTCCTAGAAGCTGTCCTCTGGTCTCCATAAGTGCACCACAGCACACTCAGAACAATAAATAATAAAAAATTAATAGATAAAAAATATAAAAAAGAAACTTCATTTATTAGTTTATGATTATGAGTGTATTGCCTACATGTATGTAAGTGCACCTATGTCATGCAATGCCCACGGGACATCAGAGGAGAGCATTGGATCCCCTGGAACCGGAGTTATGGGTAGTCATTAACCACCATGTGGATGCTAGGAATGGAACCCGGATCCTCTGTAAGAGCAGTCAGTGCTCTTAACTGCTGAGCCATCTCTCCAGCCCCAGGAAAGTCTTTTTTTTTTTTTTTTTTGGTGTTTTTGAGACAGGGTCTCCCTGTAGCTCCAGTTGGCCTGGTACTCACTTTGTAGATCAGGCTGGCCTTGAACTCACAGAGCTCTGCCTGCCTCTGCCTCCCGAGTGCTGGGATTAAAGGTGTGCACCACCACACCTGGCTAAAAAAGTCTTTTTTATAAAAACACCATATTAATGAAAAAAAGACCTGAAAGAATTCAGCAAGTTATATTAGAAAGGTTTTCTATCTTGCAGAAAAATGAATAAAAGCCGGTATTCTCTGATGTCAATAAGGAATCATATCTGTCCCGAGAAGAGGCAAATTTACCAGTCAAAAATATTTCCATTCTTAATCTTTCAAATTCATGTCAGTAAAGAATTCTCATGAATAAGTTAAACTACTAGGTGAATATATAAACTTAATGTAGATTGTTCGCTTTTTCAGGGAGTTAATGTTTGTGAAAGTAAGATGTATTCATTTTGATTTTCTGTTGTTTTAATGAGACAGTTCTGGTAGACAGCTCAGAAAAGCTGGCTTTACACTTGCTATGTAGCTCAGGCTAGCCTCAACTCATGATCCTCTAGCCTTAGTTTCCACAAGTGCTGGATTACAATCATGCATCATCGTGCCACTTTGGTACATTACATTTTTTTTGCCTTTGGTCTTTTTGAGACAGGGTCTCCCTGTAGTCCCAGCTGGCCTAGAACTCACTGTGTAGACCAGGCTGGCCTTGAACTCACAGAGATCCACCTGCCTCTGCCTCCCGAGTGTCTGTGCAACACCCAGCAGTACATTAGTTTTTAAGAGTTATTACATTTATTTGTTTGTGTTGGGGGGTGGGGTGGTGGGGCGCATATGAGTGCTACGAGTGCCCCTGAATGTGTCAGACAACTGAAGAAGTCAAGTCTCTCCTTTCACCTGTGGGGTCCCAGGATCAAACTTAATCATCAAGCTTAGACTTCTAACCCTTTCTTGCTAACTCACTATCCTGCCTCTTATGGTTCCAACATCCCTCCCTTGGATATGAGGGCTAGTTGCTTCATCTATGTCTTTATATTCTAGTCTGAACCATATTTTGGGGGCAACTTCTCCACAAAATATAATTTCCCAGCTGTGCGTGTGTGGTGCACCCGTTTAATCCTAGCACTTGGGAGGCAGAGCAGGCGGATCTTTGTGAGTTCAAGGCCAGCCTGGTCTAAAAGTGAGTTCCAGGACAGCGGCTACAGGGAGACCCTGTCTCAAAAGACCCAAAAAAAAAAAAAAACAAAAAAATAATTATATATATATATATATATATATAATTTTCCAAACCATTTTGTGGATTTTAGTTTTCTAAATTCCATAGTTAAAAAAATAACTTGAAACATGTACAATAACATAATCAAAAGAAAGAAAAAATTCTCTCTCTCATGAAAATTCAAGGTACATATAAAAAAAAAAACCCTACTAGATAGTTTTAACTTACAGGGTCTATGTTAAGTATTGGTGATATGAAGGTGATTACAATTTGGCTCTTGCCCTCAAATAACTTAAAACAGCACACGATTAAACCAGTTAAAGAGTATAGCCAGGCATGGTGGTGCACGCCTTTAATCCTAGCACTTGGGAGGCAGAGGCAGGCAGGTTCGATTCCCAGCACCCACATGGCAGCTAACAACTGTCTATAACTCCAGTTCTGGGGGAATCTGACACCTTCTTCTGACTCCATGGGCACTGCACAGTGCACTTACACACGGGTGCACTTATACACATATGCAGGCAATACATTCATATACAAAAATAAAAATAGTAAGTTAAAATTAAAAAATTTTAAAAAGTGTATAAGGACTCAGAAAAAAAAAAAAAGAAGAAAAGAAAAAGGCACACGAGGCTGGATTGACAGCTCAGCAGGTAAGAGCACTGGCTGCTCTTGCAGAGGACCTGGATTCAGTTCTCAGAACCCACATGGCCGCTAACAAGGATCTGGTTGTAACTACAGTTCCAGGGGATCTGACGCCCTTTTCTGATTTCTGCAGGCATCGCATGACACCGGTGCACTTAAATATATGCAGGCAATACACTCACACACATAAAATAAAAATATTTTTAAGGTAACCAGAGTAAAGTGAAAATTTAGGTAAAGAATCCAATTTAGAATGATGAGATCAGTTCATGGTTCCTGAGCGAAGTAGTAGACATCAAGAGTAAAAACTGGCAGCAACACTCATACTTAACAGAATACAAAATAGATAACAGATAGAACCACCTCAGCTTCTTCCAGGGAAGAAATGAACACTTCTCGCCCAGTAGTAGTATCTGTCTGTAAAAGCTGGATTTCACTGTGGCTCTATAACATGCTATTTCTTAGTAAACTTTTAGAACATACATGTTAATATTCGCTACATTGCTCTGCAAAGATGTATAAAGTCTTCCTCAAAATTCTAGCATAAAATCCCAATGTGTTGTATGAGAAATGACGACTTGAAGAACCTAACAGGTAAACCAAGAAGAGAAGACTGCCACCAATCCCGCTTTCCTGATCCTACTCAGATTCCTTGACAAGGGCTTCCAGCTGAAATATTTAGGAAGCAAAACACAGGGGATTTTGATTTAAATAACTGGGCAGAACAAGAGGACGGGAGAAAAACCGCAGATCGGGGAAGAAAGAAAGAATGGACTAAGTCTAGCAAGAGCCCAAAACAACCAAGACAAAGAGACTGGAAGAAGAAAGACTGCGGGGTGCTGTGCAAAAGAATGAGAAGCTGGGCATTTTTAAAACGTGGGGAGAGGGTTGTGTGGAGGGAAGTGTGAGAGCCGCTAAGGTCACGCTGGAGCACCTCGCCGGAGGAATCCCAGCTCCAGAAGGACCAAGGCGCGAGAGTAGTGGTTTTCACCTCATACTGAGGAAACAGATTTCCGGAGCCCGCCGGGGTCCAGATGCCGCCCTCATGACCCCGGAGGGCCCAGGCCTCTCTGTCCCTCCCGAAGGGCCCCGGCCTCTCCATCCTGCAGGTGTCTGTCCTCACCTGGACAGCGAGTCCTCGCTGGGAGGCCGCGCCGCCACGGGCTGAGCTCCAAGACTCTCGCAGCTCGAACTCTTCTCCATGGCGCGGGAACTAGAGGCCAAGGCGCTTTCTGCGGCCGCCGGCGCAAGAGATAAAAGGAAGAGCGCTGGGGGCCGCCGTAGCCCTCAGCCCCTCGCCTGCCGGAGAGCGAGACCGGAAGCGGCCATGTTCCCCCAGCCTGCACTGGGCGCGGGGGCTGCCGGGAACTGAGACCCTAGGGCTCCGCGTCGCCGCCGCGCCTGCGCTCTGGTCCCCAGTCCTGAAGCCTGGACCCGGGGACCGGGGCGGAGCTGAGGAGGTCTGGGTGCGGGAGCTCTGGCGGGAAGGGGACAAGACTGCAGCGTTAGTGCTGCCAGTCACCTTCTCTGACCCAGCTTGACATCAACTTCTTGTGTACTAGAGGAAGAACATTGGCCTCACAGATTAGAGGAGCTGTAAACTGCTTTAAGCGCAATGCTTATTGCATACTAAGTGCTCAGCTGTTAGTAGTTGGTACCACTACTACCTATTTGATAGGTGCTGAGACTATAGAAGCGACTATACAACAGTCTTGGTAAATTCAATAAATAGTTATCTATGGAAGTGGCTGATAGGGAAATGGTAGTGTGTCCTGGAAGGGGGAGGGAAGTGCTGAGGCGAAAAAAATTCCTGTTACATTCCACCTCTGACCTGCACTGTACAAAGGGAACTGGGGAAGAAGTTTAAAGTTTCAGGCTTACAATGACAGTGTGTGGGTTAGTATAGCATGGAAATGTATGTAGAGGAAAAGCACTTTGACATCAATCCATAGCCGAAGATAATGAGGAGGGAACTAATACATGCACAAAAAGAACTAAACATTTTATAATGCTGGCTGCAGTGGTTTCAGATAGAGGACAGACAGCTGCCCTGTGCTCTGTCAGATTCCCCTGCAGAGCAGGAAGGGAGTGTGGAGATACAGAACTGTGATAAGGGAACAGGAACTAGGTAAAAGGAATTGTTGATAGCAGTAATTTTCTGCTGCCCAGGACACAGGAAGGGCATAGGAAGGATATCATAAAGGAATTTTTCTGATTGTGACTCCACCTTTATCATGGCACTACATTAACCCCTGTTTTGTTGGTACAGTAACTTGTACTATTTAGTGATTATTATAGAACAGTGGACAGAGTTTGGAGCCAGACCAGCCTGAATTGTAATCCTGTTTCTATGGTTAAACTTAACTCTTGTTTCTCATCTCTGAAATGAAAACACTCAACAGATTGCTTTTCTCTGCACAGGATCATTTGCATAGGAAGCGCTTAATAAACAGGTCTATTGCCTTTTCCCACTGAACTCCAGCTTTACTTCTAATATGAGTGTTGAAGAGTAAAAAGCAAAGAATACTTTCAGCTGAAAGTTAAATTGCTGTATTTCTCTTCTGACAGCTGGCTACTATGTCATATATTCCCCCCAAAATCAACTGAAGACCTCCTATTGTCTTGCTTTTTATTATTTTTTTATTTTTTTTTTATTTTTTTTATTTTTTGGCATTTTCAAGACAGGGTCTCCCTGTAGCCCCAGCTGTCCTGGAACTCACTCTGTAGACCAGGATGGCCTTCAACTCACAAAGATCTTGCTTTTTATAAGCATATCTCGGCACAGGGGCTGGGGAGATGATGGTTCAGTCAGTAGAGTTCCATCCTCTAGAATCAATGTTTAAAAAAAAAAAAAAAAAAACCTAGGCTTGGTGACCTGCTTGTAATCCCACTGCTGAGGGAACAGAGATGGCAGTGTTCCCGAGTCTCCTGGCCAGCTAGCCTAGCCAAGAAAACAAGGCAGGTGCTACCTCAGGAGTGACACCCAAGTTTCCTCACTGGCCTCTACATGCCGGCGCACAGATGTGCACATGCACAGATGTGCACGTGCACTATGCAAATAAATATACACGTAACACATTTAAAAGAAGGGCTGGGGTAAAGTGCTTGCCATATCGGCATTAGGCCCAAAATTTGGTTCCCTGGCACCCACATAAATGCTGATGAACATGGCAGCCCACCTGTAATCCCAGCACACAGGAGGCAGGGATGGGATCCCCAGCTCAAGCTAGCCAGCTAGACTACCTGAATCAGCCAGCTCTGCGTTAAAGTGAGAGAGTCTACCCACATATATAAACTGAAGAGTAATTGTGGAAGACATCTCTGGCCTCCACATGTGCCCACATATATGCACAACCACACAGGTGAATATACACATGCACATCCCACATACCTACACTTGCAAAAATAACATCTTGGCCTGTCCAAGGTCATTGAGGAGCAGTTGCCATAATCAGTTTATAATCTAGGTACGTTTCTTATATTCAATAATGGTTAACTTTAGGTCTGCCCCAAAGTTAATTGCTAATGTTCCGCTAAGGCTGGTATTTCTCAAGCTACCTGTGGATATTGTTAGTGCTATGCTTTTAATTTCCATCATCAATATAGTTTAAAATAGAAGGGAACTTAATTACTAGAAAAACTAAAGAAAAAAAAAGGCATACAAAATATAAGATCAAAATTCTTCCTAGATTTAGCTGGTACAGTGGTCCATGAAAAAAAAAATCATAAAAGTTTATATTATCCAGGGAGCCTCTCATGGATTGATAACTGTATACTATTCTGTTACTGTGGCAAAACACCACAACCAAGGCAAAGTATAGAAGGAAGAGTTTGCTTGGGCTTACTGCTGCAGAGGGTAAGAGTCCACCAAGAAGAGGAGGTATGGCAGCAGGACCAGGAAGCTGAGAGGTCACAGCTTCAGCTGCAAACACAAAGCAGAACTGTAAGTGGGGCAAGGCTGTGAACTCTCAAAATAAGCCCCAGTGATGTACTTCTTCCACTGATGCTACACCATGTAGAGTTCCATCACTTCCCCAACAGCGTCACCAACTGGAGACCACATGTTCAGATATCTGAGCCTGTACAGGACATCTCCCATTCTAACCACAACATTTTCATTGTTATAGGCATGAGTGTCAATCCGTAATTCAAAAAACACTGATCTGGAGCTGTAGGTATCTGAAACAGCCTGTCAAAAACTGCTTATTAGATACTGTGAATATAAATGAGGAAATAAATGTTTGAGCTAGTAATACAAGTTATGAATGGAAATGTTCAGGGCTAGTGCTGCTGCTCTTAAAATACAAAACAATCCTTAGAAACACCAAGCATGCATAAACCTTTAAATTATAATGCACAATAACCCCTGCTTATTTGATATTTGACCTTTTCACAGTTTTAGCCAACTGCAGTAAGTGATAGTTGAAGACATTACTTGGAAAATTCCAGAAACAATAAATTTTCAATTTCACACTCTCCTAACTAGCTGATAGAGTCTCATACCACCTCCATCCTGTGCAGGATGCGACTCATTTCACTGGATAGCTGCTGACCAGCCTTCTGCCTTTTCACATAGACTGTTGTAGAACCAATACTGCAGTTCATGCGTTCGTAGCACTCACTGGTACACCATAGTGTCAGTCATTCACCTTCATCTCACCATATGGATATACAATAATCTCATATACTGATAAGAAAGGTAAGGACAGAGAAATAAGAGAGTCTGAGAAAGATTGTAGTCCTTTACATGTTCTGTTTTTATTAACTGTTGCTCTTCTTTCACTGTGCCTACGTGATGACTGATCTTATCGCAGGTGCATGTATGGGATAAAGCAGTTTAGTCCTATCCATGGTTTCTGGTATCCATCCAGTGGTCTTGGAACCCATACCCTTTGGTAAGAAGAACATACTAACTTTTTCTGCTGTCATCAAATACCTGACAAAAGCAACTTAATAAGGAAAGATATATTTGGCTCATAGTTTGAGGGGACTCAGTCCATCATGGTGGGGAAGGCGTGGCAGCAGGAGCAGCTGGTGGAGGGGCCTCTTTACCTCCTTGCATCTCAGAGGAACCGAAAGCAGGGATGGTACAGGAAACAGGTCAGAACTGTATACCCCAGGCCAAAGCCCCAGTCTCCAACTTCCTCCAGTGAGGCTCCACTTCCTAGAGGTTCCTGAGCAACCAAGGCAGGACTGCCGAAGGCTGCAAGAACGGAGAGAACCACAAACTGCATCAGCTCCAGCAGTCTCTGGCCAATAACATAAAAGCAGAATGCAAATGACTTTTGACAGAACGAAAAGTGGAATGCTTCTCTACTGCTCCCAATAAAAGAACTATAATGAGGTTTAACCTGTTACCCAGACAAGGAGGCCAGAGTTTCTGGTCAATCAAGTTAATCTCCTGCTAAACAAAAGCATCCACACTTTGCAGAAGAATATAACAAAGTTCCAGAGACTCCGAAAGTAATCATATCTGTTATCAAAGGAAAAGATAATCAAAAGAAGCTAAACTCAAAAGTAACACATCAGGGATGGTAGCACACTCCTTTAATCCCAGCACTCATGAGGCAGTAGCAGGTGGACCTCTGTGAGATTGAGACCAGCTTGGGATCGTCTGCATAGTGAGTTCACAGCCAGCTGGGGCTACATAGTGAGCCCTTGTCACAAAAAAAAAAAAGTTAGAAATGTCAGACAATGGCTTTAAAGCAGCTGGTATTACCATATTCATGGAAGTAAAGAAAAATACACTATTCTGTGAGTTGGAGAGGTCGCTCAGTGATTAAGAGCATTTTGCCAAGAATTGTAATTTCCAAAATATATTGCAAGAATATTATCTGCCTACAAATCTTTTGATTCCTCTGTAAGTATTCTTACTATTATTGCTTATAAAAGCCCAGAGAGTATTGCATACTGACCCCTCCATGAAGCTATGAACTAGATGCATACTAAGTATGAAGCTATGATTAGACCTTATCATGTCTAATTATTCCCACCACAAAGTCATGAAAATGGTCACTTACTTCCATCACTGACAGATGATAAAATACCATGAACTCTGCTTTCCTTCTCAACTCAACCTTTGTGATTATAAGTCAGGTGGAGGGAGATGGCGGACCTGATAAAATGTTCCTAAAGCTGAGAAGAGGCAGAAGGTGATCAGAATCTAAGAGATGACAGAGAATAGCAGTCCATGGAGAGAGAAGGGGAAGTTTGGATGCTTTTTGTTTCCTGCACTTTACCATAAGGTTAGATCATTTTCTTCAAGCCACTTCTACAAGGCAGAAAGTAAATGTCAGCCCAATATCAAGGGAAGGCTGGGTGCCCAAAGGAGGCCAGTTGGATAGCTAGCAAGAATAAATAGAGGAAGACTAGCCAGCTCTTAAGTATCCCCATCTCCTTAGCTTGTCTTATAAACCGAGAAGAATAGACACACAATGAAGAGAGACAGCTCTCGAAAGAGTGCTTCACAAGCAGAGACAAGGGAATTCCTCAAGGGATTGCTGGAGGGATTGCAAATGGGTAGAGATAAAAATCTGACCTGTCAAGCCAAAGAGAACGTTGCCCACCAACTTTCCCTGAACTCAGTAGATCAAGCACAAGCTTGGGCTTCATTTGCTTCTTCAGAGCACATCCTTCAAGGTAGCTGGTAATGTGAAGGGGATAGGTTCTCTCAAGAGAATGGTGTGAGAAATTGGAGGGAAGGATGGTGTCCTAGTGAGTAAAAGCGTTTGCCACACAAGACTGAAGACCTGGGTTCAAGCCTCAGAACCCTCTGACCTCCATGTATGTGCCGGGGTATGCGTACAACACACACACACACACACACACACACACACACACACACACACACTGTTGCCGCCACTGTCGCTGCTACCACCACAACCATCGATGACAATAACAATAATAGTAATAAAATAAATTTGACGGAAATAATGACTAAACACACATACACACTGGTATGAAGCATGGAGGAATAATTTCTAAATCTGTTGTTTGTATTTTAATTGGCACAAAAATCAGAGGTACTATTATGACATTTTCATACATAGCTTGCTTTTGTTGATACTCTTTCCCTAGCAACCCTGTCTCCTTCCTCCCAGTACGACCTTCTGTTCACAGTAGCCCCCACTCTAGTTTCCTGTCACATGTGTTCTATTACCACCTCTGCCACACACACTTCTTTAAAACCTTTTTGCAAGGACTCCTTTCTAATTTCATCATATATGCCCATTTAGTTATAAATAAAAATAGGGGTGTGGGGGCTGGAGAAATCGCTCAGTGATTAGGAACAATGGCTGCTCTTGCAGAGGAACCAGGTTCAGTTCCCAGCACCTGCATGGAGGCCAACAGCCATCTGTAATTCTGATTCCAGGGGATCTGATGCCCTCTTCTGGCTTCTATGGGCATTGCATGATACCGGCGCACTTCTGTACACACAGGCAATACATTCATATGCATAAAAGTAATAAATAAAATTTAAAAATAAGGGCTGGAGAGATGGCTCAGTGGTTAAGAGCACTGGTTGTTCATATAGAGGACCTGGGTTCAATTCCCAGCACCCACATAGTGGCTAACCACCATTTGTTCCAGGGAATCCAATGCCCTCTTCTAACCTATGTGGGCATTGCATGACATGAGTGCACTTACACACATACAGGCAATACACTCATACACACAAAATAAAAATAATCATAAAACAGGGATCCACGTAACAAAGGAAATACGAAGTTATTTCTTTTTCCGAATCTGGGTTATCTCAATCATTCCAAGATGCATCTATTTTCCTAAAAACTTCATGATCTCATATTTCTTTGTGGCTAAGTAAAGTCTCATCTATGTATATGTATTACATTTTCATTTTCCATTCATTTGTTCATGGATATCTAGGCTGATTCTCTTTTCTTAGAATTGTGAATAGTTTAGAAATAAACCTGAGTATACAAATATCTCTGTGGAAGGATGTAGAGTCCTGTGAGACTCTAGAACTAGCTGGGAAGGATATAGATGGGTCATTCGATAGTTATATTCTTATGTTTTTATTTATTATTTTTATGTGTATGACTGCATTGCCTGCATGTGTTAGTGCACCCATGTGGTGCAATGCCCATGCAGGTGGTCGGATTTCCCTGGAACTGGAATTAGAGACTTTTGTTACCCACCATGTGGATGCTAGGAACCAAGCCTGGGTTTGCTAGAGCAGCCAGTGCTCTTAATCACTGAGTCATCTCTCCAGGCCCCTTCTCACTTTTTAAACATGAGCGTTTCCAGCTATAAGCTTTTCTCTTAAGACTGCCTTGGCTATATTTCAGAAGTTCCGTATGTAGTAGTATCATTTTCATTTGATTCTAGAAATTTTTAATTTTCCTCCCTGAGTTAGTTCTTCACTTACTAACTATTCATTCAAAGCTTATTATTCTGTGTTCAAGTATTGCAGTTTTAAAGCATTCTCTTGCTTTTGATCTCTAGTTTTATTCCATTGTGCTCTGATAAGATACCATGAATTACTTTATTTTAAAACTCTAATTTAACATTGTTTGTGTTGTGTCTATGGAGACCAGGGTGGCCTTGATCTCACAGAGATCTGCCTGCCTCTGCCTCCCACGTGCTGGGATTAAAGACATGCCATCATGGCCACTTTGTTTGAAAGTTCATTGATAAGAACTAGGGTGCCTGGGGAAATAGATTTAGTAGCTGCATTAGCCAAGATTTTTCCAGAAAAATAGAATATATATAATGATAAGAAGGTAGGCTGGGTGAGGTGGTGCACGCCTTTAATCCCAGCACTCAGGAGGCAGAGGCAGGAGGATCTCTGTGAGTTCAAGGCTAGCCTGGTCTACATAGCAAGCTCCAGAACAGCTGGGACTAAAGAGAGACCCTGTCTCAAAAAAGGCCAAAAGGGGTGATTTATTGTTAGGTTGGTTCACATGATCAGGGGCTCATCATCCCACAGAGAGCATTTTCAAGTTGGAGAATCAGGGAAACCAATAGCTGCTCAGTCCAAGAAGGTGGAAGCCTGAGAGTGAGAGGCAGGCCGACACAGACAGATTTGCACTGCCAACCCCCCCCAATACTTTGAAGGTCCCGCAGAGAGGACTGGCACATGTGTATTCACACATGTGGAGCGTGGAGTCTAATGTCTAGTCATGACTCCATAGCAAAAAGTAGCAAGGGTGGGTGCTTCCTCCTTCTACTTTTTCATTCCATGCGCCCCCCCCCATTTGATGGTTGCTACCCCACATGGCAAGCTCTCCTGGAGATCCCTTCAAAGACACATCCAGAAATGTGTTTTTACCAATTTTCTAGGCATTTGCACAGGACTATCCTCCAACAGACAGTCCATGAACCAGTGCTATCTTGCCAAGCTTGGTTGTGCTTGGCTTGCCTAGGTTCCTCACAGATAAGCTTGTGGACTGCCACACTCCTAAGGAAGGAGGGTCAGGGAGAGCCCTGGGCCTCCTAACCAACCACTCAGCCCTACTTCCATGTGGGGAAAGGTCTAATGGTGTATAAGCCAAGGAAGCCTAGAGGAGTGGCCCACCATCGATGCTTGGTAAAGATTTTCCAATGCAGCCTTTGGGGGAGCACCCACATTTCTGTAAGTAAACTCTCACCCAGTGCTCTGTAAGCAAGCCCAGACTGCAACTGCATGAAACTGTATCTTGATTTGTAGTTGGGACAAAGGGAGGAGGGAGAAGATATTGTTTACATCATTCCTGAAGGGATTTTAGCTACAGTATCCCTCAGTCCAAACAAGCTGACAAACAAAAGTTATGGTTACATTGACTTTTACATAATGGATCATCTTGTTGCCAGACTGTTGAGAACTTGTCTCTTGTTACTGCCCGCTGTGTATTCACATTAAACATAAATTTCTCATGTGCTGGGTCCATTCCGAGATGCCCATCTAATGCTCATCCTCACGTTCCCTTGTTTCCAGCCCTCTAATTTGATTCCTTCCATCTTCTTGAACAGTTTACCAAACGGTCTACATTGATCAGAAACCGTAGAACTGAACTTCTGACCATGTCTCAATATAAGCAAAGTCTCCATATAACAACACATCTCACCAACAGAAATCAGAGTAGCATCTCACTAAAAATGATTTGTTATTTGAATACAGAAAGATAGAATAATTCAAAATAATGCCGCAAATGGGAAATAGGACTTCAATGAAAATGTAGAATATGAGGCTGTATATTTCAAGAACAAATATGTCTGTACATGAAAATATGTTGCAAAATCAACCAAAAACAGAGTTCAAAGAACCATTTTTTATATTACACTCTCTAACTACCACAATGTAAATGCACTTCAACCTAACTTCATTTTCCTACAATGTGGTAGTGACAGTTATCCACCAAGAGATGGGATAATTGTCATCTCCGGCCAAGAAATAAAATTGACATCCTTTTCTCTGGAATTTGAGTGACCCATTGACTCTCCAAAAATGAGACTTTGTGATTTCTGAAATTTGTCATAAACAGTAGAATTTCCATCTCTCTCTCCCTCCCCCTCCCTTCCTCATTCCTTCCTTCCCCCTTTTTTCCTCCTTTCCCTCCTTCCTTCCCTCCTTTCTAACTGCCTCTCTCCCCTCTCCTCTAATGATACCATTTGAACCCTGCTTCCACAGCATAAGGAAGAAGTCATGTGTGGTGCATTAGTCAGTATTCATTGCTGTGACCAAAATACCTCAGAAAACAAGTTCATAGTCTTTTGCTCCATATCATTTGGGCCTATGGGAGGCAGAGCATGGTGCTGAGAGCTGTAGCAGAACCACAATTTTTTTTAGTTGTAAGAAGTCCTTTATTATATTTCAACCCTTACAGAACATTAAAGAATGCATAATAAAGGGAGCCATCATAAATATAAATGATTTACAAATTCCTCTAACTGTACATCACATGGTAGAATTTATATAAAATTCATACTGCAGGAAAGGTTTACAATGGCATAGAATTTGGTAAATTCTTTTTTTTTTTTTTTTTGGTTTTTTTGGACACAGGGTCTCCCTGTGGCCCCAGCTGGCCTGGAACTCACTACATAGACCAGGCTGGCCTTTAACTCACAGAGATCTGCCTACCTCTGCCTCCCAAGTGCTGAATTTGGTAAATTCTTTACTCTCATCTCAATCTTTATAAAACAAAACAATATATTCTAGATGGATATGTTTAAAAGTATGGAAAATGTTGAAACATTTATCTTTATATATTATAAAACTTTACAATATACTGAAAACAAAAAATTGCAAAACCTAAAATATTTAGTTCTATCTCAATAAGATCAATTAATAAGTAGAAGAAACTAGGAAGATAAACAATATGAGGAAGTCTTTACAAAACATTCAATCATGTTGAATACCATTGGATCCTTACTGCAGAGAAAACCTGCAGGTACAAACTAATATCAGCCACCATTTGCAAATTTCTTCCATCTCAGCAAACATCTGAAATTTCTTTTTTTTTTTTTTTGAGTATACATAGAATTTAATGTTTATCCTAATTTAAACGAAGAATTGAACCTCTCATTTGTTACAATTAACTAAACTGTACCTTCATGTAGTTGCTTTTTATATTATATAAAATATACCTTGATAAAAAAAAACCCGACTGAAACATTGAAGTGTTCCCCAAAACAATAATCCTCTGCTTTGAGGAAAAAACTCTGGAAAGACTCACAAAAAGATGCAAGATGTGTATGGCAGAGTGCATGAACTCAGGTGGAGTAGGGGGCATGGAAAGGGAAATGAGTCTAAATTGGATTGAGAAATGATGTATGATATATTAAAAAGTTTAATAACAATAAAATATATTTTAAAAGACTGAGGAAAAGATGCAAGACATGGATGGTAGAATGCATGAACTTGGGTGTGGGGGAGCATGGAAAGGGGAATGAGTCTAAATTGGAAATGTATGAAGTGCACAAAACTTCAATTAAAATATTTTTTAAAAAATGTATTTGGGCCAAGCGTGGTAGTACATGACTTTAATCCTAGCACTTGGGAGGTAGAGGCAGGCAGATCTTTGTGACTTCAAGGCCAGCCTGGTCTACAGAGTGAATTCCAGGGCAGCTGGGGCTACAGGGAGACCCTGTCTTGAAAAGACCAAAATAATGTATTTGGAAAGTAATAAATACTTCTGAATATCTCAAAATGATGTCATGACTTCTCAATTCATTTGGAATGATTTTTATTATGAAATCTTATTTTATCAGTGATAGCTCATGCTCTGTAGTCTGATCTGCATACATTAATAAAACCTTGCCACATTTGTTTCTACCAGTATTCATTATTGGATTTTCCTTATCCCTTTACTTTTACAGTGTCTTCGTTTATGTTTAAATATATATTTATAATTAAAGTATACTTGAATATTTATATACATTATGACAGTCTTTAGAACCACAATTCTTGTGGAAAATAGGAAGTAGAGACAAGGAACAGCCTGGGGTAAGACTCAGCTCCCCAAGAAACACTCCCAGTACCCTCCATCCTCCAGCAAGGACCCACCTCCTAAACTTTCCAGGACCTCCCAAAATTGTGTCACTGGCTGAGGATGCTTCTTTAATACAATGAGTGCTTTAGGGGACACTTCATATTCAAACCATAATTTTGGGTATTCCAGCTAGTAGCCAACATCTACCAGGTCATAGCCAGCAGCTAGCATCAACAGCCAGGTTTGTTTGTTTGTTTGTTGTTTGTTTGTTTGTTTGTTTGTTTTTGAGACGGGGGTATCCCTATAGCCCCAGCTGGCCTGGAACTCACTATGTAGACCAGGCTGGCCTGAAACTCAGAGAGATCCACCTGTTGCTGCCTCCTGAGGGCTGGAATTAAAGGTGTGCAACACCATGCCTGGCTTAACTGCCAGGTTTAAACATGAACAGCAGTCAGTCCTGCCCTCAGTCACAGAGTCATCCTCAGCCTTGAGGTATTCAACTGAGGCTCAAGATATAGTAAAACACAAAACAATTAGACGTTGTGGATCTTTTACAGAATATGTGAAAATGACAAATGATTCCATGTCACCACTGAATTTGAGAGTGATTTTGCTACATAACCATAAATAACCAGAAAAGGAAATATCTAATATTGGGCTTCATTGGACAAGAACAAGTTATCCTATAATTATAATGTATTGTTGATTATGATTCAAATAAAGGAATGAAGCTTTCAATGGTATCATTTTCAAATTGGTAATATAGATTAAGATATTTAATGAATAGTTTTATATGGCCAGATATAGACCAGTGAAAATTCATGCAGCAAATGAATCTTTTGGCAGATGGCTGGCTCTACATAGGATGATTACCAGCGATCCTTGAGGTAATATTTTACTAAATTATTAAATGTTTTTAATAATAACACACCTATATTACTAAGAACATTATGAGCTAAAATAATCTTACTATTCATATGGCAAGCACGGAACAATCTACAAACATGCCAACTTATCCAGTAATTCTCCTAATTAAGGATAGAGGAGAAGGCTGAACAGAAGAGGAAGAGGAAGAGGAAGAGGAGGAAGAGGAAGAGGAGGAGGAGGAAGAGGAGGAAGAGGAGGAAGAGAGAAACAGTGTATGTCCTTAATTGTAGGTGAGAACCATGGTTTGGATTTGGGTTCAGTGTACCCACCAAAAGTTTATATGCTAAAAGTTTAATTCTCCGGTGTGGTGGTGTTGAGGTGGTGCATACTGAAAAATAAGCCATTGGAAGTATCATCCTTGGGAGGGACTAAAGTAGTTCTTATGGGTTACTTTCTATAGGATTGAATTGTTGGGAAAATAGTAAACCCCTGGATGCCTCATACTTCCTGTCTCAACCATGTGATCATTTGTTTCATGGGCCCTCCCACCTTGATATTACCCACTATGTTGTGAACTTGCCAGAAAGGCCTGAGCCTTTAATGTTGGTGCCATGTTCTTGAGCCTCCAAAACTTTGAGCTAAATAAACCTCTTTTCTTTTAAAAGGTTCCAGACTCGAACCTTTTAACGAATGATAGCATTAGTAAACTTACCAATTCAGGGAAAAAAGGGGTACATCTAAATAATAGATTCTAAACATTAAAAATAACTTTTAAAATATTTTATTTATTTTTATTTTATGTGTATGCATGTATTGCCTGCATGCATGTAAGTGCACCTGTGTTGTACAATGCCCATGGAGGTCAGAAGAGGGAGTCGGATCCTCTAGGACTACAGTTACAGATGGTTTTTAGCCACATGTACATGCTGGGATCTGAACCCAGGCCCTCTGCAAGAGCAGCCAGTACTCTTAACCACTGAGCCATCTCTCCAGCCTCTAAAAAATAATTTTTAAAACTATGGACATTTGGAAAATGCTTATGATATTTTAAGCAAAAAACATGAATAACAGATGACCTACTATTGTTACAATTATATGCCATATTTAGTTATATGAACTAAAGTTAGATGAGAATACATTGGAATGCAAAGATGGGCAGAATAAAGCCAAGCATGGTGTTGCACACCTTTAATTGCCAGCACACAGGAGGCAGAGACAGGCAAACCTCTGAGAATTCAGGGCTAGCATGGTCTATTTAGCAAATTTCAAGCCAGTTGAAGCTAATAATGAGACACTGTTTCAAAACAAATAAACACATAAACAAACAAGATTGGTTTAAAAATGGGCAGAATATTTTGCCGGGTATGGTAGCTTATGCCTTTAATCCTAGCACTCAGGAGGCAGAGGCAGGCAGATCTTTGTGAGTTCAAGGCCAGCCTGGTCTACAGAGTAAGTTCCAGAACAGCTGGGGCTACAGGGAGACGCTGTCTCGAAAAGACCAAAAATAAAAAATAAAAATAAATGAAAATGGGCAGAATAGATAGAAAAGACCTCTGTCTAAAGAACAATTATATGATTAAAGTGATGTCATATCAATGAGGAAAGAATGAACTCATCAAACAATGGTATTGGTTGTTCATTGCAGGGAACACTGAAAATGATGCATGATTGATAGTAGATATGTAAGTTAGATAGTTAATTAATCAATCAGAGTTATCTTTTTTATATAACTTGGCATGGAAATTTATTTCTTTCAACAAATAAAATGAAATTATACAAGCAAATAGAGGAGACTGTTATTTCTGAATAGTGCATTAACTTTTCCCATCAGTGTGACAGAATACCTGATAAAATAATTTAAAAGGAGGAACGAGTGATTTTGGTTTACAGTTTCAAAAATTCCAGTCCTTTATGGCTAAAAGGTGTGATGGAATTAGCAGTTCACTTAATGGCAACCAGTAAGGAAGGAGAGAGAGAGAGAGAGAGAGAGAGAGAGAGAGAGAGAGAGAGAGAGAGAGATCCACTGGGGACCCCACATTCAGGGTGAGTGTCCCCAGTTAGATTAATGCTCTCTGGAAACACTCCACCAGATATGTCAAGACTCTGTACTGAATAACTTTAGTGTCAACTTGACACACCTGGGTTGAGGGAGCCTCAATTGGGGAATTGGCTCCATTGGACTGGCCTGTGGCCATGTCTGTGGAGTATTGTCCTGATTGTTGGGCAATGTGGGAGGGCCCAGCCCACAATGAGTGGTGCCACCCTGGGCAGGTTGTTGTGTACGTATAATAAGGCAGGCTGGGGGGCTGGAGAGATAGCTTAGCGGTTAGGAGCACTGACTGCTCTTGCAGAGGACCCGGGTTCAATCCCCAGCACCCACATGGTGGCTAAGAACCGTCTGTAACTCCAATTCCAGGAGAACTCTAGTTCCAGGGGAATCTGAGACCCTCTTCTGACCTCCGCAGCATCGCATGACATGGGTGCACAGACCTGCATGCAGATAGTACATTCATACACATACAAAAAATAAATAAAATTAAAAAAAAAGAAGGCAGGCTGGGCATGGGCCAGGAGAGCAAGCCAGTGAACAGCATTCCCCCACAGCCTGTGCTTCAGCTCCTGCCTCCAGGTTCCTGCCTTGGGCTCCCTAAGTGATGAACTGTGACCCAGGAGATGTAAGCTGAATAAACCCTTTCCTCCCCAAATTGGTGTCAGTCAGAGTGTTTTGTCACAGCAATGGAAGACAAACTAGAACAATCTCCTAGACACTTGCCCATCCAGTCTTGTTGACAGTCAAGATTAACTATTTCAGATTGTAATGTCTTCTTGCTCAAGGCAAGAAAACAGACACCAACCCAGGAAAGACTAACTGATCCTACTACATGAACATATGGACTTTCTTTCTTGCATATAACATAAACTAAAAGAAAAGAAAATGACAGGAATAAAATAGTTGTTATATAAAATAAAGGGAAAAATCTTCATAGTGTATAAAGAATGTCTGTAAACATAAGAAAAGCAAGAATTCAGTTGGAAAAAGGACAGATGATATAAAAACTTCATGGAAATGGAAATGGAAATAATGTGTGTGCACTTGCTACAGTGGTGCATCTCAGTGATACCAGAAGAGACAAAAACTAATACAGAGTTAATTTCTTTTCTCATCAAATAGACAAAAGCATGTATTGGGAATAACTAGCATTTGCAAAGGTTGAAGGGAAAATACTCATATACTGTTGGAGGATGTACAATTTAACATACCCTTATTGAAAAGGCTTTTGATTGTGTCTATTAAAGTGAGAATATGCTTTTTTCCAGATATTGTACCTACCCAAAATTTAATTTGGTAAAATATTGACTATCCATGAAGATCTATACTTCTTTCTCTCTATCATCTATCTATCTAATCTATCATCTATCTATATCTATATCTATATCTACCTATCATCTATCTATCTATCTATCTATTTACCAACCACGTGTAAGAGTACTTAGCATGCAAACATAAGCACACATGCAAAAGCAATAGCTGTGCTATTCATCCTGAAACAATTCATTCTGACATAGATGTTCAAGTTTTCTAAGACATTGTTAGTAAAAACAGTGTTATAAAAGAAACGCTTGATTGATACACACTTAGAGAAATGCATGCATTCAAGTCCATGAGTATAAATATGTATTAAAAGATCTTCAAGAACAAGTATCAAGCTAGTAGTCACAGTGACTTCTTAGAAAAGAAAGTGGAGGGGCTGGAGAGATGGCCCAGCCATTAATAGTACTGGCTGTTTTTGCAGAAGACCCAGGTTTGAATCCCAGTACCCACCTAGGAGCTAACAGTCCCATAATTCCAGTTCTGCCCTTTTCTCTCCTCCATGGGTATTACACGACACGGGTCCACTCACACATGTAGGCCTAACACTCATACACATAAAATAAAAGTAAATTAAAAGTTTCTTAATTAAAAAAGGAAAAAGAAAAGAAAGTGGATTGAGGAAGGGAAGTGTGAGGAGGAACTTGCCATTCTACTCTATATACTTAGGTACTATATAAGCTTTTTAAAAATTTATTTATTTATTTTATTATGTGCATGAACGGACTGTCTGCATGTAGGTCTGTGCGCCCGTGTCATGCAATGCCACGGAGGTCAGAAGAGGGCGTTGGAGTTCCTTGGAACAGAGTTAAAGATGGCTTTCAGCCACCATGTGGGTGCTGGGGATCGAACCCAGGTCCTCTGCAAGAGCAGTCGGAGCTCTCAACTGCTAGGCTATCTCTCCAGCCCCTATATAAACTTTTAAAGTCATACATATTCTAATGGAAGTTTTTAAGCAATGAAAGTGAAAGTCAAAAGTGGATGATTTGTAAAGCCACCTATAAATTATGTTTAAGGGTAATCAATAATTTATGTAGAGCATTATTATAAAAACTTTTCAAAGCCCCTTAGAGATGTGACATTATCACATTCCATCTGTACAATAATCTTGTAAGGTAAAGTAGATGTATTCTGATTTTATAGTTGAAGAAACACTCTCAGGTTTTATATCATTGTATTTATTGAAAATGTAACCTTCCTTTCATGAAGCAAAGGTACATGCAACCAGTTTTTCATAGCAGTATGTTCTAATTTAATTTCTGTAACAAGATACTCTGATAATTTATAGGACAGAGTATTCATTTCACCTTACAATTAGAGGTTACAGTCTATCATTATGGAGAAGTCAAAGCAGGAATTTCAAACAAGTAGTTGTGTAACATGCACAGTTGATGGCAGAGAGAAAAGAATGCATGCTGTGGCTTGTTTTCTTGGTTGCTTTTTCATGCCAGCTGATTTCTGGACTCTTTTACAGTTCAGGACCCCCTGCCTAGGGACTGGTACCACCCACAGTGGGTCGTGTCTTCCCATATTGATTAACTTAGTGTCCTAAATCCTCCCCAGACATGCCATAAGTCAAACAAATATAGACAGTTCCTCAAGGAGACTCTCTCTGCAGGTGATTCTAGTGATTCTAGGTTGTGTCAAGGTGACAGTTAAAGGTCACCATCACGAAACGTAACATGGAAATTTCATACACAGAATATAGCCATCTGGCTATACATCTTTTCCAGAATTTGCAGTTATAACAAATCATAGATTGAAAATTATAAAGAAAATCAAGATAACTACTATCTTAGCATAATGATACAATCAAAGTATGAATGCATGCTATAAACAGTAAAATATTCCAGATAGTAGTTATTGGAGTAGCCTCTTAAGTAGCAGATGGGTCCTCAGAGGTAGCAATCCTGAACAGAATTCTGGGTTTAGCACTTCCTGGGTACAATGTGTGAATTTAGACCATCTAAACTCTCCAACAGTCTATGACGTGGAAATATGCTTAACATTCTGTTTTAAATGCCTGTTTTTTTCTTCCTTCCTTCCTTCCTTCCTTCCTTCCTTCCTTTCTTCCTTCCTTCCTTCCTTCCTTCCTTCCTTCCTCCTTTCCTTTCTTTTTTCTATTATTTTGAGACTGGTGCCCACTCTTCAGCCCAAGCTGTCCTGGAGCTTGCTGAGTGTCCAGGCTGACTTCATATTCATGGAAATCTTTCCTGCCTCAGCCTCCTGAGTGCTGTGATTACATACAGGCATAAGCCACCACTTTAGGCTATTTTTTTCATCAGTATAGATTAATAATATGAAATAATGGGTTCGTGATGACTTTTTAATCTCCTATCCACTTACATCATGTGCATATGAACATGCATGGACAGACAGCAGAAGGGCACCTAAGACAGTGCCTGCTTAGCTACACAAGTTATGCAAAAGGCACTTCTCTGTCTGATCTGTGGAAACTTTTCCTGTTTTAAAGAGACATGCAATGTGGTTTAGACTGAGAAGGAAGAGCAGACAGAGCATTGGTGTAATTTTAGGAAGAGATGAAGACCCGCCCCATGCCTATTTTTTTTTCTTAAAATCTCAGAGACATGTTAAAGAGTATCAAAAGGCAGAACTACTTAACATATATATTTTTTTATTTTGGTTTTTAATTTTTTATTAGGTACCATTATAACATATTTGAACACTTCATCTTTCCAGGTAATATTGTCTCTATGATTGCAATTTAATCGAGTCACAGACACTTTTACATCTAGTAAATGAATTTGTCTCAGTTTGACCATGGTCCCTAAACTATGCAGCTGTGGATAGACCACTGTCCTCCGTTGATCCATTAAAATTACTTTCATATTCATGGCATTTTCATGACTACTTGATACATTGCTTCAAGTACTGGGAAGTAGATAAAAGATTCTTGGCATCTTGGGAAGGATGAATTTGCCCTGGAAAGATTATATCTTGATGTCTTGTCACCGAATCTCCTGGGAAGTGTCCTGTGAACTGCCATGTTTGGTACCTGTTTGAGGTGCTGACCATTGGCCCTAATGTGTATCATATTTATGTGCAGTGAGTTGCTCAGAGTCTCAATGTCCCTTGCTGTGTGTCTGTTCCAACCCATGACAACTATAGAAGTGCAGCAAACAATCACCTCTCCTTGACCATAAATGAGGTTTGTGTTTTGAGCTGCAAATTAATCAAAAGCCCACAAGTCTCCACTAGAGGTTGCAATCACTTTGAGCCATTTGGAAGTGAAGGTAAAATTGAGTCAAAATTATCTAAAGCTTATTTTTGCTTCTCCCTCTCTCTTACCATAGCAAAGGAGTCAGACATAGCTTCACTAACAATATTTCCATCTTAGTGTTAATGCTCTAATCTGACTAGATATCTCCTTCCTGCTAAACCATCTCTCCAGCCCCCATCAAGTAATTTGTAAGGATTTTCATGCTCAAAGAGTTAAAAATACAACATCTGTGTGGTAATATCAACATAATTATTCCTTATATTACCCCAGTAGAGCTCTTGGACTTTTGTGTATATATTTCAAAGCTTGGATTTTAGGGTCACAATGCTGTGCTATTATGTGCTGGTTTTGTTTTTATTATGATTTTATTTTTGACAGTTTCACACATGAGAACTGTATTTATTTCACCCCAGTCCCCACTCTCTCCCTTCAGACTCCTCCTGTGTCTCCCACACTCCTCAACTTCATGACCTCATACTGAGTCCATTTAGCGGTGATCAGGTGTATCTTGTTTATGGGTGAGCACTGGGCCTGGATAGCCCAACAGGGAGCTTGTTTCTGGAGAACACTGATTCTCCCTCTCAGCAGCTATTGATTTTCTGTAGCTCTCCATCTCGAGGTGGGACCTGTGACATTTCCCCATCTACACTGGCATGTCAACTGGTATTGTCATAGGCAGGTCTTGTTTAACAACCACACTCTTAAGATTGCATGGGTACAGCTTCTCTGTCATGTCTAGAACATACTATGTAGCAGTAGGCTTCCTGGTCCTCTGGCTCTTATAGACCTTCCACACCCTTCTGCTGTAGTCCCTGAACCTTAGGTGTAGGGGTTACATTGCAGATGCTTCAGTAGTGGAAAGGCACCCAACAGTTGTTTTTCCTTGGTGTTTGGAACATTTATGGAACTTTGTAATAGTCTCCATCTGTTGCAAAAAGAAGCTTCTTTGATGAGTGGTGAGAGCTACACTTACCTCTGAATATAAAGATAAGTATTTAAAATATAATAAGAAGTTACAGTGGTTTGTGAAGGTGGCAATAGCAGGTTCTTCTCTATGGTCTATGACCTCCATAAGCCATGGGTATTTGACTATGTTCGTAGCATGGTACTTGAACAAAAACAGACATATGGAGCAGTGGAACAAAATAGAAGACCCAAACCCCAGTGCGCAAAATTATAGCCACCTGAAATTTGACAAAAATGCCAAAAAACGACTGCATCTTCAACAAACAGTGCGGGAAAACTGGGTGTCTACATGTTGAAGAATGAACTTAGATCCATGTCTGTCGCCATGCACAAAACCAACTCCAAATAGAGCAAAGATTACAATATGAAACCTGAAATGCTGAGACTGTAGAGAAAAAGATAAGCAGGGCCTTACCAGGCAGCAGGGCAGGGAAGGACTTTCTAAATCATACTCCTGTTGCACTGACATTAAGGTCAGCAAGTGATTCATGGGACTAAAATGCTTCTTACAGCAGAATAAACAACGACTTGAATGAAAAGGAAGACTACAGAGCGACAGAGAACTTTACCCTACATATCCAGGATATACAAAAAACTAAGTGCTGTTTTTATATCCACAACAAATTAAGGCCAATTAAATTCTGTTGTGTATATGTTCATTTGTGTATGGCGTTCACAAAGGTGTGCATGTGTGTTCCTATGTGTGTAGGCACACATGTGTAACTGTGTGTGGAGGCCCAGGTTGACTTCCTATGTTTTCTTGATCACTTCCATTTTATTTGCTGAGGCAATCCCTCACAGAACCTGGAACTCACAAGTTGGTCTAACTGGACAGCTTACTATGGGATCTTGAAGTCTCTTTTCTCCAAGCTCTGGGGTTATAGGCCATGTCCACCTACCCCTGCAACCTCCACTCCCCAACTACTATGAAGCCACTACTCTTCCAAAACTTCATTTCATTAATTCCATTTCGATTTTAAAACTGACTTAGTTTCCATGAGAAAATATGGAAATTTGAGAAAATACTTTGTAGGATACAACAACTAACCCTCAAACCCTTACAGTAGGGTTTATTTTGTTTTACTTTCTTAAAAAATGTTTTTATTATTATTATTTTTTGGTCTTTTTGAGACAGGGTCTCCCTGTAGTCCCAGCTGTCCTGGAGCTCACTCTGTAGACCAGGCTGGCCTTGAACTCACAAAGATCCGCCGGCCTCTGCCTCCCAAGTGCTAGGATTAAAGGCGTGCACCACCACACCTGGCCAAAACAAAAAAAAAAAAGGTTTTATTTATCTGTATACATTTGTTTACATATGTGCAGGAAAAGGGTGTCAGAGCCCTTGGAGCTGGAATTAACTGTAGGTGCAGGAAATATGTAGATGGTAGAGCTATGGCTCAGGAAGTCCGAGTGCTTTTGCTGAGAAAGCACGAGGACCAAGTTTAGATCCCGACACCAACATGAAAGCCTGTTGCATGGTGCACAGCTGTAACCACAGTGTTTGGGCATGCAGGCAGGCAGACCCCTGGTGCTCACTAAGTAGCCAGTTCAGACCAAATAGCAAACTCTAGGCTCTGTCTCAAAAAATAAGCTGGAGAGTGGGAGAGGAAGATACCTGTCAGTGACCTCTGACCTTCTGGTCTCTGCACATGCATGCACAGTTGCAGGAGCAAATGTGTACACACCTGCATAACACCACACACACACACACACACACACACACACACACACACATGAAATATGGAGATTGTAAATGTCTGAACTGGAGCTTCCATATTCTTTTAAATTCTCATTCCATGACTCTGGAGGAATAACTAGATTTACAGAAATTTCTGAGGTGAGTCAATCCTACTTTTTATTATTTATTTATTTATTTATTTATTATGTTTTATGTGTATGAAGCTTTCGCCTGAATTGTGTTCAGTGCACCTGTGTCACTCAATGCCTTTGGGGGCCAGAAGAGGGTTTTGGATCCCCTGGAACAGGAGTTATGGATGGTTAGCTGCCATGTAGATCCTGGGAACTGAATCCAAGTCCTCTGGAACAGTAGCCAGCGCCCTTAACCGCTGAGCCATCTCTCCAACCCCAATAGTTTAATAGTCAATTATAACCAAAATGATTTCTAGAATACAGAAAGAATAGATGGTTTAGACTGACTCATTCTGATCCCATTAATAGTCACAGAATAAGGGCTGGCAAGATTCCTCAGTGGTTAAGGTCTACTTCCAGGTTCCCACAATCCACATGGCAGCTCACAACCATCTATAACTCCAGTTCCAGGGGATCTGATGACCTCTTCTGGCCTCCATGAGTACTGCATAAATGAGGTGCAATTATATACATGCAGGCAAAGTATGCAAACATATGAACTCAGTGAATCAAATGACAGAATCAGATAAGTAACATTTTCAAGTTCAATTCAACAGGTGATAACATGGACACTTGAGGCTAACGCTTCAACTTTAAGGATATCTATCTTGGGGCTGGAGAAATGGCTTAGCAGTTAAGAGCACCAGCTACTCTTGCAGAGGACCTGGGTTCGATTCCCACATGGTGATTAAACCATCTGTAACTCCAGTTCCAGGGGAATCTGACACCTTCTTCTGACCTCTATGGGCATTGCACAACATGGGTACACTTACACACAGGCAGGCAATACACTCATACACATAAAATAAAAATAATAAAATTTTAAAATTAAAAAAAGGATGTCAGGATGTCTATCTTGTCCTATGGATGTGGTTCAGTGGTAGAAAGCCTTCCAAGGATTACCCAGATTCTGAATTAAATCTCTACTACCACAAATTTTTTTCTCCATATATTGACATCTGTATTCCAGATGTCTTGATAAACTAGTATAAAGACTGTGGGAATAGAATTGAATTTAAAAATTGGGGATCATGAGCATATCAGGACAAATAATTATATATTTTGAAAATCTCAATACAACCTTTAACCATAATAAATCAGATAAATACTTGAGTACATAAAGTGGAAACAGATGGAAGGCCTTTAAAGCATAGTTTATAATTCATTGTGCCTTCTTAGCTAAACTGAAGTTTAAAGACCATGTAGAAGTTGACTGATGGAATTACCCTGACTTAACTCTGTGCACAATCCCAACAAAAAAGATTTAATCACTCTACTTCAATTTCTACAGCTGCACAAAAGTGATGATATCTACCCCATCAAGTCTTTAAAAGATTGAATGATTTAGAGCAATTCATAAGCTTCTAATAGTGTCTCTTGTAGATAAAGAACATTGTTTATTGTGGTGGTGGCTGCTATGTAGAGGGGCCTCTGAAAACAGACCCTCTCATGTGACTGTCTCAAGAATAAATGTTAAAAGAATGAATGCTTACTTATACAGCCGTTTAACATAAAATATTTTGATACTACTGTTCAAATGGATTTTCTACAGGGAAATATTGCCATCTTGTGTATAGGCTCAAAAAAATCAACATTAAATAGGATAAAGGGAAGACGAAAGTCTTCTGAGGACGGATTGGAGAGGGAGGTGGAACAGCCAGGAAGAGTCCACAGCTTCTTTGCTTAGTGTGTGGACCACCTTGCAGTTTCTTCTCATTCTGTTTGCCACTTAACAACTTTCTGAGCAGAAAAAAATAATTAATAAATGTTTATGAATAAAAAGATAAGATAGGATCATTTAAGATTTTGTTAAACAATATAAAAGTAAAATGTTAGAGACTATTAAGACTGCAAAATAAAGCAGTATATAAGAAAGAACAACAAAACATTGAGAATTACTAATGGAGGACTGGAGAGATTGCCTAGTGGTTATTGTGCATACTGCTCTCACAAAGGACTGGAGTTTGGGTCCCAGCACTCACATGGGCAGCCTGTAACTCTAGCTCCAGGGCATCCAAGGCCTCTGGCCTTCAAGGTCATCTCTACTTGTGTGTGTGTGTGTGTGTGCGCGCACGTGTATAGCAGTAATAAAAGAATTACTATAGCAGTAATAAAAGAATTACTGCTATAGAAAAATAATTACTGCAATCCCAATTAAAATCCCTAAGAGTTTCTTCACAGGCTTGGAAAAAAGTCCTTAATTTCATTTGGAAAAACAAAAGACCCTGAATAGCCAAAACAACCCTGAGTGAAAAGAGCAACACAGGGGGATCTCTATACCAGACTTCAAACTATACTACAGGGCTATAGTAATAAAAACAGCTTGGTACTGGCACAAAAACAGACCTGTTGACCAATGGAACAAAACTGAAGATCCAAATCTGAGCACATACAATTTCAGCCAGCTTGTATTTGACAAGGGGGCCAAGAAGACACAATGGAGGAAAGACAGCATCTTCAGCAAGTGGTGTTAGCAAAACTGGATCACCACTTGTAGAAGAATGAAATTAAACCCCTACCTCTAGCCCTGTACAAAAGTGAACTCCAGATGGATCAAAGACCTCAACATGAAACCCCAAACTCTGAAGGTGATAGAAGAAAAAGCTGGCAGCAGACTACAAGACATAGGCGTAGGAAAAGACTTCCTAAATCAGACAGCAGCTGCGCAAGAATTAAGGTCGACAATT
>VZQC01011398.1:432483-623153 GCA_009823505.1 Rhizomys pruinosus | reverse complement strand
ACATCTACACAATGGAGTTCTATGTAGCAGTAAAGAAAGATGACATCATGAACTTTGCAGGTAAATGGATGGAACTAGAAGATATTATGTTAAGTGAAGTAACACAGTCCCAGAAAAACAAACGATGAATGGTATCCCTCATCTGTGGATGCTAGCACCAATTACATAGTAGTAAGTATTTCTTGTGCAGGGCTCCTTGAGCTTTGGTCCAAGTAGTTGAGAGTGGCCCACGTTGGAAAGAACAACAACGACGATGACAACAACAACAACAAAGAAAACAAATGATACCAAGTGTTGGAGAGGTTATGGGGAAAGGGGAACACTCATCCACTGCTGGTGGGAATGTAAACTCGTACAGCTGCTATGGAAAGCAGTGTGGAGAATCCTTGGAAGACTTGGAATGAACTTGCCACCTGACCCAGCCATACCACTCCTGGCATGTATCCACAAGACTCATCTTACTGCAGAGATACATGCACAGCCATGTTTATTGCAGCTCTCTTCACAATAGCAAGGAGCTGGAACCAATCCAAGTGCCCCTCAACTGATGAGTGGATAGAGAAAACGTGGTACATCTACACAATGGAGTTCTATGCAGCAGTAAAGAAAGATGACATCATGAGCTTTGCAGGTAAATGGCTGGAGCTAGAAGATATCATGCTGAGTGAAGTAACACAGTCCCAGAAAAACAAACGACGAATGGTATCACTCATCTGTGGATGCTAGCACCAATTACCTAATTGTATGGCAAACTGAGCAATGTCAATGTGACCTGAAAACAACTGTGCTCTTATATTGTGAATCCATTAAAATATAATAAATAAAATTTAAAAATGTAAAGGGCTAAAAAAAGAAAAATAATTACAACTAGACAACTAGAAGATGAAAGTTAAGATGATAAATACTATTATTGATGATTTGTGTATTTCATACGTTATTTTTCAGTCCAGTTTAGACACATTCCCCTCTCCCTGTCCCCCCACCCCACCCCAATTCATGCCTTCTGCCATACATGTTTTGCATCTTTCTCTTAGTCTTTCCAAAGTTTTTCACTGCAGAGGTTTGTTGTTTGGGGCAGAATTTAACTGTATCAGTCAGTTCTTCGACCCAGTCTTTATGTTATTGTTTTCCCTCCCCTTTGTATTGCTCCAACATATGCCTATATAACTATCACATAGGTATCAAAATTATGACCTCCAAGAATAGACTACATGTTAATTCCAGAATATGTTTAAGCATTCACATTTTTACCCTTTAATTTTATATTACTCTAAGATATGAGTATGTACCTTCCACACATAAACAGTAATTACAGAGTCTGAAAATAAGTGGTAGGTCAATTCTAGAGCCCATTAAGAGATTCATATTATAACAGCACAGTTGCGTTCAAATAAAAAGAAATATTGCAAGTGTGGTGCACGCCTTTAATCCTAGCACTTGAGAGGTAGAGGCAGGTGGATCTTTGTGAGTTCAAGACCAACCTGGTTCACATAGCAAGTTCCAGGACAGCCGGAGCCTCAGGGAGGCCCCGTCTCAAAAAGACCAAAAAGATCAAAAAGACACACAAAAAAAGAAATATGACAATAATGTTGTTCAGCTTCCCTTTCAACTGGATATTTGGTGTTACCTCCACAAATGAGGGTAATCATTTTTGGAATTCATGTTTTTTCCCCTTTAATTTTATATTACTCTAAGGTATACATACATACCCTCCCCCCATATACCACAAATACAAAGTCTGAAAATAAGTGGTAGGTTAATTCTAGGTCCCATTAAGGTATTCACATCATAATGATACAGTTGCTTTTAGGTGAAAAAATATATACATAAATATGTACATACACATGAGCAATACACACACACAGACATGCACGTGCGTGCATGCACACACACACACACACACACACACACACGCACACTGCTCAGTTTGCCTTACTACTAAGTATTTGGTGCTAGCATCCACAGATGAGGGATACCTACCATTTGTTGTTTGTTTTTTTTCCTGGGACTGTTACTTCACTTAGCATAATGTCTTCTAGTCCCATCCATTTACCAGCAAAGTTCATGATGTCATCTTTCTTTACCACTGCATAGAACTCCATTGTGTAGATGTACCACATTTTCTCTATCCACTCATTGGTTGAGGGGCATTTGGGTTGGTTCCAGCTCTTCGCTATTGTGAAGAGAGCTGCAATAAACATGGCTGGGTATGTATCTCTGCGATAAGATGAGTCTTGTGGGTATATACCCAAGAGTGGTATGACTGGGTCAGGTGGCAAGCTCATTTTGAGTCTTTTAAGGGTTCTCCACACTGCTTTCCATAGTGGTTGTACAAGTTTACATTCCCAGCAGCAGTGGATGAGTGTTCCCCTTTCTTCACATCCTCTCCAGCATTTGGTGTCTTTTGTTTTCATGATCTTAGCCAGTCTTATTAGGGTGAGATGATATCTTAAAGTGGTTTTAATTTGCATTTCCTTAATTATTAATGATGTGGAACACTTTTTAAGATGTTTCTCAGCCATCTTTATTTCTTCACTTGTAAAGTCTCTGTTCAGCTCTTTACTCCATCTCTTGAGTAGATCATTTGTTTTCCTCTTTGTTTTTTTGAGTAGTTTATGTATTCTGGATGTTAATGCTCTGTCAGATGTATCAGTGGTGAAGGTTTCCTCCCACTCTGTGGGCTTTCTCTTCACTTCCCTGATTGTTTCTTTTGCTGTACAGAAGCTTTTGAGTTTAATGAGATCCCACTTGTTAATTGTTGACCTTATTTCCTGCACAGCTGCTGTTTGATTTAGAAAGTCTTTTCCTACTCCTATGTCTTGTAGGTTGCTGCCAATGTTTTCTTGTATCACCTTCAGAGTTTTGGGTTTCACGTTGAGGTCTTTGATCCACTTTATTTTTGTACAGGGTGAGAGGTAGGGGTTTAATTTTATTATTCTACAAATAGTGATCCAGTTTTGCCAGCACCATTTGCTGAAGATGCTGTCTTTCCTCTATTGAGTCTTTTTGGCCCCTTTGTCAAATATGAGGTGGATGAAATTGTTTGTGCTCAAGTTTAGATCTTCAGTTTTGTTCCATTGGTCTGTTTTAGTGGCAGTACAGGCTGTTTTTAATGACTATAGCCCTATAATATATTTTGAAGTCTGGCATAGTGATCTCCCCTGTATTGCACTTTTCTCTCAGGGTTGCTTTGGCTATTCAGGAGTCTTTTGTTTTTCCATATGAATTTAAGAATTTTTTCCCCCAAGTCTATGAAGGAACTTCTGGGGATTTTAATTGGGATTGCATTGAAGCTGTATATTAATTTGGGTAGAATGGACATTTTTACTATATTAATTTTTCCACTCCATGAGCATGGGAGGTCTTTCCATCTTCTGATGTCTTCAATCTCTTTCTTCAGGGGTTTAAAATTTTTTGTTGTAGAGATTCTTGGTGTCTTTGGTTAAGTTTGTTCCTAGGAATTTTATTATTTTTGTGGCTATTGTGAGTGGGAAGGTCTTCTTATATTGGGGAATGAGGTGCACTCCCCTCCAGTGTAATGATGCTACTTTGGAGCTGAGTATTCAAGGCTGCCAGGTGCAGGCCACCTGCATTCCACCCCCCACCCCTACCCCCAACCCCAGAGCAGCCAGCAGGATATTGGCAAGGCCTATTTCGAACCTGTACAGGTCGGTCTCTGATAATCAGTCTCCAGTACATGTTTTTCTCTTAGTAGTTCTGGTTAAATATTGCTTATACAATTCCATAGCTCACCACCTGACTCACAGCCCTAGCTGGGCTGCTGGGCTGCTTACTTCTGGCCCTGTCAGTAGGGCCATATCTGATCACCTAACTGACTATTAGATAACGGACTAAGGCGGTAACACTCATGGTCCTAAGAGAACAATACAATCAATTGCCATTATCTAATGATAATGGGGACAACATAATCTTTTGTCCCGATATGAATCTAAGATTTGACTGATGCTCATAGAACCAGTGGGAAATATGGTGAGGCACCTCAAGATTGCCCATAGCTATGCCATATTATGAGCCCCAGCTGAGCCCAGTAGTTAAAACCTAACTCAAAGTATGGGAACAGACAACTGAATCAGGACAGAAATTGACAACAGGTCATTGTGTACCTGGTTTCTTGGAAACTTATTCTACTAACTTGGATTCATGACTTCTGCACTTTATGCTTGGTTTGCATTTAGAGAATAGAAATTGTTAGAGGGACTTTCTACCCCTAAGCTGGGAAACTTAAATGTTCTACCCCTGGATATGGTTTTTCTATATAGAATGTCTCCCAACTATAGCTCGTTGCTACACACCCAAGAATGTATGGTGTGTGGTTATCAGTTGACTAAAGACTGTCTATTGGCATCATTTTATCATTTTATGTCTGAGTACTCTTCTCTGGTGAAATTACCCCACCCACAACCACACTGTTGAGGACTATGGGTGCGGCTTCTAGCACCCCCAGGGTACACATTGTATGCCAGTCCACCACCTTTTCTTCCACCCTCGTTTCCACCTTCCATGTTCTTAAGGCGGAGGTGTGGTGCTGTGCTGTCGACATTCCCATCTGGGCTGGGTTCCCATGTCATTCATTCTCTGCCCTGACCAGCTGTACATCTCTGCAGTAGCCTCTGACTGTGAAGAAAGAAGCTTCTCTGGTGAGGGTGAGAGCTGTGCTTAACTATGAGAATTTAGCATACAGCTGGAAGCTATACTAATTTAGGAAAATGGCAGTGGTAGATTCTCTCCTTGTCTGAACGTGCCCGATTTTGTCTGAGCTTGGAAGCTAAGCAGGGTCAGGTCTAGTTATTACATGAGTGGGAAAAATTAAACATCTAAATGAGGTATCATGTAGTTTTTCAATACATGTATATATTTTTATCTTCAACTTTTTTGTGTGTAAGTACAGGAGTGTGTGTGTGTGTGTGTGTGTGTGTGTGTGTGTGTGTACTGTAGCCAGAGGAGGGCATTGCCTGTCCTGTTTCATCACTTTCTGCCTTATTCTCCTAAGGCAGTCTCTCTCACTAAACCTGGAACAATGCTGGCAGTCAGCAAGCAACAGCACTCCTCCCGTCTCACCATTCACAGCACCAGGGCTACACGTATGCAAGCAGCCACATCTGGCTTTTTTATGTGCTGAGATTTGAACTCGGGTCTTCAGTCTAATGCAGCAAAGGTCCTTACCCACTGAGGTATCTCTCTACACCCACCCTCCTCTATTCTTGCAGGCCCATGGTGATTAGTGTGTCAGCAACTGGAATCACCTGGGAGACAATCCTCCAGTCACACCTTTGCGGGATGATGTTGATTAGATTAACGGAGATGGAAAGACCTGTCCCCAAAGTGGGTAGCTCCATTCTACTTGCTTGATCATGTATCAAATAACAAGGAGAAAACTAGCTGAACTGGAAGATCCGTCACTCTCTGGTTCCTGACTGCAGATGCAATGTAGTCAGCTGACTTATGTGCCTGCCACTGGGCACTCTGCACTATGATGCAAGGTTTCCTCAAACTGTAGGTCAGAATAAGGCCTTTCTCCCATAAGTTGCTTTAGTCAGAGCATTTATCACAGCAACAGGAAAAGCAACTGACACAGTAGTTCTATCCTCAACTTTATGAGATCAACTTTTTAGCTTGCACATGTAAATGAGATCACCTAGTATCCATGTTGCTACGAATGTCAAGATTCCATTCTTTTAAATGGTTGAATAGAATTCCATTTGTATTTGCCTCACATTGTCTTTATTCATCAGTTAGTAGACAAATTGCTTCAAATTCTTGGCTACTTTGAAGAATGCTTCAATGAACATGGCATTGTAGATGTCTCTTCAACAGAGTGTTTTTATTTCCTTTGGCTGTATGCCCAGTCCTGGGGATTGCCAGATCTTATGGTAGTTCTATTTTTCATTTGTGGAACCTCCACACTATTTTCTACAGTAGTGTACTAGTTTGGATTCCCCCAGGGTGAAAGTGTTCCCTCTTCTCCATGTCATCTCTTGTCTTTAGTCTTCTGGGTAATAGACATTCTTGCTAGGGTAAACTAATAGCTTCCAAGGCCGGGCCTAGTGGCCCACACCTTTAATCCCAGCACTTGGGAGACAGAGGCAGCTGGATCTCAGAGTTCAAGGCCATCCTGGTCCACATAGTGAGTTCAGTTCAACTGGGGCTACAGGGAGACCTTGTCTCAAAAAGATTAAAAAAAGCCTAGTGTGGTGGTGCACGCCTTTAATTCCAGCACTCAGGAGGCAGAGGCAGGCGGATATCTGTGAGTTCAAGGTCAGCCTGGTCTACAGAGTGAGTTCCAGTCCAGCTGGGGCTACAGGGAGACCCTGTCTCGAAAAGACCAAAAAAAAAATACTGCTTTTGGGGGCTGAAGAGATGATGGCTGAGCAGTTAAGAGCACTTGCTGCTTTCACAGAGGGTCGAGGTTCAATTCCCAGCATCCATATGGCAGCTAATAACTGCCTGTAACTCCAGTTCCAAAGGATCCAAGCCCTCTTCTGACCTCCAAGGGCACTGCACACATGGGTGCACCTACCTACATGCAGGCAATACTCATACACATAAATAAAATATAAAAAGTAATAGCTTACAGCTCTTTTGATTTGAAACACCCCCATGTGAGCACGCTTTCATGCAAAAGTTGGTCATCTGTCTTCTTCTGAAAAATGTCTGTTTAAGTCTATTGCCCTTTTTAAAAATTTTTTTAAAAATTTATTTATGAGTGTACTGTCTGCATGTAGGTAGGTGTATCTGTGTCGTGCAGTGCTGCATAGGTCAGAAGAGGGTGTCATATTCTCCTGGAACTGGAGTTAAAGACGGTTCTTAGCCACCATGTGGGTGCTGGGAATCGAACCCGGGTCCTCTGCAAGAGCAATTGGTGCTCTTAACCACTGAGCCATCTCTCCAGCCTTTTAATTATTTTATTTATTTATTTGTTTATTTATTTATTTATTTATTTATTTATTTGTATGAATGTACTGTCTGCATGTAGGTCTGTGCACCCGTGTTGTGCAATGCCGTGGAGGTCAGAAGAGGGTGTCAGATTCCCCTGGAACTGGAGTTCTCCTGGAATTGGAGTTACAGATGGTTCTCAGCCACCATGTGGTTGCTGGGGATCGAACCCGGGTCCTCTGCAAGAGCAGTCGGTGCTCTTAACCCCTAGGCCATCTCTCCAGCCCCCCTCTCCAGCCTTTTTAAATGGGGTTCTTCTTACTCTTATTTGTGCTATTGAGTTTTTAGAGTTTGTTATATATGTGAAAGATTTACAATCTCTTGTCATACATATAGCTTAGAAATATTTTCTCCCATGCTATAGGTCATCTCTGCCTCTGCTGGTGGTTCCTTTTGCTACACTGAAGCTCTACAGTTTTGTCTAGGCACCCATGTCTATTTTCACTTTTTTTCTTGTACTTTAAGGGTCTTGTTAAATAAAATTTTGGGCCATTCCTAAAGCATTTTTGCTATGTCTTCTAGTCATTTCATAGTTTCAGGTCTTAAATTTTTTAATCCATTTTAACTGATTCTTTTTTTAATTTTTATTTTATGCATGTGAGTGTATTCCCTGCATGGATGTAAGTGCACCCATTTCATTCAGTGCCCACAGAGGTCAGAACAGGTTGTCAGATCCCCTGGAACTGGAGTTACAGATGGTTGTTAGCTAGCACATCTGTTCTGAGAATGGAACCTTGGTCCTCTGCAAGAGCAGCCAGTGGTCTTAACCACTGAGCCATTTCTCCAGGCCCTTTAACTGATTCTTGTAACTGGTGAGAGCAAATCTCTCATTCCACTATTCTGCAGTGGATTCCCACTTTACTCAGGATCATTTATTAAAGAGATCATTCTTTCTCCAGAGCATGTTTCTATGCACCACTGTTGAAAATTAGCTGGTTGCAGATGTGTGGCTTGCTTTTAGGTTCTCGATTCTGTTCCATTGGTCTATGTCTGTTTTTATACCAGTAGCATGATGTTTTGATTACTATATCTTTGTAGTATGTCACATAGTATAATACCTCCTGCTTTATTTATTTTTGCCTGAAATTGCTTGGTCTATGGGGAGTTTTTCATAGTTTGATACACATTTTTAGATTCTTTTGTCTAGTTCCACGAATAATGTCATGGTATTCTGACAGGGGTGCTACATTGAATTGGTAAGTCACTTTGGATATTTTAACAATTTTAATTATGGCAACCCATGAACTGAGTCTTCTTGAGTCCTCTTCAGTTTCCTTCATCACCGCCTCTCCTCTTCCCCCTTCCTGTCCCACCTCCTCTCCTTCTCTCCTTCCCACTCCCTTTTCCTCCTCTTCCTCTTTCCATTTTTCCTTCATGGAGATTTCCCCCCACGCCATTTCAGCTACGCTAGGCAAACGCTCCACCCGAGCTGTACTCTCAGCATCTCCTCCTGCCATCCTCACTCCCACTAGAACCACCTCCGGCTGTTCGCACCTGTCTTAGGCCATGAACTAACCCACCCCAGCACTAGGCGCCCCCCATAGCAACGCGGGCCTTGGTCACCAATAGCAACTCGGGTCTTGGTCCTACTCCCACCGCGCAGTTTTCGATGGCCCTAGGCCATGGCAGAGTTTGGTTGCTGAGATCCATAGTTGCCCCTAACGTGGGAGCTTGGGGCTGGTCCTGTCACAGTTGCTGTTACCTAGCTTGGTTGTACTGATGGTCTTGGGGGTACCTCCTAAGGTTGGGGATGGTACTATAGGCAGCGCCTTGGCTACAAAGGTGGACCCTAAGCTGAGATACCCCTGTCTCACAGCTGCAGAGGCCTGCAGTCTCTGAAGGACGGGTGGTGTGCCTCAGGGCCTCTCCAAGGCCAAAAATGCATGGGCAGAAATTCCAGTTTTTTCCGGTGCGCGGACCCTCAGCACCCCCGCCTCTGCGAGCCCTGATCTGTCTACGGTTCCTTCTGTTTTCTCTGGATCCTGGGTCTTACCTTATCAGGCTAGGCACCAAACTCCAAGGCGAAGTCCCGAGTTGACTTTTGAGCCCTTCTTCCCAGCAGGTGGCGATATTCTTGCCACTCTGCAGCCCAAGATTGGAGGAAGGGTGGGCGAAACCATCCGCCAAACAGCCTTTAAAGCAGTTCCGGAATCAGAGGTGCACTTGAGTGTTAGCCGCTGGGGTCTGTGGGAGCGCAGGTGCTCCAGCGTGCTCCAGGCCGCCTGCCCGGAGCTCAGGCCTTTGCAGGGTGCTGGGAGTGCGGGCTTGCCCAGCACTGTTTTTTTACCCTGGTATAGATTTTTCCAATTTGAGGCCTGGACTTGATGATTTCTGATATCCGGCATGATACTGGTTTGCTCTTTGTGAGAACTTTTCGAGCCTCTTTAGAAGATTTTTATGTGTTTGCACTACCGGAGAGAACACTTCAAATAAAAAATTCTCTTAGGTTTGTTTTTGACACTTTAAAAAATCTTATTATTTTTATTTAATAAGTGTATTCTTACATGTATGTGGGTGCACCCGTTTCGTGCAGTGTCCGCAGAGGTCAGAAGAGGATCCCTTGGAACTGGAGTTATGGACTGTTGTTAGCTGCCATGTGGGTGCTAGGGTTTCATGGTCCTCTGTAAGAGCAGGCAGTGCTTTTAATCACTGAGCCATCTCTCCAACCCTGACACATTCTTAATATAACATTTTTATTAATTCTTTGAGAGCCATAGCTGCCCCTAACGTGGGAGCTTGGGGCTGGTCCTGTCACAGTGGCTGTTACCTAGCTTGGTTGTATTGATGGTCTTGGGGGTACCTCCTAAGGTTGGGGATGGTACTATAGGCAGCGCCTTGGCTACAAAGGCTCATTTACCCTCCCCCCCCCAGAGTCTCCCTCTTTTTTCTTACCGGATGCCCCTTGGAAGACACACACAGAATACAGAGGCAAGCTCCTGAGTGATGTCCTGTATTTACCAAGGATGTAAAAATCCCCTTAAGTGAGGCTGAAGAGATTATTTCACTTTCTTGGTTTGGAATAGAATGGAATGCCAGCTCTATTATTCTTTTTTTAATATAACAGTGAGAGCTTCCTGTAGATCTTTTTATTATAATTCTCATCTCTTTTTAATTTTAATTGATTTTTGAGTTCTTCATACGATGTAGATGGATGGTATTTCTCATCTTAAGCATACTGTACCCTACAGAGTCTATGCCTTATCACTCTCTCAGGTGCCAGAATACAATTTCAAGGTTCTCAGTGTTCAACCACAGCCATCAGGGAAACTCATCAAACATATGCTTGTTTGCAGTTCTTGATTTAACTTCATCCCTGGGCTTGTCGTATATTACTTCAGTGGTAACTCAGTAATGTGTTTGTTGATGCTATTTTTCTTAGAACACTTTATTGAGTTATAAATTATAGGCCATAAAACTTACCCCTTATTATAATTCAGATACTCAGTTGGTAAAGTACTTATCATGCAGGCACGAGGACCCGAGTTTGATCCTAGCACCCAGCGTCAGTGCTGCACAGTTGTGATCTTGGTATTGAGGCTGTGGAGACAGGAAGATGCCTGGGGCTCACTGGCCATCCATCAAAACTGCATCAGAGCCCCTGGTCCCAATGAGAGACCCTATCTCAAAAAAGAATATATTCACTGATTTTGAGTATTTTTCAGTTTTTCAACCTTTCCCATGATATGATTTTATGGCATTTTCTTTACAGCCCCTGCCTGACCATCCATAAAATATTTTCTAAAGACTGTTTTGTTTCTCTTGAATTGTCTTGGTACTCTGTCAAAGATCAGTTGACCACAAACATGAGATTTTTTTTGGGGGGGTGTCTTTTCGAGACAGGGTCTCCCTGTAGCCTCAATTGTCCTGGAACTCACTCTGTAGACCAGGCTGGCCTTGGGCTCACAAAGATCCACCTGCCTCTGCCTCCCTAGTGCTAGGATTAAAGGCTTGTGCCACCACGCCCGGCAAAACATGAGATTTTATTTTTATCTGTGGGTCTGTTATATTTACACTTATATCAGTACCACATCATCTTTATCCCTGTAGATTTTTAGTAAGTTTTGAAATCATGTTTAATTTTTAAGCCTCGCATTTTAATTATATTTATTAGAAGGGCTTTCAGTTGTATATCACAGCAAACTGCTGTGAGTCCAAGTCCAAAGTTCTTGATTCTCAGCAGAATACTATCAGTAAGAATTCAGGGCACCCGGCCGCGCCGAGGTCGGTGATGCCCGCGCCGGTACGCGCGGCGGGGACGAGCCGGGGCTGAGCCAGTCGCGGAACTCAAGGCCTCGCCGCGCCGAAGAAATGAGTGGTGGCTTGGCCCCAAGTAAGAGCACAGTGTATGTATCCAACTTGCCTTTCTCCCTGACGAACAACGACTTATATCGGATATTTTCCAAGTATGGCAAGGTTGTGAAGGTCACTATAATGAAAGATAAAGATACTAGGAAGAGTAAAGGGGTTGCATTCATTTTATTTTTGGATAAAGAATCTGCACAAAACTGCACCAGAGCAATAAACAATAAACAGTTATTTGGTAGAGTGATAAAGGCAAGCATTGCTATTGACAATGGAAGAGCAGCTGAGTTCATCCGAAGGCGAAACTACTTTGATAAATCTAAGTGTTATGAATGTGGGGAAAGCGGCCACTTGAGTTATGCCTGTCCTAAAAATATGCTTGGAGAACGTGAGCCTCCAAAGAAGAAGGAGAAAAAGAAGAAAAAGAAAATTCCTGAACCAGAAGAAGAAACTGAGGAGGTGGAAGTAAGTGAAGAAGAAGGGGAGGATCCTGCTCTGGACAGTCTCAGTCAGGCCATAGCATTCCAGCAAGCTAAAATTGAAGAAGAACAAAACAAATGGAGACCCAGTCCGGGGGGGCCCTCGACGTCAGATGACTCTAAACGCCCAAGGATAAAGAAAAGCACATATTTCAGTGATGAAGAAGAACTTAGTGATTAAGATTCTGTTTAATATGTAAATATTACTAAAGTAAACTCTTATTGTATAAAAAAAAAAAAGAATTCAGAAAAGCTCGACTTAGCTTTCTTTTCACTCTCCAAATGCACAAAGGTACAGACATATGACAACGTAGACTTGGTCCAGCTAGTAAACAATGCAGTGCAGTTCTGACAGGCCCCGTGTGAGCTCCCTAGTCACACACCTCTCTGGTCTCTCACAGAGAAGCCATACCTAGAGTTCATGTTTACGACCCTGTCATGGCTTGACAGACACTTTCACCTATTTACAGTCACCTGCTCTCCTGTCTTCCTTTACTATAAAAGTCACGACTCTAAACACTTGCTGTGTGCAGTCTCTCCCGATGATCCAAAAGGGCACAGGACAGTCGCGGCTAAAGAAGAATATTTAAGATATGTCTCCAGCCTGGCTTCCTTTCCCACATGAAGAGGCAAAGACTTGCTACAGACATTTTTTCTGTTCCTAGTTTTCCCCTTTAATCTCTTTTCTAGGTTGGAATATAGACATGAGGCTGGAGTGACCGTGTTGTTACCATAGGTGACAAGATTGAGGGCAAAGGCTTCTGAGCATCCTGGTAGAAGAGATGAAAGGTGAAAATCCTTAGTTACTGGGCAGCATTGTTCGACCACTCGCATGGTTACCTTCAGCCACCAACTTGACAGACAGCTAAAAGGAGTCTCAAGGGAGGCATTTCCTCCACCTGACTGGCCTATCTATGACCATGTGTGTGAGGGATTTTAATTGCTAATTGGTATAGGCAGGCCCAGCCCACTGTGGGTGGTACCATCCCTAGGCAGTGTAAGAAAGGCAGCTGAGCCTGGGAGCAAGCCAGTCAGCAGCAGCAACGTCTCTGCTCCAGTTCCTGCCTCCAGGATCCTGCCTTGAGCTCCTGCCCTGGCTTCCCTCGGTGTTGGAGTGTAACCTGTTAGCCAGATAAACCTCTCCTTCCCAAGTTGCTTTTAGTCTTGGTGCTTGTAACAGCAACACAAAGCAAACCAGAATGTCTGCTCTAGCAGTCAGGACTGACCTGGAATCCTTGTCACATCACACAAATGCTTCATGTGACCACGTCTATGATGCATTGATTGTGAGGCACACCATTATTCCATGTACCACTAGAACAGAAAGATAGCTGACTAATGTGCAATAACATAGTCCTCTCTCCACAGAATATATGTGGAAAACATGTTTCTTGGAGTCAGTGAACCATCTTGTTGGGGATTCATGTATTCACAACTAAATTTTCGTATTTGATATCATCTTGTAATAAACAGACTTAGATTGAATTCATTTGTCCAAAAGCTGAGAAGGAAGAAAAAATCAGACCTTCTGAGAAAGCTGAGTTTTATGATCTAGGATGGTTGAGCGTCCTGGAATCTGCAGGCTTTTATGCCAGGCCCAGACCTGTTTCCAGGCAGGTTTCTGGCCTTGTCTCTGGTCTGCAGTGCACTCTTACAGACTGTTTCCATTCAGCAACTGAAGTGTGTTTTCTGAATACATGATGGGGGTGAGGGAGATGGTGTTGCTTTTCCTTCCTGGGCTGTCAGCAACATCACCCTTCATAGCTGATGCATCTCACTGGACCCAGCTTCCACCAGGCAAGTCAGCTAGTGATGCAACATCTGCCCCAGGGAGCCCAGACCTTTTTCCACCCTTTCTCTTTTGAGACAGGGTCTCATGTAGCCCAGGCTAGCCTCCTACTGTCCATGGAACTGGGAATGACCTTGAAGTTTTGCACTTCTTGCTTCTACCTCCTGAGTGCTGCTATTACGAATGTGTGCCATCAGTCCTGGCTCAAGTGATGCTTAGGGCTTTTGCATGCTGGGGAAGCACTCTACCAACAAAAATGTCCACCCCCACCTTCTTGACCTTAGATCCTAGTAGTGAGGGCTTCTTCTTTGGGATCTGTGGGTGGCCCTTGCCTCATTTGGTTTCTCAGCTTGGCTGTTATCATTGTCTCTGAAACCAACTTCTTGTGTTCAATTCTCCATGGCCTTTGAAACTTTTGAAGGAGACTTTGCTTCCCCAAGTAAAACTCAGCTGCCACTAAGAGGGATGGAGATTTTACTAGAGATGTGAGACCTGAGAGAAGTTGGATTGCCTGCCCGACTCCTTAAGCATGTACTATAACACGGTGGCGGTAGAATATAAGGGGACAGTTATTCCCATTGGAAAAGTTTGCTGGCACGCACCCTAGGACAGGAGCTTTCAGCACCTCTCCCTCCATCTGTTGGTTGAAGGCCCAAGGGCAGCCTAGTTTTTATCCTTGTTCAGGAAGATGTGACTTATCTACACTATCATCTCTTCCAAACAGAACTCAGCACACATGCCTTCTCTCAACATGGCCACTTGCCTGCTGGCTGCATTGGGTGTTTAAACATCTTTTGGGTTTGATCACTTGTCTGTCTTAGCCTGGCAGAATAGTTTGTCTCATTCTGAACTAGGAGGTGGATTCCGGAAACAGGAGATATTGAGAAATGCTTCCCTGTTGGGAGCAGGTGGCAGTGCTAGGGTTCTCAGGACATTTTGGACTCACGAGATACGGGAAGACTGAACACGGATACAGGGCGCACAGAAAAGGGTTTAAATACGCTGTGATTTACATTTATTTATTTACTTTTCTTAGAGGAAAATCTTGATTCTCCTTTGTGAAACACCTCACTCCCAGTCCGAGGCCACATGGTCTTTAACATTGACGCAAGCTCTGTCTGCAGATTTGGATCTGACAATTGTTCAACAAAGGGTACATACCCTAATTAGTCAGTGGGAGGCCAAGGTAGATGCTCTGCCAGAGGACCATTCTCCCTTGTCTGTGTTGGACCTAAAGGGATGTAAGTCTAGAGCCTCCAGCAGCCATTAGAAGAGAGAAGTGCAGCCGAAGGCCAAAGCCAAGACCAGGGGAGGAGAGCAGAGAGATCGAGTGACAGCTGGGCCCACCCCGGGACTATCACTTAGACATTTCAGTTGTGCCATGGAGGAAATTCCTTCCTCTGAGTCAGTTGAGATGTGTTTCTTTCCCCCTTTTCCTTTAAGACCCTATAAGAATTGGCTATGGATTTCTGTAGAAGCTCTTTGGTATTATTCCTTCTTTCCCCTCCCTTCCTTTCTCCTTTCCCTGAAAGAATCTCAACCATTAAAAAATGCATCTTTTGGGGCTGGAGAGATAGCCTAGCGGTTAAGAGCGCCGACCGCTCTTACAGAGGACGCCGGTTCGATCCCCAGCACCCACATGGCGGCTAAGAACCGTCTGAAACTCCAATTCCAGGAGAACTCCAGTTCCAGGGGAATCCGATACCCTCTTCTGACCTCCGCGGCGTTGCACGACACGGGTGCACAAACTTGCATGCAGACAGTACATTCATACACATACAGAAATAAATAAAATTAATAAAAAAATTTTTTTTTAAAAATGCATCTTTTGATTCATGCACATTTTGGCACTAAAGAGCATTTAAAATTGGTAAAGAGGTAACTTTTTATTTGTGTAAATAAAAGCTCTTTGTCAATATCACCGTATGCAGGCCAGGAATGGCAGCCTTTGTTTTCAAAATTTAAAGTCAAACATTTTTTTAATTTTCCTAGTACAGAGTGCTAGACACCATTGCTTTGAATCAAACAGACCCTCGGGCACTACCTGTATATCATCAACTATAGGAACTTAGGAATTATGTTTAAAAGAAGTTTTAAAATAAAACAAAATGAAAAGGTCTGGGGAGGTAGCTCAGTTGGAAGAGTGTCTAGTATACACAAGGTCCTGGGTTCGATTCCCGGCACCAAATAAAATCAGGCCTGATAGTGTATGCTTGTAATTCCAGCACTGGGTAGGCAGAAGTAGGAGGATTTGTTCAAGGTTCAAGGTTATCCTCTGCTACATAGCATTCCCAAGGCCAACCAGGGCTGTAGAGCCTGTGTAGAATAGAAAATAGCAAAGGTAGTTAGTGGGGAAGGTGAAGTGGAAATGGTTCCTACAAAGACCCACCCTTCTGTCCATCTCTTTGTTCTCAGGAAGGCTGTGTAAACATGCACAGTCTGGTGTGTTTACTGAGGCATGTTCTCACAGCCTGGGCAGACCAAATGTCACATATCAAGCCAGGCAAAGGTCCAGAGTGCCTGAGAATTAGTCAGTGTGCCCCCAACATTTGGTAGGTGTTAGGCACATACGATTTTATTTCCTTATTTTATTTTATGCATGTGTGTATCTGGGTTCACATGAGCATGTGTATTTTCACACAACATGTCAGAAGAGGACCTCAGATAATATCCTTGGGAATGCTCTTCACTTCTTTTGAGACAGGCCTTCTCCCTGGCACAGAGCTCTCCAGTTAGGCTAGGTTGGCTGCCTCTGCCTCCTGGAGTGAGGGTCACGAGCATGCACCAGCAGGCTTGGCTTTTGACATGGGTGGCGGGACTGAACTCAGGACCTCGTGCTGCACTGCCTGCTTTACAGAGTGAGCTATCTGCCTAGCCCCAGATCTAAAATTCCAATACACACTTTTTTTAATTAATTTTATTTATTTCTGTATGTGTATGAATGTACTGCCTGCATGCAAGTTTGTGCACCCGTGTCGTGCAATGCCGCGGAGGTCAGAAGAGGGTGTCGGATTCCCCTGGAACTGGAGTTCTCCTAGAATTGGAGTTTCAGATGGTTCTCGGCCGCCATGTGGGTGCTGGGGATCGAACCCGGGTCCTCTGTAAGAGCGGTCGGCGCTCTTAACCGCTAGGCCATCTCTCCAGCCCCCAATACACACTTTCTAAGTGAACAAAACACCATTGGAAAGAGATGAGTTGGCACTGTACTTCTGCCAGAAGCTCTCTGCAGAGACACCTGCTCCTGCAAAGGACCCAGCTTATTTCCCATTTTACCTGTAAGTCCAGGTCCACAGTCCTCTGGCATCAGCAGGCACTGGCACACACACACACACACACACACACACACACACACACACACGCACACACACACACTTAAAACCAGCAAAGAAATCTTTAAAGCAAGGATACATTTTTGTGTAGGTAGCTGTAACTATCAGCATTTGTCCTCCTAACTATAACATTATCATTGGAGACCGAAAGTGTGACTTCATAAAAGAAAACCACTTCTGAACTTTTTAAAACTATTTTTTACATATGGAATTACACACAATACAAAATATTTGTTTTACAAGTTGAAATCTTTACAGTCATGGGTTCAGTTACAGTAAAGCAGGTAATATTAGTGCGTTCACTCAGAACATGGTTATTTATCTTCATTGGGCTGGACACAAAGCCAAGTAATTTGTTTACATTGCTTTCTAGTCTTTGAATTAAAAAATAAAAATTATGCCTATGTCCTCTGTTATATGTCAGAATGATAAACAATGTCAACAATTAAGTAGTCTGGCATGTCTATAAATGGGAGATTGTATCCCAATAGCTCTTAAATTGTAAATCCTAAGGCTCTTACTAAATTTGTCTATCAAATTGTCATTATCTCAGCTTTCAGGAAAATTACATCATCTTTGGTAATAGGCTGCCAACAAACAGAAACTATAGATTACACCACTTTTTCCCAAAGAATCCTGTATTTTAATGAATAGCTGAATAAATAGACATTGATTATAAAATTCACATTAAAATAGAAGAAAATTCAAACATTCTCATTGATTCACCTCTTCAGTTGGAAAGCTACTACAAATTGGACTATTTGTGTTAGGGTAAAAATAAGCTGAGTGACAGTACTGTAACTGAGAAGTGCCGGTAGAGCTACACAGAAACCTGGAGGATCCAGCAAAGAAACATGTCTATATGTACAGTGCTTTCCTTCTCTTTTGCATGGTGAAACACTGTTTTATAAGATGGGAAAATACACGGTAGACCACATGCAACAGGGACTTATACACTGTGCAAAGTAACCGGATAAGACCAAGAACTTCGGGCTTAATAAAGAAGTTAGAGCTGAAAACAATGACAACAGAAGACAGGAAGGGCTTGAAACCTGGAATGCTTTTGTATTGAGGTTTCAGAATATAAATTTGTTTAACAAGCTCTTGATAGTTTTTAAAAGTTCCCACTCGATCACCTACGGTTTAAGTGTAGAGCTAAAAATAAACCATCACATTATACAAAACTTTGTATACCAGCATACAAAAGGTAACAATTTACTTTTTGTATAAAATATAACCTTTTGATAGTATATTTATTTCACATATGTATAAATATAACCCAAAGAATATGTTTTAAGCATTTCTACCAAAATATTCTTTACAAAAGTTTACAAAACAATTTATTTATATTTACAAGTCACCACAGAAGAGCGCCTGGGCTTGTGATGCTGGTGGGGTGGAGAGGAAGAAGAGCACCCCAGGATGTCGTAAAGTCTGGAAGTGGGTTTTGCAGAGCTTTTAAAATGTGTTCCTTTTTAAAACATATATGTAAAATCACATTTCATAGTTGAATATGTGAATGCATAACTCAAAGGTTGAGGGTAACCTTTACTTCTCTGGGTATAGGAAAATGGTGGTGATATGATTTTGTAGCCACACCAAACCTGCGCTCTCTGTTTTCTCGGTTCCTGTGTATGTGGGTACTGAGGTTTAAAGACCCAACAGGAATCCATCCTTTGCTATGGTGCTGAGCCCTGAGTGGGAAACCCTGGATCTGAAGGGCCTGAGTAGCACACGTAGCAGGATTCGTCGGCTCAGGAATACGAGGATGTGGCTACTAATGGGCCACACCTGGCTCAGCTGCTCACCCAAGTCCTATATCCAAGGAAAAGCTGTGCTGTTTCTTTCTCAGTGAAGCTGAACGCGAGCCGCGGGGAGGTACAAGCGGGCGCGGCGCAGGCGCACACAAACAACAGTTTTCTTATCATCAATGTTATCGTCATGCTACTTTCTAGTCTCATTTTTGGTACCCACACTTCCTTTCCTTACGAACCAGTCTCTGGTCACCAAAATAATAGGAGGACAAGACTCAGTTTCACTCCACTCTGGGATAAACCTGTGGGCACCAATGATGTGAGTTAACACCTTAGCTGTTTGAGGCCAACTTGTTGTTTGTGTCTCCTATTCAGCCATAAAGTTGTCTGAAGTGAAATTTGATGCAGGCAGCTGTGCACCAATATTTTTCACACAAGCCTTGGTTATGTATAAAAACTTGTTGGGAAGCCCTAGTCAAGCCACAAGTTCTACGTTCCTATTCATCGCTAGGCATCCCACTACGACATAGAACACGTGGGGAAACTGCAAAAATGACAGATGGATCTGGGGAAGAAATTCTGTAATTTGTTGGCTAGCTTCAAGGTTCTCTGATTTTTTTTCTTACTTAGAAGACTGTTTGGTTACTCCAAACAAGCCTATAACATTTTGTTCTTTCCTGCAAGCATAGGAAATTTAAACGGAAAGACAGTGGAAAAGGCCAACCACGCATCTCTATGGGAGCAGATTCAGGGATCTGTTGCTTGTTGCTTAGCACAAATACCATTCATGATCTGGGGTTTAAACAAAGCCTCAAGTTCTGTTACATTTCCTTCAGCAGGAAAAGGAACTTGAGAAGCTATCTGACACAACGAATTGCACATCAGCATCACAGCTCTGACTGGATAAATGGATAATGTGTCCTGAAGCTCGGACAGGGAGAAAAGGTCTAGAGTTTTGCTTTCGGGGTTGAACTTTCAACAACATGTGGATGGAGATGTTCATGGCACCTCCTTTCCGCCTTGAAGCCTGCAGCCCACCTTGAAGTCAACAGTTTGGCGTTTACAGAGTCCCTGTACAATACTGCCTCTCTCTGCATACAGCCTGCCCACAGGCTTCCCACTTCCCTTAAGAGTTGTTCCCCAAGATTTCATCGAGGTTGATGTCTTTCATCCAGTCATCATTGCCAGGCTCAGTCTTCAGTAAAGAATCGATGAAATCAGCATCACTGTTTAGGGCTGGGCCCATACTGTCTGTCTGTTGGTTGAGGAAGTCAAAAGCTAAGTCACTGCCATGGTCAGTTCCTTGAAAAGCCCTGGAACTTTGGTTGGATGAAGGAAAAGTGGTGGGTGTCAGGGATGGTGGCTGGCTGATGCCTGTCCTCGACTGGTTCAACCCTGTTCCTGATGGGTTCAGATTAGACAGACTCTGTGTGCTCAGCTGATTGGGTCTGAGGTTCAAACCCCTGAGGGGACCCAGGGTTTGTCCGTTTAATGTCTGATTTATTTGGTTCATAGGTCTCATTTGCACTGCTGGTGTTAATTGGTTAGGAGGCGCCACTGCCCTCTGGGAAAATGGCTGGCTCCCCACTGTGGGCTGCAATGCCTGGTTTGGGGTGTAGGCTACAGGTGTACCAGTGGGGAATCGGACTCCTGTGGGCTTCAGGGCTTCCTGCTGCTTTGCTGTTCCTTCTTGAGAGGCCCAGTTTGGTGCTGTCGTGGTGGCGGATGTGATCATGACGGTCGGTGACCGCTGGGCTGGCACGCCTGCCATACTGTGGGTCAAATTTGGTCTTAATTGTTGTGAACTGCTGACCGACCCAGCTCCAAAGGTGGCCACACTGCTATTGTTATTTGGCCCTATGGGAGGTGGCCTTGGCATTAGAGAGTTGTTTTGATTTGTTATCAGTTGATTTGGATTTCTCTGTTGGGTCAGCTGGTTCATTGCTGAAGTGACACTGTAGGTGCTGGACTGGTTACAAGGCAGGTTTCTATATATCCCTATGTTCTGTACTGCCGTGGGCAACGATGGCATTCTGGCTGCATGGGAAGTGGACAGGAGACTGGAATTCGGAGTTAAAATAGTGTGTGTTGAAACTGGGTTTGCCAAAGCCTGGTTAGAGTTTAATCCCACTGTAGATGAGCCACCTAAGAGAGAAAAGAGGATTGCAGTTATTCCCAAAGTGCAGCATCTCCACCTCTACGACGGCTTGCAAGAATTTATCAGATCATTGCATCTCCACCTCTACAGTGTGTAAGATCATACCAGATCACTGGAACTGCTTTCATGTGCAACAGAAATGTGGACAAATAATTATCAAGCATATTATAGAAAATGAGCACAACAAGTTTGGGAGGAAATATTGCCCTAGGCCGCTCCTGCGTTAAGGGCGTACACAGTGCCAAAGAAGACTGAATGTTCTTTTTACTTAGTTCTATTTTACAGTTTTACTTTGTCTTCTGAAGTCACTGAGGTGATAGTCAATCTTTCATTTTGAATTGGCTTTATTATGTTATAGGTCCAAAGGCTGCAATTTGATTAACTAGCTGTCGTGAAATCCGTTACTCTTCCTCCCTGGGTTCAAGTAAGCAAAGTGTGGATAAATCCTAGTCTTGGCACTACACTAATATTCCTGGCCTGAGGCCTAGAAAATCGTGTCTCATTCTCTATGTGCATCATCCTCATTCAAGAATCTGCTACGAGTGGCCACTCTGCATCCAAAGGGCAAGGACTCAGCTCTGTAGGTAACTGCAATGTGCTATAATCTGCACTTGGTGATTATTTCCATAAGGAAAGCCTTCCTCTCTGGGGCGTGCAGCTGTGATTGCATTGCTATCGAACACACCATGAGCCACTTTTCTTGTCCCTCTTCCTCCGACACGATGCCCTTTTACCTCCTTGAACCTTGAACTTTTTTCAAGTACCAGGCTAAGCGCCTGTGTGAAGCGTTCCCTCATATCCCTGCCTCACAGCTCCAGCAGCCATTTCCTCTTTGACTCTTCCATTGAGCACTTAGGCAAGCCACCAAGTCTCACTCATAGAGCCTGCCAATTCAACTGATGTCAGTCAAACTGTCTGGATAAGGGGCAATCAGTGGACGACAAGCTTATTGAATAAGATGGCTCCATGCAACCAATAGTGACTTGGTGAGGTTAAAGTCACCCAGGGAAAACATCTTCAGAGGCAAAAATAGAGCGCCAAGAAGAGGGAAAAACTGCTTTCATGATAAATTCCACAATGAAGGTTATTTTTCCCTGCTTTGTTCCAAGTCACAGTCTCTGAGTCTAATGGATGACACAGAGTTGGTATTCAGTTGAATTCTGAACGACTGAATGAGACTGAAGGAAAGATAAATAAAGCTCACAGGAACATACCTTCAGGAAGATCTTCTTAATGAAAAAGAGTGGGCCCAGAGAATCAAATACTGGGGAACAGAGCCACATGCGTGTGAAATAGTTATGGGAAGAGCGTACCCACAATTGAACCCTTAGGATATTCCCTGCTGGCTGGAGACTTGGTATGATGTAGAATCTGCAAGAATGAAGGCCAAGCCAACACCCAGGACACAAGCTCCTTTGAGGGAAAAGTGTCCTGTACCTCCTATGTCCTTTACAGGAAGCCAGCCCTGTGCAGTGTACAGGAAACATTCAATGAAGCAGGATCTGGGCCAGGCGGGAAATTCTTGAACAGTAGCTGGGAGTTCATATGGTACTATGAATGTAAGCAATAGCATCTTTATAGCTGAGGGTTTTATGGCAAGGGCATTTGTACTATGTAAGTGCTATGGGGAAAATCCAGAAGGTAACGTTGGATGCAGTTCGGTGGAAGGCGCTTGTCCAGCATGAGCAAGACCCTGCGTTCCACACCTCACCAAAGTTAAGTGTCCATTTAGGTGCCTTAATTTTTTAATGTTTATTTTGTGTGTATAAGTGTTTGTCTGCATGTACCTAAGTGCACCTGTGTCATGTAGTGTTCACCATCAGAAAGAGGGAATTGGATCCCCCCCACCCAGAACTGGAGTTACAGATGGTTGTTAGCCACCATGTGGGTGCTGGGATTTGAACCTGGGTCCTCTGAAAGAGCAGCCAGTACTCTTAACCACTGAGCCCTCTCTCCAGCCCCAGGAGAAATTAGCAATATACCTCAAGAAGATTTATGAGGAAAACAGTATTGATTTTTTATATTTTATTTATTTTGTGTACTTGTGTGTGTTAATACGTGTGTGGGCATACATATGTCATCTCATACATGTGGAAGTCAGAGAACAATGAGTTGGGAGTTGGTTCTGTCTTTCTACCATGTGGGTCCTAAGAAGCAAACTCAAGTTGTCAGACTTGGGAACAAGCTCCTCTATCCACAGAGCTATCTTGCCATCCTGGAAAACAGTATTTTTAAAGAACCAGAGCATAGAGAATTTCCACAAAGATCACTAAATAATGACAGTCAAGATTAGAAGCTCCTGATAGTGAGACGGAAATGGTTACAGGCTTTCTTTTGTCCTTAACTTCTAATGTTAGTACCCAGGAAGAGTTTATTACTACATTGACATTAAAATTTTACATATCTAGATATATATATGAGAGTTGGTTTGTTTTCTGCTGCTTGTCTTACTCCCAGAAGGCTACGCGAAGTTAAGTTCTCCCAAGTTCTCCAGAGAGGTGCCTTAGCCCCTCAGGAGTCAGCAGTTGGGTGGGAGTGGCCTCTCAGAAAAATGCAGGCTGCTCTTTGGAAGGTCTTCTGGGTGCCTGTTCCCGTCCCTCCTTGTGACTCCTCTGAATCAGAGCCTGGATTTTGCAACAATGTGTTTGCTGGATAAAGCATAATCTCAAGTCTTCTCCTGCTGTGCAGTCCACAAGGACAAGATCTGACTGAAGAAGCAGTGGGCAGGCGTCCAGAGGACGGCTTTAGAAGGGCCCCAGCCTTTAGGAAGCTACTTTACCTCACCCCTTCTTTCTTCCAGTCTGCAGTGTGGGGAGGAAGGGAGCCACATGCTAATGAAAGCCACGACACAGAAGCCTGGGTTCCTGACAGTTTCCTCCCCAGATCACCTCTGCATGGCCATCCTTAAGACTCACTTATAAGGGTGGGAAGGGCAGTATTAGCATCTACCTGAAATTTTCTGCGATGTTTCAGAGGTTCCCAGCTTTTCCAAAAGCCACTGACAGGCCATGGCATGGGTCCCTGCTCCCCTTAATCTGCCGCTCTTGCTCTCTTTGAGAACGATCAAACTGGGAATTCAGTCTTTGCATTTAGGCAGACATCTCAGTGTGGACTACATAGATTTCATTTCTAATTTAAGTGGACAGAGACAACCTGTTGTGTCTGAAGAAGGTTATAAGAATCATGACAAGCCGGTTAAAGCCTATGTGACAGGACCGGAAAATGCTGACAGACAGCAGTGTTCATGGCCGCTTGCTCATTACAGAATATTCTCTGTGTCTTCTTGGACAGATGGAGACATGCAGAGAAGAGAAAAGCTGAGAAACCAGAGAGGCCAGCTTAATGTAACATGGGAAATACAGACTTCTTGGCAGAGGGGCCTGGAGCAGTGGCTGAAGAGCAGGAGTCAGGGGCATGTTGGCTGCGCTGGGTTGTTCTGTTGGAGTTCAGGGAATGGCTGGATAGAGATTTTTACAGGGAATGCTTACCAACTGTTTCATATGGAGAAAGAGATTAAAAGTTTGCTTTGTGGGGCTGGAGAGATGGCTCAGCAGTTAAGAGCGCTGGGTGCTCTTCAGGAGACCCAGGTCCAAATCCCAACACCCACATGGTGGCTAATAACCATCTGTAACTCCAGTTCCAGGGGATCTGACACTCTCTTCTGCCCTCCATGGCACCGCATGACACAGGTACATTTACATACATGCAGGCAATACACGAATACATATAAAAATAATAAAGTATATAGTTTTGCTTTGTGACAAGTAGAATTCATCTTTGGTTAGGAGAGGCTTTATAAAGACAGAATTTGCTTTTCAATTATTCCTTAGTGGCAGGATGATCTGTCTTTGGAGGACAGTCCTTAGGGAGATGGACTCAAAGGTGGGAACAAGAAAGACCAGGTTTTATGCTAATTGCCAGGATGCTCTCAAACAGAGCTGTGTCTACTTACCTGGGTCAAGGTTACTGTTGCAAGGAGGATGGATGAACCTAACAGTTGGAAAATGTTCAGGGTTTTGACATTCTCACAGGAGTTGGGAGAGCAGTGAGCGTGTTACTACAGGGCAAGGGCAGGGAGGACGTGTGAAAGGACTAGGAGATCGGGTGTGGGGAGTGGGGCACTAAGACAGGGTCTCATGTGATAATCCGGGCTAGCCTTAACTCCAGCTCAGGCTGGACTCGAACTCAGGGCACTCCTCCTGTCTGAACGTCACGAGTGTTGGATTTTAAGTGTGAGCATCATACCCAGTTCTAAATGTGCTTTTGAAAGTTGAGTGGGAGTCAGTCAAAACCTCTCTGGGAGATGCATGATCACAGGCAAGGACGATGCGCGTGGAGTGGCTTTCCTTCTTCATGGTTACAGTTTACTGCTGTTGAAGAACACTTACCAGAATACTGAGCAACTGCTTGCAGACTGCCCATGTTTCTTCTTTGGTCTGTGTAATCTGGAGGTGGCCTTGTCAGATGCCTGTTTATCTGATCCTGTGGAGAAATTTTCTCCTTGAAAAAACACAAATGAAAGCATATTGAATTGGGTAATTATGTTTTCACTTACAAAAATGTATATATCAAAATGTTGGAATACAAGAAAATTTCATGTAGGCATGTTGGTGCACATGTGAAAGAAACCGCAGCACGCTGGAGGTAGAGGCAGGAGGGGCACAAGCCAAGCCAGCTTACTACCCAGCAAGACCCTCTTTCAAACAACAAACTGAACAACTTCGCATGACGGTTTCAGATCATGACCTTATTTGGTAATGTAAATTCAGAGACAAATCTTTTAAATTTCAATTACTTCCTATATAGAAGTATTCTTTCTATCTCTCCATAGAATTCAACGTGTGTTTTGTGTTTACTGAGTAGATCCATTTCCTTTATTTTGCAATTATATTTCAATGAGAACTATTGTGAGTTTTGAGCCAGCATTTCTGGTTTTCCGTTGTAGCATGCCTGATAAGCTGTGGTGTCTCTATGTACAACTCTGGTGCCATACACTATGGAAAATGGTTGCCAGATAAAACATAGAACACCTGGGCATTTGGTATTCTGATTTGCTAGATCTGCCAACTTTCCATCAGAAGAGATTTCAAAGGGTAAGAGAGCCTATCCAGTCCTGGTACTGGCCCTGCATGCATAGTACCTCTTTCTATGTCCTCATAGTCCTTCAAGGTGGCTGTCATTGATTCCATTGAAAAGAAGAGGACAAAAACATTTACTAGGCTAAGAAACCCACAGTGGTAGTAAAGAGACCAATTCCTGAGTCAGAAACTCAAGGTCCTTCCTCTCAGTCTAAGGACCAGACCCTTGTTGCTGTTTCTCCGTGTCCTGTTCGACAAGAACACAATGTTCTACCTTTCGATCCCTCTAGTAGGTAAGTATGGGAGGGAAGAGAGGAAACAGGAGCTCCCCTTCGCTGTTGCAGCACCTCAGCAGTGGGCCAACAGGAGCATCCCTCCTGTGGCCACTGCTCACTGCGGGAAAGGACAACACACACACCCAGGGAGCCATGGGGTCTCAGGAGGAACTGTTGTGAGAAAGTCCTATCACAGGACTGTGGCTTTGGGTGACTTGGGGAGTGCCTACAGAAATGCAATGTTGTCCTAGGTAGAGGAAAGAAGTCCTTACCATCCATTAGCAGGACAGGGCCATGTTTGGTATTTGGGGGTCACATGGTGACCTTGTTTATATCTGGTTTTAGACAAAATTACAAAGTGGCCTATTTTGTCTTAGTTTACCATGGTATCAGAATGACCCTGTCTGAGGCTGATATTTGGTGAGATGTTTTGTGTTCTGCAGAGAACAAATGCCTTGTCTGTGCCCATCCTAACAGCTCAGGACGGAGAGGCCTGCTGCTTTTCTTTTCTGGTGTGTATCAGGAACTTTACAAAATTAGCCTTTCTGTAATTTTGTATGCACTCTAAAGAAGTGTCCATTTCTAAAAACAAAATAATTGGCATAGAGAGAGACAGAACATGTAATTACAGAAGAATCAATACATGGGAAATTTTGTAACAGATAAGGCCATTGGCTGGAGCCAGAGGTGAGCTGTCTCAGTTGACCTCAGTTTCCATCAAGTTCCAGAACTTTGGAGTGGAATATGTCTGTTCTGGAGGGGGACAGGCAATGGCATTAAAATAATAACAACCAAGTTCATTTCTTGTTTCTAAGAAAAAACAAACTTGAAAGACTCACAGAGTGTTTTTGGATACAAAGCAATTCATATAAAACAGATTTTGATGAGCTAAGGGGGAGTGAAGCCGAGGCATGTGGGTTACATTTCTTCATCTAAACACGGCTTCACAAAGTGAGGGGAAGTGGCCAGTGAAGCTCTTTTTTGGGGGGAGGTGTTGGTTTTCCCCAAACCCTAACTGTTTAAGAAACAGCCTGAAATCTTCCACAAAACCAAATGTGGCCACGAGCAAGCAGCCCTGTTATAAACTCTTGTGTAAACTGACAGTTTTGATTTCTAAGCCAAGCATGGGACTTTCTGAAGTCTCTTTTCCAAGAAGTGTTTTTCTTATGTAATTAGGTGTTGCTACTGCTTGTACTGAAGAAAGAGAGGGAGAGAGAAAGAGAGAGAGAGAGAAAGACAGACAGAATATAAATGAATGAATGAATGAATTAATGGATGAACGAATGAGATAATTAGGTTCTTGATTCTCAATCATGGACCTGATTTCTAATCCAGATTTACTTCCTATATCTTCAAGCTATCCCCTCTCTAGCTCTATCTCTCCAGCAGGTTAGTTGCTGTTGTTGTTGCTCACAGTGTTAACATCTACCCCTCTAGAAACCAGAGTTCCTTTTTTATTTTTTCAACATCATTATTACTTTTCTTTTATGCATATGAGTGTATTGCTTTCATGTGTATAAGTGAACCTGTGTTCTGCAATGCCTGTGGAGTCAGAAGAGGGGGTTGGATTCCCATGGGACTGGAGTTATGCATGGTTGTTAGCTACCATGTAGGTGTTGGGAATTGAACCTGGGTCCTCTGCAAGAGCAGCCAGTGCTCTTAACCACTGATTCATGTCCCCAGCCCTTGAAACCTGAGTTTCCTAAGCTCTATGTTCCAAAATGAATTAGATCCAATGACTTTGCATATAGATATTGCATAGAACTGCCAAGCTCCAGGATCAGTGAGGTCTGGCTTCCAGTATAGAATGGAGAAAGCTACATTTTTGCAAGACAATGCTGTTCCCATTGCACACAAGTGTAAGCCCACACACTGTCCCAAAATCCCCTCTGTAAAATAAAATTTAACATGTCTGTTCATTTTTCATCCTTACCCTATCTCACTTGCTTTAGATCTGATACCTATACGGATTCGGTTTCCTCCTTTGTAAAAATGTAAGTGTGGGTAATTCTAGAACCTGTTTCAAAATCCTACTGTCAGGACGAATCTTTTCCTTCTGCAAAACCTTAGCATGGTGCCTCGCACACAGCAGGTACACAATACGTGTTGGAATGAGGATCCCTGTGGTAATTACTACCCTATCATCTTGTTTGTGTGTCACTGGTGGGAGAATGGTAGAGCAGAAGGCTAACAGACTTTCAAGAGAAAATGCCCCTGTTTAGGTGCCTGCCTGGGTTTGCCGAGGATTTCAAATGACTACAAAGCTAATGCTAACGTAAGGGGATCAGAGGAGGCTTCTTCCTGGAATGCTAAAAGCACAGGCACCCTCAGCACCATCCGAAGAGTGAATGGTTTATAACAACCACGGAGAATACAGCCCTGTCCTCGTCCTCCATCCACAGGGCTCAGTGGAAGTCAGGGCAGCACCAGCCCTGAAGAATGTGCTTGGCGCTTTTGACCACAGCCTTGTAATGGCGTATGAAAATTCAGACATTTGATATTGGTATTATTGATCAAATTAGTGGCATCAATGGGAATTCACAAAAGTAACTGCCAATAATTCAACCTAGATGGCATGCTTTCCTCTTCTCCTCGCCCTGGTTTCTAAACTATTTAGATTATACAACTAAAAGATAAAGAGGAAAAGAATCAAGGGGGAGGATCAGAATTTTCAAAAGTATGATTTGTAGAAAAGAGCTGGTGGGTCACTTTGTGACCCAGCCAGTGACTCCCCTAGGCCCAGGTGCTCCGGCAGGACTGAAGGCTGCACCCTGAGTTCTCTCTACTCCACACTCAAGATGAGCTAAATTAGTTTCTTGCTATTTCAGCCCACATACTATGGTCTCCCAACCTTTTCCATTTGTCATTTCTTTATATACTTAAAACTAACTAACTACAAACCAGGGTTCCATCTTCTGGTCTTTTCTAGAATGGTAGACTTTACACTTCCCATCATAAAGTGATAGTCTCACAATGGGAGACAGTCTGGTCTGCTTTATTTCCAGATGGGATCTAGACAGTTTCACCCCTCTCTGAAGTGTAATGGAAATCTGAACACAGTGATTCTTAAATCTTTAACACCCTCTTCCTGGCTTTTCAGACAACAAGAACTCTGATTATCAAGCTCCTTCTTCTGGCCCTTCATCTCTGGCCTTGGCGGGTAGCTTCCACTTCTCTACCTCTGACTACATTCTATACGCCTTGGCAAATTCAATAAGCAATAAGCTGTATCCTTTGTGTCCCTGGTTCTTGAATGTGCTGGTTCTTTGGACTGCAATGACCCCTCACTCTTTCTCCCACCTCCCGCTGTACCTTCTGAAGTTAAGGGGTGTAAACTCCTCCCTGAAACCATTTGTAGCAATTCCCACAGCACAGCATTTAAGCATGCGCATTACAACAGTCCATTTGCTTGGTGTCCCTAGTGGATTCCAGGCTCCCTCAGGGAGGGGCTATCTTGTCTGTGACTTGTATCTTCAGGGTATATCAATATTCTCTGAATATTTATGGTATCTGCTATGCCCAACATTTCTGTTTCTACACTGTTCCTTGAGCATAAAACAACCTGATTTGACCTCTCTTCTTTTGAAGTGCTGGGGATCAAACCCAAGACCTTGCACATGCCGGGGAAGCGCACTACAGCCAAGCTGCATCTCCAGGCTGTGTTGCTCTTTGTACCTTTTCTCTAATAGCCTTGAACTGCTTGGCTTTGTCCCCTTTATTTCATTTGACCAGTTTGAGGGGGCAGAGTAAAACTATTACAGATGGACTCCTTGAGAAGTCGAGTCTGAGTCAGATATACATGATGATGTTCAAGGACAGAGATGGGCAGATAAATACTTAAGCAAGGTTGACAATTGGGTAGTGTTTGAGGGAAAATAGCCTTTCTTAAAATGCCAGGCAAATACAGTGAAAGTGGAGATTCATTTTATATTTTCTTAAAAAAAAAAAAATCATCCATTCCAAGATGCTTTGTTATTTGGGAGCCTAATCTTAGTTGTGAAACCCCATGCTGGCTTTAAAAAAATTCCCTTTAGAAGTATTTTACTTCCAAAATCAGTTTAGAGTTGAGATGATTAAAGTGCAGTTCAGTTTCTCCCCATTGAGGCTGGGAACAACAGAGAGTTCTTGTGCTCCATTCAAATGCCCCAGTTGGACAAACATTCCTGAGCTGGGCAGGGCTAGTCAGTGCAGAGGCTGTGTACTCCCTGCCCTAGCAGTTGGTTTCCTGCCCCTCACCCCCCAGCATTTGAAATGCATGGAGATAATCTCTCTCATAGCCACGACACCCTGGTTGCAGTCATGTTACTTAGACACAGAGAGCAGAGCAGTAAACTGAAGTGGAAAGGAACAGCTTCCCCTCAGGGCCCAACAAGCTCATGAAGTACGCATCAGGAAGTAGACATTAGGAGAAAACTTTACCGCATCGCCCAGAATCTGCTGCTGGAGGAGAAGTTGCTGCTTCTGCTCCATGGTCGGCCTCTGGAGGGTCTGCTTCTTCCCCATCAACTGCTGATTCAGCAGGGACTGCTGGGAGTTCATGTAACCACTTCCAGTGTTTGGATTTGAGCAGGAGTTGGGACTTGGACTGGGGCCTGTGTTCTGGCCTACCACAGTGTGCTGATCCTATAGAAGAGAAGGGAGGAAACTGTGAATTAAAAGAAGGAAAACAAAGCACATAGATCATAAGCTTAGGGTTCAAGCATCTTTTATTGAGTTAAAGATCAAATATGATTAATGGGTTGGACATTGGAGCATCACCTTCTAAATGTTGAAGAAATCATTGCACATCACAACAGCCAGAGCAGGTATGTTAATGACGGGCACCGCATAAACTCCCATCTGACATTTCCAGAAGGTATTTATGAAACCACAAAGAAAACTACCATAAAAATATACAGAAAGTGCCTACACTTCTCAACAAACACATCACGGAGCAACAAGTCCTTCCTTTTCTCTAAAACTGGCATGTATTTCTTCTTGTTGACATTGCAATGAAAATGATTCTCCATTTGCCTGTTTAAAGCTGAAGAACCATTCTGGACAGAGGCATTTCCCCATGTTCAGCTTTCTGTGATATGAAAAGAAGAAAGCAGTAAGTTCCTGTTTTACAAACACTCAGAAAGTTGGAAAAGACTTCTCGCTTCTTGGGGATTTAATTCTGTCCCCTACTCAGTGACCCACGACTCTCAGAGCATTGTGTGCCAAAGGAATATTCAATGCACTGATAATAAATATCCATGAAAAACTCACACTATGTATCAAATAATTTTGGATACTGGTGAACTGACATTCTAATTTGAGGATTTTACCAGTTTTTAGGCACTGACAGATGAAGGAAAAAAGGGAAGAAAACTGGGGTGGAAGCAGAACCCAGTGAAGAATCTTTGTTATTTCCTAATGAAAACTTTAGATCTGAGCTCAGCACAAGTGGGACTCAAGAAGACTAGAAGACACCATGGCCTCCTTAGAGAATTTGTCATTTAACTACGGGCTAGAAAACGCTCATGCGAATCCAGCTGGAGCTGACCTGGAGGCCTCCTCCCTGAAGACCAGCTCTCATGGTGTCAGAAGACACTGTGCAAGCTGCTAAGGGGAAAAAATCAATCAGTGGTCCAACACAGCTCTAAAGTCTAATAACCACAACAATGACCAGCACAGCAAGCTCTCTCTATTGGTGCAGCAGTGGCACTTTTCCCTTGGGGATAATCAACAGCTATCTAATTGGACTTAAAGCCCACTCAATAGGAGGAAACTCATGTGTAGTACTGTAAACATAGCCAAATACACATGGCTGGAGAGGTCATAGATTCTAGAGAAAAACCCTACATCTATCACATTCCTAGATAAACTTAACTTCTACTGTATGCTTAATATGGAGTCTTATATTTACAGACAAGTATACTTCTCACCATTCATCAAAGAACCTTTTTTTTTTTTTTTTTTTTTGCAACAGGTGGACACTATTAAAGAGTTCCACAATGGGTCAGACAACAGAGAATAAGTGTGTTAAAGTTACCCAGCCCTACGGGACACTTCTATAATAGAACCTCTACACCCAAGGCTCAGGAAATACAGTAGAACAGAGGATGGCGAGAATATTAATGCATCTCTGAACTCTCACTAGCAAAGCTTCCTCATGCAACAGATGGTGATTAATACAAAGCCACAACTGGCCAAAATGCAGGTAAGAGACTACAGAGTGTGTGTCCCTGGACAGGACTCTCTACAACTCCTTCAAATTCTTTTTTATCTGGATATTACTTATTCAAGATCATACAGCAAGATGTAGGGATTTCTCTATATACATTTTCCTTTCATAGTTCTTGTTAAAAACTAAATACCAGCTAATAATTTATGTACTTATTCATTCTTTCTCATATGGGGTAAAAAAATTCCAAGTGACTCATGCATCAGACTCATGCAGCTGACCAAAGTGTAGAGAATGAGAGATTGTAGAGTGTGCAGCTTTGGATAGAACTCCTATATTAAGCATCTGCCACCCAGGGCTCAGGGGACCACTGAGGAAGATGAGGCAGAGAGACTGTGAGAGCCAGGGGTGGAAGGTGACCACAAGGAGACAGGGGATAACTGCTCATATGAACGTACAGCAATGGCAGCAGCATGCCCAAGACCCATGCAAACTCAATCCGGACGAAAACCCCAGCATAGAAATAGGGAAACGAGTAGGAAGCTCCAACCTTAGCTGAGGCAATGATCACTGCCGAGTGAGGGAGAGTTGGAGTGACACTAGATATGTTGACCAGGCTCCCATGGGCGGACTCATACCAATGGATATTTGGGGACACAAAGTTGACTTGATAGGCCTTGACATATATGACAGAATGCATGAAATCTGGCAGAGGTAGCTATGAGGGGGTGGATATAGTGGACTGGGGGGGGGAAGGTCTAAATATTATCAAGATATATTGTACTAAATGCATAAAAATTCAACAAAAAATTTTTAAAGAAAATGCTCATGTCTATATACATAAGAAATTATAGGGGCAGGAAAGATGGTTCAACAGTTAAGAGCACTGACTGCTCTTGCAGAAGACCTGGGTTTGATTCCCAGCACCCACATGGCAGCTAAGAACCATCTTTAGGGCCAGGCATGGTGGCTCATGCCTTTCATCCCAGCACTTGGGAGGCAGAGGCAGGTGGATCTCTGAGTTCAAGGCCAGCCTGGTCTACAGAGCAAGCTCCAGGCCAGCTGGGACTAAAGGGAGACCCTGTCTCAAAAATACCAAAATAAAAAGAAAAGAAACTGTAAAATCAGACTGAGTGTAGTGGGGTATACCTATAATCCCAGCCCTTCAGAGGTGGCAGGAAGATCAGAAGTTCAAGGCCTTTTATTGATAGATCGTGAGTTGGAGGCAAGTCTGGGACATATGAGACCCTGGCCTAAGAAACAAAATGTCGCAGAGCAAACAAAACCCCCAAATGACAAAGTCAAGTTTTACTTTAGGCAACAGAAGCACAAAGCAGAACTCCTTCTCCTTGGGTGGTGGTCTTCTGGGAGGCAGGCTGCTTTGCCTACGCCAGCTTCTGGCCATTGATCGAGGGACGGCGCCTTGCAAAATGGCAAATATGTGGCAGCAATAGAAGCCAGCTCTTACTCCTCAGCTGAGCAGTATGAGCTGGTCACAGACAAAAACTCAAAGAATTCCTGTAAGGCTGGAGAAGTAGCAGGGGGTCACACCATTGGTAGAACTATCTTTTCTTTTTATCCTGTCTTCTTTAGTTATCTTTTAATCTTTTTTCTTTCTTTCTTTCTTTCTTTCTTTCTTTCTTTCTTTCTTTCTTTTCTTTCTTTCTTTCTTTCTTTCTTTTTTCTTTCCTTCCTTCCTTCCTTCCTTCCTTCCTTCCTTCCTTCCTTCCTTTCTTCCTTTCTTTCTTTCTTTCTTTTTTTTGAAGCAAGTCAGCAATCCAAAGGTGCTGGAGAAAGCTTGAGCTCCCCAGCAATCTTCACAGCAAGGGATACAGATTAACAGGAAGGGCAGAGGCTGATGACTGGCCAGGTTGAGCGTGAGAACTGAGGGGGATCTGAAGCCAGGTGATCCCCACTGCAGATCCTTCCCTCTCCACAGCTGTGGTCTACCATCTCGAGGCAGGAAATAGTGAAGAAAGGTTTCATGCTTTCAGCCTATGCCGCATCTTGTGTTCATTCAGCACTCCTCTTAAAGTGGAGGTCAGGCAGGTAGAAGGAAGTGTGTTGGAGAGGATGGGAAGGGGCAGGGCCAAGAGATCACTTACCAGTTGTTCAAAATAATTCAAGCCATTTCCCCAGCAAATGAAAGAGCCATCCACTGGTACATTTATCTCCGTGGCCAGTCAGTTCTTTGCATTATATATCTACATGCAACCCCAGGGGTAACCAGGTTCTTACAAACCACTTGCAATGTGGACTTAGAGACAAACTTTTTTTTTTAATTTTATTTTTGTATGTGTATGAATGTACTGTCTGCATGTAGGTTTGTGCACCCATGTCATGCAATGCCGTGGAGGTCAGAAGAGGGCGTCGGATTCCCCTGGAACTGGAGTTAAAGACGGTTCTCAGCCGCTATGTGGGTGCTGGGGATCGAACCCGGGTCCTCTGTAAGAGCAGTCGGTGCTCTTAACCACTAGGCCATCTCTCCAGTCCCTAGAGACAAACTCTTGGGATCCACTGGTAGAAGGAAGGATGGGGGCAGCCCTGAGCTGAGGGCCTTGGAGAAAAAGCAGAGGGGCATACATGGGGATTGCAGAGTGAAACCTTGGGGTGCCTCAGACAAAGGAGAGGGGAACATAGCCTGTGGCAAGAAGAACAAGACAGGGTTGGAAAAGCGTGGACACAACAGGAAATGGTGGTGGAAGGAATCAAGCTGAAGAGAACACACTCAGGCAGTATTTGGCCCTCTGCAGTCTATTTCAACCAGAATAGAAACAGTCTGTTTTTCCTAAAACATTTTTTGAAATTTTATGTAAGGTTTTGAGAACAATATATATTTTTTTAATTTTATTTATTTTTATGTGTATGAATGTACTGTCTGCATGTAGGTTTGTGCACCTGTGTTGTGCAATGCCGTGGAGGTCAGAAGAGGGTGTCGGATTCCCCTGGAACTGGAGTTAAAGATGGCTCTCAGCCACCATGTGAGTGCTGGGGATTGAACCCGGGTCCTCTGCAAAAGCAGTCGGAGCTCTTAACCACTAGACCATCTCTCCAGCCCAAGAACAATATTTTATGTTTAAAAAAACCAGTTGGTGGGAATGGAGAGATGGCTCAGCAGTTAAAAGCACCAACTGTTCTTGCAGAGGACCCAAGTTCGGTTCCTAGCACCCCATGGCAGAAAACAACCATCTGCAACTCCACTTCCAGGGGAATCTGATGCCTTCTTCTGACTCCCTGGCCACAGCAAGAGCATACTTGCACACATGCAGGCAACACACTCATACACATAAAAATAATAAGTGAAATAAAAAGACAGTTGGCAAAGTGGTGAAAAATATTAAGGACTTGTTGGACTTTGTTGGACTTGCTTGCACAGCTGTATAGTGGACGGAACCCTGAGTCCACTTCCTGGTTCTGGCATTTATTAGCTGTGAGATCTGCAGAAGTGAGGTTGCTTTCCTTCTCTGTGAAATGGGAATAGTGACAATGATGTTGATGACACTGGGCTCCTGTGAGAGAGAGAGAGAAGGTATGCTGGAACAGCCGGAACCTAGGATGTGTTCACAAGACAGCCCATGTCTAGTAGTGCTGCTTGGACACTTAGGAGCAAGAGTCTGGTTTGATTCTTCTGTGTGAAGCAAAGAAGGCAGGGCAGGCCTCGGAAAGTACTGAAAGCTGTTCTAGGTCAGTTCTATCAGTGATGCTGAGTTCAGCTGGAACTGGGAGGACATTATGGAACCACATGGATATACTTTCTCACTTTACATGAGATCACAACCCACGCTGCCCATGCCCCGGTAGTTGGCCCGCAGCCGTGAGCATATGGGTGACACTAATTGGAGGTTATTAATAACCAAAAAAGAAGGCCCTGAAGGTGTGAGGGAAGCAAAGTAGAGGACGTTGGAGGGGGTGGGGGAATGGATATGGTAAGAACACACCGTACTAACATGAAATTTTCAAAGAAGAAATAAAATATTGTAAAAAAGAACCTAAAAGAAAAAAAGAAGAGATGGATGTTGTGTTCTGTGTTGGCAGAACTGGTGAGTTGCAAAGTGATTTCCAGAGAGGTCTGGAATGCTCCTCTCTGAGATTTATAAAAGATCTGCATGCCAAGAAAGTGTAGCTCTCCCCCAATCAAACAGATGGGGTATTCTAAATTTAGTTTCATTCCTAGACAATACCAAAATATTCTAGGGCCCTTTTCCCTAGAGTCCCAAGTCTTCAACTTTGAGACTAGTGCTGGAGTGAAGGACTTTCCCTCCTTGGGAAGGGACAAGCTCTCCTTTGGTGCCTGGCGGGGTTTGCTGTAGCCCTCAGACCTTGCCCTGGTACTCTTGCACACTCCTAGTTCATGACTGAAGGCATATTTAGCTGCTGTCACATTTTTTTGCCCTTATGTTAGCTGCGAAACACAAATCACCTCCTTTGCAGACTTGCCGTCAATGCCAAGATGTTGTGCAAACTTCAGTACATAAAATATTTTGAAAGAAAAATATGCTGTGCAGCACCGGATCTGGTCCCCACGGCCAGCCTCACTGTTTCCTTCAGATGCAGCCACGGATAAACCAACACTGCAGAAATCATCTTGCTTTCCCCCAGTATATCTCTCCAGATTGTGTGTGACTGTCAATGACTTATGCTATTTCCATGGAAAACCCAGTTTTCTAAAGGAATTGGAGTCAAAGATTGATTTGGTGGTAACTAACATATAACTGGTTAAAACCATTAACATTTTATTTTTTTTATTTTCCGTTTTCATCTCTAAAACCACAATATTTGATGCTACCCCACCCTACCTTCCTGGAACTTGATATTCATTTACATTTAATATGCAGTCATAATTTTTCACACCTATGGTATATATTATAATTGAGATTGCAGGGTGCACTCCCACCTTCAGCTTTAGGATATTTAAGGAAAAGTTTGTCTGAAGAAAATCTCATAAATTGAGGGTCAAACAGTAGAGGTAAATAAAGCTTGGCAAGGGGGTCTTACTTTGACCCTCAGTAAATTAATACAGTAAACTGTGGCCAACATGGGAATGATGCTTCAAAAAGATGCTACCTCATGAAAATGCTGAGTGACTTCTTTCATTTGAATGCAGTACAAGAATTTTGCCTGTGAGGCAGGACTGGAGACTTCAGCAAAAGGTAGAAAGTGATTCTATTAGACATGTCAGGAACCAGCAAAGGGAAGACTCAGGTCGGGTGGAACATGATTGACATATTAAAGCTCACTGACTTGAGTCAGCTGCACTGTAACACAGTTTTGTGAACTGCACGGAGACACCGAAGCTTTTTACAGAGGCCCAGAGTTTGAGGACAAGTATTGCTCTCTTGTTCTTAAAAAGAAATCTAAAGAATATTTGTGTTATTCTGTGTATTTGACTAAAATGGCTCTTTGTTTCTTTAAGTTTGAAGGAGAATATTTAATGATTTTCCCTCCCTCTGAAAAATGAAGTCATGTAAGTTACTTGAGATCCCAGAGAGCACTTGGCTGGACGACTACCCTTTCTTTTTCTTGGCTTCTAGAGCTAGGCATCTGCAATTTGCAAAACAAATCCAAGATAAAGTACCCAGCCAGGCAGGTCTGTACAGCCATCTCCCAAATGCTTTGTTCTTCAATCATTCTTTTCTCCTCCCTTCCTTCTTTCTCTGTCTCAGTGAGCTAACTGCTCGGCAGTTCCCCCAGGCCATTCATCCTCCGCACCGGCTGCTGATAAAGCCATTTATTTATCTCTCTGCCTGAGAAACAAGTTGCCTGGACTGTTTCTTTCGGATTCTCTCCGAGCTGGCAAGCCTGCTTGCTTCATCATTTCTTTGAGGTGCAGATGGTGAGGTAGTGGTGGGCAGTTGAAGTGACTGAACGGTCCTTATTTGACAGAGAGACGATGTGTGCAAAAGGATTTATCAGGAAGTCACCCAGGAAGGAGCTTGGGAACAGAAGGACTGGAGTCACAAAGCACTCTTGTCTCAGACTGGGGTCTTCAGGACTCAGTTTCTGCATGCACAATCCAGCGGGTGGGCCAAATCCCACCTGCCATTTTTTTTTTGTAAATACAATGTCATTAGAACATGGCCACACACATTTACTTACATATTGTCTGCAACTGCTTTTACATTATAATAACAGAGGTCAAGAGTTGTGGCCAAACTCTTATGGCTTACAAGGATAAATATTTACTATCTGGCATTAACAAAAAAAGTTTGTTGACCATTGCTCTATTTAGCTATATTGGACAAGTTATGCTAGATAATTTAGTCTTTTACATTAAACTGGGTGTGTGTGGGGGGGATGCTTTAGAGAAAGGACCCAGAAGTTCTTAGAATCAACTGGAAATCTGAGAATAAAAATATTTATTATGAGGTCCGTTTACACTAGCCCTCCACCCCAGCAACCAGTGCATGTATTGAGAATGGAAGGAAACTGATAGATTTTAAATCCAACTTCACGTTCTAAATGAAGTATTACTCCAAATGTTAAGGAATTAGGTAACAGAGTTCATTTATCTAACTAAAATACTAATGTATATAAAAAAACAAAAAAATAAAAAATAAACAAACAAACAAAATATTAATGTATGTATAAATCCAGGAAAATGTATTAAAGTGAAATGAACAGAAAATAAAACACCCAGGGGCTGGAGAGATGGCTCAGTGATGAAGACACTCGCTGCATATGTGGTTTGAATAAATATTCCTTGGGCCCCAAGTATTTAAACACTTGCTCGGTGGGTGGCGCTGTTTGGGACAGTCATGGAACCTTCTGGGGGTCTTGCAGAAGGAGGTGTGGTCTTGCAGGAGGAAGCAAGTCAATGGGGGCAGGCCTTGAGAGTTCACTGTCCCAGTGCTACTTTCTCTCCCTGCTTTCCACCATGTGTTTGCAGATGCGAGGGCTCAGCTCTCTGGTCTGGCTCCTCCTGCCCGGCCTCCCCATCTTGATGGACTCTTATCCTCTGGAACTGTAGGCCAAATAAATTCTTTTTATAAGTGGCTCAGTCATAATGTTTTATCACAGCCATGGAAAACTAACTGTTGCACTGCTCCTGCAGAGCATCAGGGTTCAGTGTTCAGCACCCATGGAGGCTAACAACCATCTGTAACTGCAATTCCGGGGGATCCAATGCCTTCATGTGGTCCTGTGAGGACACATATGTACAAGGTGCACATACATTCATTAGACACATGCGTAATCATAAAAAGTTAAGAAAATAAATCATCGGTTTGCTTAAAAGAATTGAAGCTTGCCTGATAGAACTGGATGTTTAAGTGTGAGACGGACTGGCAGCAGTGTTGAAGGCAGAGTCTGGAAAATGTAGAGTCCATTGGGTTTTCTTTCTCCTTTGCTCTTTGGAATTATGATCAGTATCTGGCTTTTCTTCTTATTTAATAGGACTTTTTTACTTTTGTTCATTTGCTCAGCAGGGAAAGCCTGCGCCTGGGTTTGTGAGCCCTTTGGTTCCACAGATGAGAATGAGTCTTGTGGACACTATAAAGTCTAGGCTTCAGATATTACCTAATTTTCACATCACCAGGACATTGTGCTGTTCTTAGCCTCTGGGGTGGACACCTATTATGGGCTGGCTGTGGGAGCAGTTCTGTGAGTTAGGAGGCAGCCCTGGGGTGGCCGGAGGCCAGGAGTAGTATATCACTTGATCAGGGAGGGTGGGATGACTGTGGCCACTCAGGAGAAAGAAGGAGGTGTTTCTTAAATGAGAAAGAGTCCTTTGTGACAGACCAGAAGCTTCTGCTCTGCAAGTTGGCTTTTACTATCTGCCTCTAGAGAATTGGGTTCCAAGGATTCTATTGTATCCCAATTCTCTGAAGATCCTCTTTCCATACAACACACATACAACTAACAACTCTGTCCACAGTTTTAGGGAATTTATAAATTCCCTGAAGGTTTCCAGGCCATCCATAGCTCTCAGGTTGAGAACTTTACCTGCTACTCATCAAAGATTTGTGCTTTCGAGCATAATAAAATGACTGTTCAGCTAGATCCTCAACACTGTACCCTCCACTTATAACCTGCAGGGCTCCTCCCTGTCTTAGGAGCCTAACCCTTGAGACTATATAAGGCCTTTTAGGACATGACTTTACACTTATCTACAGCATCATCTCCAACACATCTCTTGATACTGCGGTAATGTCAAACTGCCTGCAGTTCTTGAAGCACCCAGAGGTCTTCCTCGTCTTGGTTCTTCAGTATAATGGGTGTTTACATTTTCTCTCCCTGGAACTCTTCTGTGTCCCCTTCCCAGCTGATGCTCAGCCTTCCTGGGCTCAGTGCAGATGACCTTATCAGGAGGTCTTCTCTGCCTGCTAAGGCTGAGGTAGGTGCTGCTCTCCTGCTTCCACGACACCCAGCGCTGGTCCAGGAAGCAGCATTTCCCACACGGCAGCACAACAGCTTGTTTGCTTACACCTGTTTACACCTGTCTCCTAGCTAGCACACGTGCTGGCATGGCTGGGACTTAATCATCAGGGTGGGCCCTGGGTATGGCGGACTCTCTAAAATGAATATATGTGAATGAATGAAGGAGCAGGACAGAGTAGAAACAAGGATGGAGTTCCCCGTTGTGAGGTGTGGTGCAGATGGAGGGAAATGTTAGCTCTTCTCAGAGGCAAGGAAACTAAAGTAGAAGAGAAAGGTAAAGCTGACCACATCCCTCAACTCCAGTTATTTTCAAACTGACTTGTTGCCTGAGCAAAGGCCGGCTTACAGGGCGCTTCCAGAAGGAAGAGTTAGCAGTGAGGAATGACGGGGCTCACGGTGGAGGGAGCAATGACAGCACTGATGACGGCTGTGGCGTGCCTGTGCTGGATGGCAGGGAGGGAGCACTCCTGAGGAGAATGACTCCCATTAGCAGCTATCAGGTTTTGAAACTCAGGCTGTACATTGAAGGCTAGACATTTCGTTTCATCTCTGTAATAACCATAAATAACCATAAATTTTGATTATCACTCAAAATTTAAAGTTGAAGAGACAGAAAGAAACCTGTCTTTTTCTAGAAGTGAAATGAGCTTAATAAGATAGCGCACAGAATATTCACAAATCACCGTGTGCTCTAAAAGCAATTGAAAGGGTGGGCAGAGATGATGCCGAGTTCACGGCTGACACACAGCTGGTTGAAGCCACAGGTCTGCTTTCCACCCAGGTGTATAAAGATAGTAGCATCACCAGGGACAGTTTTTAAAGAAACAGCATAGAGTAACTGAAGTGAAAATTCCCTGTTCCCTTAGGATGCTTGGAGGAAACTATGGTTTGGGACAAGATAGTTATCATTTCTGTTCTCATTAAAAGTAAAGGCCACTCAGTAAATAAGTGCTGATGGATGGAGAATGGAGGGAGGGTAAAGGATACCACAGTTCAAGTCAAAAGAACCTTCTTAAAGGGTTAGTCCTTAAGTCAAAACACAGATAGCTTGTACAGGAAGCAAATTAAGAGCTCATCTTCAAAGATGGGTTCTTACACCTTGGAAAGAGCATAGATTTTTCTCATTGGAAAATAAAACAGTTTTTAAATGTAGTTTTTACTGTAGAATTGTACTTCAGTGAAAGTCATACAGGCAGCCTTCACCTTATTATAGTTTTGTCTAGTTTTTTATCTATCAAGTTCTAAATAACGGTGCCTTCCTCATAGGAGTAATTTGACTCCAATAAGATAATACTGGTCACAGCCTCTGGCTCACAGGCAGTGTGTTACTGTTACTCATTTTTTTTTGGGGGGGGGCAGGGTTTCATGTAGCCCATGTTGGCCTCTAACTCACTATGTAGTTAAGGGTGACCTGTAATTCCGGATCTGCCTGTCCCTGCCTCCTGAGTGCTGGGATTAAGGGTATGTTCCACCATGCCAGGCCCACAAGGATATTTTTCTAGGATCTGTTCCTTGTGACCCAATGAACCCTGTTAATTTTAGTCTTCCTTTATAATTTTTATAGCTTTATGCTTTCAAACTTTGAAGTGTGGCATTTAGATTATAATCTTTAAACTCTAATCTAATGCTAGAATAGTTGAAATTCTATTTTTACTTAATCAGGTGAACAGTAAATGCCATTGGGATAAAATAATTCTATTTTCCAATTGTCTAAAATAAAACTTAACAACATGGCATGCAAAGACCTTGTCCCTTTAACAAACAACTGGGGGTGAAGACTGGAGACTCGAAGTGGCTCTTTCCACCTGAAGCGACTGAGATAAATGAGCAGGGGCTTGGGAATGGAGATGTCGAAGGGAGTTACTAGACTGAATGTCAGGCATGTTCACAACACGAATGTTGGAACGCACTGCAAAGAATGGTGTTACTTTGGTAACGACTTCTGACTTTTTCCAAGAGAATCTATAAAGTCATTTGTATTTCCCTTGGTTCTGTCCGTAAGAAAAAAAAAAATCTACAATTTCCCAGAGATAAACTTTAAGCTTTTAATCTCCATTTTTGAAGTAAAATGTATAGAATAATCTACCAATTCTGACATATTTCCTCTCTGAGAGATGGAGTGTGTTCTCATGTCATTGGTTTTTATAGCTGTGGAAGTACTGAGGCCCTAGTAAGGTACACTGATTATAGCTGTGGAAGTACTGAGGCCCCAGTAAGGTACACTGATTATAGCTGTGGAAATACTGAGGCCCCAGTAAGGTACACTGATTATAGCTGTGGAAGTACTGAGGCCCTAGTAAGGTACACTGATTATGGTGAGCGCCTTCAAATGTCTCTTTGTGCTGTGACGTTTTTGCTGAATTTTGATTAGTTTATTATAATGGCCACAAAAGACATTAGGAAGGAGTCACCTGTTTAGTTACATGCAGCACTCGAGTCTTGTTTGATTAGAAGACAAGCTACTAAATAGTTCCCTGGAACTTCCAAAAAAGTATAAGTTTCTCCCTAAGAATCTGTAAAGGATGAACTTCAACGAGTAAAGGTTTCTCTTGAATCAGTTCCCAGAAAATCAAGTTATTTACCAAATCTTTTATGCAAGCTCTACGAACTCAGGAAAGGAATGAGGAATGTCAACTCTTTTTGATTCTCCTTCCTTCCTTCCTTCCTTCCTTCCTTCCTTCCTTCCTTCCTTCCTTCCTTTCTTTCTTTCTTTCTTTCTTTCTTTTTTTGGTCTTTTTGAGACAGGGTCTCCCTTTAGTCCCAGCTGGCCTGGAGCTCACTATGTAGGCCAGGCTGGCCTTGAACTAACAGGGATCTGCCTGCCTGGGATCTGTGCTGGGATTAAAGGCGTGTGCCACCATGGCTGCCTTGATTTATCTTTTCTAGCTGCATTAAGTCATTGCTGGATTTGCTGTTACTTTGTGATTATGTGTCTAGAAAATAGTAACTAGAATTTTTTTTATTTATTTATTTTTTAAAACTTTATTTTTGTATGTGTATGAGTGTACTGTCTGCATGTAGGTTTGTGCACCTGTGTCATGCAATGCCTCGGAGGTCAGAAGAGCGTCTTGGATTCCCCTGGAACTGGAGTTCTCCTGGAATTGGAGTTACAGACGGTTCTCAGCCGCCATGTGGGTGCTGGGGATCGAACCCGGGTCCTCTGCAAGAGCAGTCGGTGCTCTTAACCGCTAGGCTATCTCTCCAGCCCCATAACTAGAATTTTAAATTAACATCTTATTCACACAGGGGGATATTTCATACTCAGTATTACTTGTCAAATAAGTATTTACTTAAAAATCAGTTAAATGTCATTTATAACACAATTCACAATTACCTAAGTGTTATTAAGAAAGTAACATGTATATTGAAAGCTTTCTGTAAAGTTAAAAACATCAATGTGAAAAAAAAAATCATATATAGTGTCCTAACTTGGAACATCAATTGTTTATTGATATAAGATCCTAGAGAAATCTTTTTGCTTACTGTGGAAGCTTCAAATGTAAATTCAGCAATATAGATGGACATGAACTTTTAACCTCTGTTTCTCAGCAATTTGGATAGGTTGGCTGTATTGGATCCAGTTACTTGTAACTGGAAACAGATCGTTGATTTGAACATAACTGTCCAGTGATTTTTTTTTTTTTCCAATTTGGTAAACATTTGTGGCTCAAGCTTCTCACTGTTGATCAAGGGGAATGTTTGAAAGAGACTGATACATCGTACAGTTTCCAGTGTTTACACTGTTTTGTGCTTTCCAGATCCATGTGGTACTTTTAAAAAGACTATACATCTGGGTCTGCAGCAAGTCCTTAGCGGCTGCCTGGATTCAAATAACAGCTCATTTAGTATATACATCAGAGCATGTCTGAACATTTAAAATAAAAAGCTATGACTAAATTTTAGCCAACTGGATCCCTTTTAGAGTTTTCAAAGATTGCTATTCAGCTATCCTGGGGAGAAAACAGAACAAAACAACCTTGTACTTGCTCACTTTCTGCACAAACTTAGCAGAACTTGGGCCATGCGGGGGCGGGGCCATATCATTGGACATCATGGAACTTAAAATAAGTCAATTATTCACTAGTATACATGTTACCAAACAACTGGCTTGAAAAAAACATTTAAATTAACTATATCAACTACTGTAGTTGTTTTGGGATCAGCAAGACACAGCTGGATTATCTCACCCAAGGGCCTAATTTACTTGATGGATTGTTAGTTGAAGTTGAATTCTTCCAAGGTATTCACTCCCATTTTCCTCTTATAAAACAGCTGCATGGGGACCACTGAGATACTAGCCAGTGTCATTGGAAAAGTTTCTGTTTTTGAGGTACTGGCCATTTTAAAAAAGGTGGTATCTACATATTTTTTAAATTAATTAAACTCAAAAGTACTTTGAGCTCTTTGGAGACAAAAAAACCTACACAGTTAGATGAGATGCTACTGCACTTTGACTAGCCTTACAGTTGCTGTGCTGGCAAAAGCTATCCAAGTGGTATAAGATCAGCAAATACTACTGGATGTGGAAGGTGACCTGCCCATGCAGCAGTCCTTGCCCCTCAGTGCTGTAGCTTGTCCTTGGCTCCCAGTCCAGTCTGAACATTTTCACATGAAGTTTCTATTCTCTGCTTTAATCACCTTTCTGACAACTGGGTTCAAAGTTTTTTCAGGTAATCGACACACAATTCATCCTGTGCTTGCTGTATACGCCCTTTAGGACCACACAGTTTTTGTCTTTGCAGTTCATCTAGTCCTGCTTGTAAGAGAAAACTGGATGGTCACAGTTTCTATGGGAATAACACTGCACATCTGAGTAGTTTAGCTGATTTTGCCAGTTCTACTGTATTTGTTATCCATAAAAATCAGAGAGAAAGACTATTGCTATGTGGGGAAAAACTGTCAGTCAACTTTAACATCAAGAGAACCAGCTGCTGTACTTACTAGTCCACCAGTGTTCAGAGTCTAGAAGGACATCCTGGGCATTGATAGATGCACGGTCACTTCTGAAGGAAGTCAGAAGTGTGGTAATTTACCAGAGAACATTTGTTACAGTAAAGTGTTTCTATTTAAATGCAAATAATAGCTCGCAGCTTTGTGTACTGAGTGATGTATTTTGATACATTTTCCAACTCCCCGAAAGACTTTAGGTGCACTCCTTTAGAAATAGCATTCAAGGACATCTGTTCAAGGACCAGGCTTACAAAATGGTCAAGCTCTTTCTCATAAATATCTCTGGTCAAGGATAGGAAACCAGTCAGGCCTACCAAGATTTATAAGGCTTGAATTACAGGAACATGTGGGACTTCAGAGTTTATCTAGTCCCTACAGCTATAAAGATGTTATTGATCCAACCATTTAGTTACCGCTACCATCTTAACCCTTCTTAATTATTTTAATTATGTTATCCCAGCTACCATCAACAGACAGAGAACCATGGTCAGAGAGAATGGATATTTCATATTTACATATACATGTGTATTTGAATGGAGTTGTAAGACAATGAAAACTGCAGTGTTTACAGATTGTGAATAGTTTTCTAAGGAAACTGGATTGCTCTTCACTCATTTAAAATTAAAAAGAGGAATATTTCCTGTTTGGGAAGATTTACGGTAAATCTACTGGGAAACATCGGGGCTGAAGGATGGCCATTTCCAGGTCCTCTCCAGTGTCTGTGTTAGTCAGGATTCTTCCATTATTAAAAAGAGCACTCAGGGTTTCCTGTGACCAGGTGGGCAATGGAGTGCCCCCAGAGAGCACATTTGGGTGTCTTCAGGTACAAACTCCCCTATTCAATTTCTTTGATTATATTTTGGATAGATTAAGAGAAATGGAGGGGAAATAAAGAGGAGTAGGGATACATGGTGCTTTGAATCTAATAGCTATATCTAGATGTAAAACACAAGGTGCTGGGCAAATGGCTTAATGAGCATACTGACTGCTCTTGGAGAGGACTTGAGTTTGGTTCCCAGAATCCACATGGTGACTAAGAACAGTCTATATCCCAGTTCCAGGTGATCTGATAACTTCTGGCTTCTTCAGGGATTGCACACATGTGGTACACTTACACACATGTGGTACACTTACATACATTCAGGCAAAATACTTCTACCTATAAAATAAAAGTAAATAAAGAAATGAAAAAATACAATATAAGTTGCTGCATCATACAGACATATCAAAACAATGGCTCTAAATGGAGAGAAAGGGAGAGAGAGAGAGAGAGATTGATTTTGGCTTGGGTAGTCTATATTAGTGTCTCGCTATGTCTACTCACATATCTTAGACTAGATCTTAGAATAATGATGTGATATGGTTATAAAAATTTTATAGTTTATAAGGTCAGTTTAACCCAGAAGAATAATTTTTAAAATTTAAAAGTACTGTGTTTTTCTCTCTTAAAATGTTTGTGGCAGTAAAAATGAATATTTTAAAAAGCTGAATGTAAAATCTATAAGCTACTAACCAGCAACAGAATAGATGATTTTTTTTCTTAATCTTTAGGAAAATGTCAAGACAGACTCCAACCTCCCATTGAACCTGGCAATGAAGAATTTGGCTTGAAAAGCACAATTTATTTATTTGTAGAAGAGGAGACTGGGGTTTGCATGTTTATTTCTGTGAGTTCTTCATCTCTGAGAATGGTGTTTGTGTCTGTGTGTTCTGTGCATTCAGGTTAGTGTCATAAATTACTTCTAACCCTTTATTGTCTACTTCCTTAAAAACAAAACAATCAAACACTCCCCCCCCCCCAAAAAAAACTAAAATTTCGTATGCCCAAACTGAGGCAAGCCCCACCCTCGGTTAACTGTTGTTTCTGGGGGCCTAGGGCGAGCCTCTTCTGGACGCACCGCTAGCAGGCGCTGTTTGAACACTTTCCTTCAAGTTCTCTCTGCCTGGGCAAAAAGAGCAGCAGCTCGCATCAGGAGGGGCAAGGAACCAACGCAATCTCATAGCAACAGACACCAAAACAGTCCCTCATTACAAGCCTTGTCCAACAATCAAGTCTTTAACGAGAACAAAGGTTGACAGTGATTAATCATTAAGCGGTTCCTTGTTCCTGGCTGCACGTGTTCCCTGCCGCCTCCTCCAGAGGCAGTCTGGCAGATTTCCTGTCTCTGAGCTCCACTGTGCCCCGGCTGAAGAGACGCCCTGCCTGCCTTCCACTGCCTTGATTTCAAATGCTCCAAACACCCACAGCTCTGCGCACATGTCTTGACTTTTATTCTGAGCCTGGCAGACTCTGAATGGATATAGGGAACTGGAACACAATCACTCACATCTGCTTCCTAGACTACGCTCAACCACAGTATAAGAAGCCGATTAAACACTGTTTTCTAGACCCAACCTTGGAAATCTGTTTCCCTAACCAACCCTGTGATGAGCTGCTATACATTAATTAGTATTGTGGTTGGTGGGTGCTGATACCTTCAGTGGGGTGTGTATACGAAGACAGCTTGTAGGCTGAGAAGGGGCCACCTTGAAAGCTATCAGACAATTTTTAGAAATCCTCTGTCAAATAGTCTATTTCCCAAGACTGCAGAGTTGTAACTCGAGCTGATGTCATAGTCATTTCTGTGTTCCAGATTCCTGGCTTAGATGCTAGTAGGTCATGCCATGGGCAGTACCGTTCTTCACAGACTGACTTGGAGGAAATTTACCCCTCACTTTTAATCTGTAACTATCACTGACGATGACCATGATGCCTATGAACTGAGGGTCTGGTGAACTGGGAGGGCTGGTTAAAACACAGATTTCCAAGAGCACAGGGACAAAGTTATGGAAATATCAAAATAAAGGAGCAAGACAAAATGAGATGACACCAAGGATTATTTGTGTCCATTCAGTTCTCTCTTCATATTAACCCGGATTAAGTACTGTCAGGTTTCTAGCAGATGGAGTAGATTTTAACACCCACACATCCATAGTGTAAAAGCTAAAGCAAAAAATCAATGACAAAGTATTGAACCTGTATCCTGACCTTTAGTACAGACGTGTGGCGTCTTTAAACTGAGTTATAGTCACTGAGAAAGTAGACATGACAAGACTTGTATAAGATCAAGCCAGTCAACACTCCCATGTGCATGGTGGAGGGGCTCTTGGGCCCCCAGCCCTAACTGGGGAAGTTTTGAGGGGAGAAGAGTCAGTTTTCTTCAGGGGCCGTGGCTAGGTTTCTTCAGGGGATGGCTGTACCCCCAGGTGCATATGGGGAGCACTGATTGGACTCAGTGGGGTGTTAAGAAGAGGAAGAGGAGAAGAAGCAGCAGCAGCAGCAAATATGAAGTAGAGAAAAGGATGGGTGTGGTCTGGGAGGAGTGAGATGCAAAGAGCTGGGTGGGGTCTGGGGGGAGTGGGGGGGGCGTATCCAATCTAAATACATTGTATTGATGTACAAAAGCACCAGACAATATATAATAAAGAAAAGCAGGGTCAGCTTTTGTTGGGAACTGGGCTCTTTACAGAAATGCACGTGACAGGGATCATGGGACCGCCACAGAACACGAGAAGAGGGGAGGCCTATTCAGAAAAGAACCCTCTCCTCCAGAGCCTCATGGATCCATACTTGACACTAACATCAGTGAACTCTGAACGGTGAAGGAAAGCGGTGGACAACTGTGGAGGACGTGTTCTGCATCTGAGATGGGCACCGGTGGTGTCTGAAAACTACCCAGGGTGGGAATTTTGACTCAGTCCAGGTTACTGTTTTATGCTCTAACTCAACTGGTATTTGCACACATATGCATGTGCCTCTGCAACACACACACACACACACACACAAATAAAAATAAAGGATAAATCTTTAAAAAACTAGTGAAGTGTCTGCAGCATCTGGGCATAGCTGTCAAGAGTGTGGACTTTACAATTCAACTGGGTTCAGTCTTGAGCAATTCAGTCTTGAGGTCTCTGATCTTGTTAGGCAGACAGTGATCAGGACTTAAAGACAGGACGTGTATGAATGTTTCCTATGACAAAACTCAGTATATAAGATTATTGTTATTATTTAACTCCTCATTACAATTTAAAGGAAATAATATAATTCCATGTGAGTATGTATCTGAGCACACCTTTGCAGCTCCCAGTGTCTTAAACCTTTGTCCATAGGGAACACATCTAAAATAATTATTTGGAACTGTCTTTAAATATATCATTAAGTTTATTCTAGAGTCCCTTTGCTCAAAATTTTATTTAAACAGACTGGCCTCTGAGAAGGCTTCATACGTTACTTGAGATTTGGTCTCTGTGTCTGAGCAAACAGACCATTTGATCTGATGAAACATAATCCAACCCTCACAGCTTTCTACAAGAAAGCAGACACTGCCTGCTCGAATAAAGGGGGAGATGGGCCACAGTTCATGATAGGAAAGAACAGGGAGGAATGTGAGGGGTGTAATGAGACCATTCCACGCTGGAGGAGACAGAGGAGAGGAGAAGGAGAGAGACAGGATGACAGGAAAGAGAAGGATGGAGAGGAGGAGGGGGAGAGGTAGAAGAAGAGGGAGGATAAGGATGAGGAAGAGAGGTGGAGGATAGGAATGAAGAACAGAGAGGAGGAGGAGGAGAGGAAGAAGAATCAGAGGAGGAGAGGGGGGAGGGGAGGAGTGATTTTGAAAAGCCTTGTAGCTGGCTGTTAGAAATTTAGCTTTTAATTTGAACAATAAGGAATTTTAAGCAGAAGTGTGACCTGATATGATTTATATCTTAAAGATCACCCTGTCAGTTGGAGATAAGTGGAATAATTCAGGGAAGATGTATTGATTTGGCCCAGAGGGGCTACCATAGGGAGTGGCTGGGTTCTATGCAGGCTTGGGAAACTAAGCAGGGATGTCAACCAATGCCTTGCCTGTAAGGTGCAAGAAGAAGAAACCTGGCAAGGACCGTAAGACTTTGGACCTACATATAGGAAAATTGGGTTATTATTTCCTGAGATGGGGACAATGGTTTTGCTTTGTCTTTGCTTTTGAGGGGCTGGCCTGAATGTGGGATTGGATGTGGGGAATTTAACTTGTGATGGGCCAAAGATGAGATGCTTATTACATATCCAGGGCCATGTGAGGTAGGCGACTTGGTCTGTAGGTCTCTATTTTAGAAGCGGGGTCCAGGTCAAAAATATAAATTTGACTGCTGTAAGCATAGAGAAAGTATTTAAAGCTATGAATCTGGGTGGTAGTCATGTAGGAGCTGTTAGTGTAGGGATGAAAGGGAGAGAATCAAGGGATGGCCTCTGGATGCTCTGCTGTTTAAAGTCTGGTAGATAAAAAAGAAACCAGCCCAGAGGGTACAGAGCAGAGCCCCCATGTGCCCAAGGGGAGAGTTCCACAGAGGAGGGGGATGGAGGGATTCAGTGTTCCCTATGGGTGGAATGAGACCACAGGTGGGAAGTGACAATTGTCGACAAGGTGGCTATCACCGATAGCTTGGGTAGATCTCATTGGAGATCAGAGGCAAAGCATGCTCGTGATGGGCTTCAGATACTGGGAGGAGGGAAGTGTGCGGGAGGAGCTGGAGGAGTTGGAGGAGCATCGTCTAATAGGAAAATAGAAGATGGGGAGGGAAGACAAAGAAATGTGAAAAGTCGTTTTTAAGATGTGAGGTTGCTTTATATGCTTAGGAGAGTCAGCGGAAAATGGTAAACACCTTACTGATACCAAGGGGATGAAATAGCTTTGATTCAAGCTGGTAAGAAGGAAGGACCAGGGCAACCTTGAAGGGACCTCCCAGGACCTTACTTCACTACCAACCCCCCCAAAAAGGCCACCTAAGTTCAGAAAGACTGCCAAGGGCAAGTTGGTGAAAGACAAACTGCCTTCAGGGTTCCCCTTTCCAGGGCCCTCCCCATCCTCCTCCTCTATCAGGTTCTCTTTCTAAAGCAGCTCCTTCCGCTCAGAGCTCCGGAAGCTTCTTTGTGCTTCTGAAGTCAAAGACAGCCTTAGCTCCCCACTGGGGCGCATCTCTCAGACTTATGAAGGTCTCCTTTTCCATGTTCAAGCTCATCTGTCTTAGAGCCAATTTCTCTTCCTCAAGGCTTGGTTGGCCAGTGCTTCTCAATCTTTAATGTGCACAGGAATCACTTTGGGATCTTGTTATAAAGCAGAGTCTTATCTGATGGTGTTGGTGAGCAGGGTCTCTGGAGCCTGGGGCCAGGGGAGCTCCCACGTGATTCGGGTGCTGCTGATCTGTCAACTGCACTAAGAACTGTGAAATGTCAGTCCCCCGGGGGTGTGGGAAGTTTAGATCTCAGATTGTTGCGGTGCTGGGAATACGCCTTGGACTTTTCTTGTTCTGGCAAAGTGCTTTACACAGAGCTGCTATATCCTGCGGTCATTTGCCCCGAAGACGGGCACCTGCCTGTTTGCTGGGATTACAACCACAGCTCTTAGTTCTCATTCATTTTATCTGTCCATTGCTTAGGACACCTTGAAGACACTCTCAAATTCCAATTTTCCAGCCACACAGATATTCTTCTGGGTGTCTGTCTGCTCCAGTGATCTCCACCTTGAGCCCCTGTTCTGAATCTCTGAAAGCCAGTGCTGCCTCTAACAGTGAGAGAATGGTGCCCTAGTTTTCTACCTCTCTCATCCTGTCCTGCAGCACCATGTGCATCTGTGCCCAGAGACATAACAGATGGGATCCTGGGGATTAAGGTAGCAGAGAGAGCAGAGGGCTTCCACAAGGATTAGTCTTTCCCCTAGTGGATGCGGGGAACTGATTTGACAAATATGTGGCTGTTGTTGGGTTCAGCTCATCCTCATTGTTTCTGCCCTTTGGAGGTTCCTCTGAGTATCTGTAGAGGAAAGAGTTCTAGAGTCATGTGTCAGAACAAACAAGGTTTGGAGAGCAGCTGTGTGACCCAAGATAGATCAATGAACCTCTCTGAGCCTATCTGCTCAGGCGTGAAATGAGACAGGGTTTCTAGGTCATACATGATGAGGATAGAAAGCTCTCACATGGATCAGAGGAAGGAGTATTTGAAGAAGCATTCAGCCCATTAGAAAGGGCTTCATGGTTGGAAATAGTGTGTTAATGAGGAGGATGTTGGAATGGATAGGTGGATAGACCATCAAGCTTAAAAGTGATGATGACAGTATCTCTGGATTTAGCTAGACCCAGGCAGGTGCCACATCATAGCAAAGCACTGTAAAGAGACTGTGGACGGAAGGGGTGAAATGGGGTCAGTAGAGCAGTTTTCTCAGACTGAGAGTTCTGGGAAACCAGGCAGATTAGGATTGGGGCTGAAGCAGACTGCCTGGGAGGGCCCTCAGCTAACGAGGCTTTGACACAAGATGCTGACCCCTATCTGTGGGGACAGGTTGCCCACACTGCTTACCTCCCAGCCTGCATTCAAGATGGCGGACTAGGGAGGGGACCGCCCACAGGTGACAGATGTTGCCCCCCGATGGCACTACCATTTGCCTTTTGACTCTAGGTAGTCTAGATGCCTCTGAAGAACTCCTCTATATTTATTCCTCATGTGCTGACTTGCCCAACACACCTCCCATGCCCGCAAGGCTTTGCAGGTGGAGCTGGGCAGGAGTAGCTGGCAAGATGCCCCTGCCTGGAGCCTGAGCCACCGCCATCAGAGGACAGATATGAGAAGTGAGCTGTGTTAGTAGCTCAGCAAGAGGCCTCCCATCAGTGGAGCAGGAGCTATGGGGCTGTAAGGGTCAATCTTGTCAACTCGATGAGAGCTAGAATCACCTACCAGATGAGCCTCTGTGGTATGTGGTGGGGGGAGGTAACCTTGACTAGGTTAATTGAGGTGGGAAGACCTGGCCAATGGGGTAGCACCCTTCCCTGCACTGGGCTCCTGGACTGTACTAAAAGAAGAAAGGGACTGAGCATCAGTATTCATCTGCTTCCTGACTGTGGCTGTGCCATGACCAGCTGCTCCAGGGTACTGCCACCTTGACTTCGTCATGATGGCTGCACACTGGGCCTGTGAGCGAAAATAATCCCTTCCCCAAACTGTATTTTTCAGAGCATTGCATCGAAGCAACATAAAAGGGACTGAAAGAGGGGCTACCAAGAGGAACTGCAGACAGACTCCAGGACCTTCCAAGAGGTCCTGGAAATATGCAGGCAACTATTGTCACAAGGCTGTTCGCCAGGCGTTCTTTCTTATACAGTCACCCCATCACAGACAGTTGCAAGCATAGCCTGAAGGGCATGGCTGATAAACCCTGAGCAGAGAAGTTGAGAAGAAAAGGGAAAAGTCAGGTCCTGAAGATGAGGTGCTTCTTCCAGAGATAGGACAAGAGGAAGTTTGCTGACCAAGGCCACAGTAATCTTTTTAAGAAGATATGTCTCCTGCAGGAAGGTGACAGGTTAATTAAACTGCCATTCACTTGCTGTTCAGACTTGAGAACTAAACATATAGGAAGACCATAAAAAATAGAAAGCCAGACTATCCAAGACACAGAACTGCCAAAGTAGAGAAGAGGAGAGAAATGCTGGTTAAAAGACATTCTGGCAGTATCCGCGGGTGTAAAACCAGGAGGAACAAGATGTATTTTTTTTTAACAGACAATTATTTTCTCTTAGGGAAAAATCATGTTAGATTGACAATGGAAGGATTGTCAATAGAAAAGATGCACCTGCCTTATGAAGTGAGAAGGTGGCTGGATGGCCCCTGTCCCTAATGACTTTGCAACTGTGCAAACTTATCAAAGCTGTGTAACTCCACTGAGCTTCAGTTTCCTCTCTTTTAACTGGATATTTGAGTACTACTAAACCACAGGGTTAGTGAAGTTCCAAACAAAGTTGTTAACTAGTGTCGAGAAGTTCTGTAGTTTCCCACACTGCTTCCTATTCTAGGTGCACAGGCACAAACCTATAGTGCTAAAGGCCATGTCTACCTTTGAGTAGTTACAAAATGAAGTTACAGGAAAAAATTAGAAGAGCACCCTGGGCTTCCTACTAAGCACTGAGTAAACTTCCAACCATTTCCCATGGCAGCTGAGTCTTTCTAGCCTTGTTCCTAAGGGTAACTTGGGGGTCTCACCCGCTTCCCCTTACAGAGGTCTCTGAATAGTTCTCTGATGCGCTGTATGATCATGGCCCTGTCACTCTGGAAACTCTCACTTCCTTTCCTCTGCTTCTACTCCATCCTTCTCAGGCTTTCATACCCAACTGTGCTGCCATCTTGGAGAGTCTCTGATGGGACAAGCTGGCCATATCCTCTCAGTGTTCTCTTAGCACTGTGCTCAAGCTGTAAGGACCGCTAATAATACTCACCACACAAACAAAGAACAGAGGATCCCATACTAACATTTAATGGCGGCTTCCAATGTTCTAGACACCAGAAGAAACATTGAATGTATGCGATCCCAGTGCATCTTCAGAGTTTGTCTAAAATTCTATTGTTATGTCCATTTTGCAGAGGAGGAAAAGGAGGCTCTGAGAAGTTAAATAGCTTGCCCTTGCAGAAACCCCATTCAGAGTACAATGTTATGATTTACTAATGGTTCCTTACTCTTCCAGAATAAGAGTGTCCAAAGAAGAGGGATTGTGTTTTAGTCAGATACACCTGTGCGGAGCATCAATGAAAGGCTGCTGAAATAAAAGTTAAGTAGGAAGATTTGTAGAGCAGCCCCAAGGAACCAATATCCTCTGTCAGCTGAAGTCTTGGGGCACGCACAGAGCTGAGCCTGCCTGGATCCTTCACTATCATTTTATCTGTCTCTTACCCTCTGGGCATCAGCACAGGGAGCGAGCATCAGCTTCTGACTTGGTGCTTGCGTGGGAAGCAGATCCCGTCCTGCTTTCCCTGGGGGAGGTTTGCAGCTGGCAGCATGTGAGGCAGCCAGGGCTGAGAGAGTGCCCTCGGCTGGATGTGATCTCTTCAGAGTTGTATTTTGATGGTGATAAAAACATTCCTTTTGGCATCTTTGTGCTTAGCAAATATGACTGACATTGAACAAAGTACTGAAAAGCCCTTTAGTAGTGGACGGAGTGAAACGACACCACACATGGAACCGAAGCAGGGTTGAGGAAGTCCAATGGCCGTGTTAGTGTCGCATACAGATACTGCCAGCACCTGTCACAATCCCAGCCAACATGACTTTCTTTCCAATGTAAACCCTTCCTTCCTTCAGTCGCTTTTGTTAGGAATTTTGTCCCTGTGACACACAAAGTAATGAATGTAATAACTGATAAATATTTCTTAAATGGAAGGTTTACTGACAGAGAGCACTGCTGCAAGCTCACACTCCATCTACAGGAAGCACAGGAAGCTGGAAGTCAGGATTCTCAACTTCCGTGGGGTAGAGCTAGGAGCTGGACTCCACGCAGTAGCTGAAGCTGTTTCTGTCAAGACGTGTGTAACAGGAGCCTGGGCCACGGAGGCTCTGCCTAAGGTTAACGCCTAGCAGTGAGCTGATGCTACTGATCACATAACTGGCTGCAGACAGCTCTGAGCAAACAATCCTGTGAACCAACCGCATTGTCTCACTTACTTATTCACCCTTCATTTAATCATTCACTGGATTTTTATGGAGTGCTATTAAATCTAAGAACCTCACATACATTATTACTTACTATTCAAAACAAGGTGTAGGTGGTCATGATCCAATGTCACAGGCAAAGAAAAGTTGAGTTCTTAGGCCTCTGAGAGTCCTTTCTGACCAAAGTCCTTCTTACTCTGACCTTCAGGAACTCTGATGTGAGCAGTGGCTTCATGTGGAATATAATCCCAGAGGGCAAGGTAGAAGGTTCAGGCGGTTAGGGGTGCCTGTTGCCAAGCCCAATGACTTGAGATCAATCTCTGGGACCCACATGGTGGAAGAAGAGAACTGACTCTTGTGAAGTGTTCTCTAACCTCTACATTTAAACTGTGGTTTGTGAGCACAAACATACATACGGAGAATAACTCCCCACCCCAAATAAATAACTGTGATCTTAAAAAGGATCACGGAATGCGAAGCACTCTGACAGGTGGGAATGATGCAGCAGGACCTCAGGGGGCATCAAATTCAGATCTGCAGAGGAAAGATGGGGAAGGCTACCTCCTCAGATGATGTGCTGACCTGGCGGAGGGCAGAGGACAGGGATATAGAGCCTCCTGATTCACTTTTCTTCCTTTCTTATGAGTGCATTCCTGTACAGACAAGGTCCTTATGATCTCAGCTTTCTACATGCTGCCTGTTATTTGAGATTTGGAGAAACCATCCCACATATCGAGATGAATATTAGACCCTTTGGTCTGGACCTTAGAGGTTTTAAAAAATCCCATCTTTACTCAAACACCATCTAGCCCAACCACAGGGCTTTGCAGTCCTATTCTATTGACCCAGAAAGAGTATTCTTTTTTTTTTTTTTTAAACGTTTCTACTAGGTTCTCCTTTTCTGCACCTGCCTCTTTCCTGGCTAATACTTCAAAGTTTAGTTTAAACAATCCCCTCTATGATAGGCTTTCCCAATCCCAAAGTTGACTCCCACAATAGTGTCCCCTAACCTCCTCCCATCAATCCATTCTTCATGCTTTTGTCCCTCAGTTTCTTAACTGTCGCCCCCTTTTAAAGGCCATATGGGCCAGCCTTCCATTCCTATGTCTTCAGAGGTCACACAGTATTTGCAATGTAATTGGCATTCAAATATTCATAGAATAAGAAAGTGAGTGAGCATGTACTCAAGATGAGTTTTTTTTTTTCTTCTAAAGAAGAAGAGTTAAATACTCAGTAGCATCTTCTATCTAGGCAGTGGAGTTAGAATGGAGAAAGGAGGTGCTGGAGAGAGGATTTGTATGGAGGAGACTGAGCGAAACCTGACCCAGGTGAACAAGGGCCACAGTTCCCTTAATGCAGTACTCTGTCAGACCTGTCACTGCCAGCTTCCCATTGTAGACTCCTCGCACCCAGAGCACTTTTATAGAGTATAAAGATATTATTCGCGGAGGGCAGTGTTTGCCAGGTTTATGCCAACTGAATAACACAGAAAAGAAGCCTTCAGAGTGAGGCCAAGTTCTCTTGGGGCACCGCTTACGGTATTATAAGCATTTTGTACTGAATTTTATGTTTTTAAGTGGATCAACTCTTCATTTCAGTTCAAAGCTTTCTGTTTCTGGAATTTGCAACATCTGCTAGGGAAGTGAGGAGTGAAACAATTTTTAAAAGATCAAGGAATGAAAAAAATCTTTGTTGAAGGTCTATGGGTTTTGAGTTTGTTCCACAAGAGGCCATTTCAGGAAATGACCTTTTAGCTGGCTCTCATCTTCTTTATGCAGCAGTATCTTCCTGTGGGGTGGACCACAATCTAAGAGATTTTTACAGTGCAAAACTTCTACCAGTCCAAGGGCAATGGCTAGGTTTTCAGATCATTTACCTATGTGGGAGACCAAATATTTTTCCAGTTTCAAAATTGGCCATAATTAAGACAAAATTACCCTTTCCTGTGAATGTGCTATGGAGGGTGACTTGGGTCGTGTAGTTCTCCAGCTGGTAGACGTAGGCTAAGGATGGGACATGAAAGAGACTCAGATCTGGGCTGAGGAGCAGGGGTCCCCATAGCTGGTCTCTTTTCTTCCCTGGTCCCATTTTCTATGTGGCAGACAAATTCCCGTTAGTTCACTGGCTTAAGGTGTGATCTTTTGGCTTCAGTGGCACTTCAGGCATAGAAATTGGTGGTGGAGTTTTGGGAAAAAATGATTTCAGAGCTGAAAGATGAGCCAAAAGGTTACAGCTCAAGTTAGGTCATCTGGAAAACAGGAAGATCACTCCAAGGCCAGTCAGGTAAGTAGTGAGTTCAAGGCCAGCCTGAACTACAGAATGAGACCCTCAACTAAGCAAAGAAAGAAAGAAGAAAAAAAGTTCTTTTGGGATTAATGTATACAAATGTTCTCTATAATTTTTGTGTTGTACAGTATCATCGTGTAACATTTTCTTTTACCTGTAGGATAATTTAACTTAAGGAATTAAGTTTGTCTCCCAAATTAACAACATACAGTCACCCAAAACAGCTTGGGTAAATTTAATGAAATTTACACCTTGATTCCTGTCTATAGGTATGTGTACTACAACTGCCTTTTTGAGATTCATGGGTCAAAAAATAAAAACCTAAAATAAAAAAGGGGGGATATAGTTATATATTAAAAATTTTGTCAAATTTTTCCATTTAAATCTTAAAACTAACTATGGGAAAAGATTTGCATGTTCCCAACAGGTCAGAACGTCACCAACTTAATGGCTGAGAAAGAAAAGATACAGCTTTGCATTGTGCAGGATGTACCAAGAAATAGCAGCAGAGACGTTGGCCCATCTAAACATTAAAAGGAAGAAAAGCCTCAGACTGCTACAGGCATCAAACATCTCTGTGGATCCTATTTGTAACAACTGTTTATAATGAGTCCTATAATAAACTTTACCTTCCAGGTGTCGCAAGTTTTAATATGAGAGACTTTCTTACCTCCTTTTCATAACACAAAGAAAAATATGATGGTAATGAAGTCATTCCCTAATTATAAATTAGAGCTGACTGTTATACAGGTAATCCCTTATAAAACCAATATAACTACTTTCTTTAATTGACTAATAGACATAGGAAATGTGAAAAGGATTATTCTCTATTCAGAGCCAAATATAATACTAAAGTCTTTTTAAGCTGTACAATTAAGCAAAATATATTAATACTGGAGCTCTGATATCAGCAATGGACTATTTGACCAGGGGATACAAGCCCCCCAAAAGGTAAAAGCTTCTTGCCTGTAAATTGGGATACCTGCAAGAAGAGAGGTGGTAAGGCCCTGATGTCGAAGACCTGGTGTAAGCATGGGAAAGATGTATTGAGACCACACTTGCAAGTGTACAGTTGGTCTCTGGAATACCAGAAAGTGTTACCAAAGGCCACTAAACCAATAAAGCAAATATTGGTCTCCTTCAGTCAAGCAAGACTCCTCTGTCAGCATCAGCTACACCTCACCTGCCTGAAAATACTGTGCAGCAGTGGCAGCCATATGTCTGTATATCCTCCAAATAATTGGCTATTAGCTCTCTCCTTGGAGGAATAATTGACAGCTGATGCCACAAGTTTACATCCTCTAGTGGTTAGGAGATGTTATAAGCCACAGTAAGACCTTGTCATCTTTTATAGAAAAAACTATAGTTCATGAATTAGCATACCACCCAAACATCTGTGTCTATACCAACGTAATCTACCATAATAATTAGTACTGTTTAAATGCATGTATATCTAATTGCTTGTTCTTCATTAGTAGGATTGAAAGGTTATTCCTGGATAAACTGTCAACCCATGAAGGGAAACAGCCTGAACTGATCAGAGTCCAAAACGACATCTCCAGAGAAAGTAGACTGTTTTGCTCCTCGCCCCTTGTGGCCCTTTTCTAAGTGTAGGGAACAATCTGCGGAAGAGGGGGCATGGTAGAATGTAAGGCCTGCGATTGGGGTGAATGGTGAAACCACAGCAATATAGACTGGACACTTATTTGATCAACATAATTGTACATACAAACCCCTCCAGCCGGATGGTGGGAGCCTTGGGCTGTGTGGGTTTGGGCATAGCAGCTTGCAAATTGGTTTTACATGAAGGACGCTTGTATTCACTACTTATTACTTACTGTTAAAAAATCAAATAAAAACAGAAGAAATCATAAGCTGAAGATGCTAAAAGATATATGTGGCATGCATATATGCATATTTTGGAGTGATTCAAACTGGAAGGAACAACAACAACAGCAACAAAAAGACTAGGTCAAAGAACTGACTGAAACAGTAAACTTCTGCATCAAAATTTTAAAAAAGACTGAGAAAAAGGTGAAAAACATGTTTGGAAGAATGCATGAGCTCTGGTGGGGTTGGGAGGGGCAAGGAGATGTGATTAGAATTTTTTTTTTTTGTCTTTTCAAGACGGTCTCCCCGTAGTCCCAGCTGTCCTGGAACTCACTCTGTAGACCGGGCTGGCCTTGAACTCACAAAGATCCACCTGCCTCTGCCTCCCAAGTGCTAGGATTAAAGGTGTGCGCCACCACGCCCGACTGATTAGAAATTTTGTATGAAATGCACAAAGCTTCAAAAAAATTGGCTTTGAAAAAAAAATATGTCATTTGATGGAAAATGGTTATCTTTAAGTGAGGTAGGACATTAATCTTCTCCTGCCTTCGGACTTGAAGCCAAACTATAACTTACACTATGAGCTCTTCTGGGTCTGCCTGGCCTCTACAGAGTCTGTAATGACATCAGGCAGTTCTTTGTCATTGATCTCTTTATATACATGCGTGTACACACACTTTAAACCTAGTCCTTCTTAAAAATTCTAGTATCGGGCTGGAGAGATGGCCTAGCGGTTAAGAGCACCGACTGCTCTTACAGAGGACCCGGGTTCGATCCCCAGCACCCACATGGCGGCCGAGAGCCGTCTGAAACTCCAATTCCAGGAGAACTCCAGCTCCAGGGGAATCCGAGACCCTCTTCTGACCTCCGCGGCATTGCACGACACGGGTGCACAGACTTGCATGCAGGCAGTACATTCATACACGTACAGAAATAAATAAAATTAATAAAAAAAATTAAAAAAAATTCTAGTATCGTATGTTGTATCTTAATAAACAAATTTTGTTTTTGTTTCTTTAAAAAAAAAGAAGAACAATTGCAGATTTGGAACTAGGGAATGGTACATGAATTAATATTTACAATTTGTTATCATGGAGTTGACAGTTGAAAGCATAGAAGAAAGTTTACAAAGAGAAAATGGGCAAAAGAAACCAAAGAGGAGAATTTTACAGACTGTCCATTATTTATTTTTTTATTTATATATTTATTTTTATGTGGATGAATGTACTGTCTGCATGTAGGTTTGTGCACCCGTGTTGTGCAATGCCGCGGAGGTCAGAAGAAGGTGTCAGATTCCCCTGGAACTGGAGTTAAAGACGGTTCTCAGCCGCTATGTGGGTGCAGGGGATTGAACCCGGGTCCTCTGCAAGAGCAGTTGGCGCTCTTAACCGCTAGGCCATCTCTCCAGCCCCAGCTGTCCATAATTTCTTACCAAAGTGCATTGCTCAATACCTTTTCTTTGGAGAGGTTTTCCAAATGTGAAATCAGACCATTTATTTCTTTGTCTTTCTCTGCCAATTGTAGCGGAATAAAGAAAGAAATCTCTTTAAAATAAAAAGGAAAAAGAAAAAAAGTTCTTATCCAGAGAGCCCCACCTCACATCAGGTAGGAAGTAGAGCATGTGTTCTCATTTTGTATGTTGTCAAGACTACAAAGTACTTTTGGAACATGCTCTGCTATTAATATTTTTTTTAATTTTTATTTATTTCGGTATGTGTATGAGTGTACTGTCTGCATGCAGGTGTGTACACCCGTGTCGTGCAATGCCGCGGAGTTCAGAAGAGGGCGTCGGATTCCCCTGGAACTGGAGTTCCTCTGGAATTGGAGTTTCAGACGGTTCTCAGCCGCCATGTGGGTGCTGGGGATCGAACCCGGGTCCTCTGCAAGAGCAGTCAGCGCTCTTAACCGCTAGGCCATCTCTCCAGCCCATATTAATATTTTTTTAAATGTGTATGAGTATACTGTCTGCATGTATGTTGGTGTACTCGTGTCGTGCAATGCTGCGGAGGTCAGAAGAGGGTGTCAGATTCCCCTGGAACTGGAGTTAAAGACAGTTCTTAGCCACTATGTGGGTGCTGGGAATCGAACCTAGGTCCTCTACAAGAGCAGTTGGTGCTCTTAACCATTGAGCCATCTCTCCAGCCCCAATATTTCAAACATTTATAAGATTCATACAGAAGGAATAAGTATGAAGATAGTTAACAGACTTCTAAAAAAGTAAACTAAAAAGGGTTATCTTTAAAATCTAGGGTCTGTGGTATAACCCACTGTAGTTTATATAACAAATTGGCTATGTAAAATTTAATTAGCTTTGAAAAAATTAATACATCAACAGAATAGCAAAGAATATATGTTCCAGATGTAGACTCACAAATATAAGCACAATTGTCGCATGAGACTAAGGAAAGTGCAAATCCAGGAGGAGAGGGTGGGATGTGTGACACATGTTTGTGGAACAACTGCCCATCCACGTCACCTACACAGGATCACGCATTTCCATCAGCCGCTTGGGAGAAGCTCAGAACTCAAGCTGTGTGGACAGAGGAGAGGTTCCCAGTCTTCCAGTGCTCTGCAGGGGTGCAGGTCTGGAAGGAAGGGAAACAGCAGACTGGACATGGAGCTGCTAGGAATGTACCCTCCCCCCAAATCTCAGGGAATCTGGAGTGCCATCTATAAACTTGGGGTCACAAGAGCACTGCAAGGCCTTGAAGCCAACCTTGAGAAGAGCTCCAGAGACCTCAGTTGGAATGACCCTGACTCTAATTCATATCACTATCAGGGTCAACAACAGCAGAGGGCTGTTATATGCCCTCTCCTTCCTTCCTAACCCCAATACTGCTATCAAGGGAAGCAGAGGCACAAGAGATGAAGACTCACCCAAACCTCGGTTTCTTTCTGGATCTGATACTTTTTACAACCTGGGGACAAGAGCGGTATAGTCATCTATTTTGGGGTCATTATGAGTACTAAGCAGAATAATATTTGCAAATTTATGCAAAGAATGTATAGCGTTCTTTCTGCCTTTCTTTCCTCACTCTGCTTCTTAATGCTTCCTTGCTCTTCAGTTGAATTTATATTTAACAACTGAGGCAAACCTGGTTTTGCAAAAGGTACTTTTCTACAGTTCACTTCATTGGTTCCCCATAAGAACCTAAGAAATGGGTGCTATTGTCCCCTCATAGTTGTGTATATACATGCATGGGAAACTGTAAATAATTGTTTTCAAAACCATGTAAAGACTGAAAGACATCTGAGAATCATTAATGTGTTCGGCTGGCTGTTCAGAAGGGAGTGAGAATTCCCTAAGACATTTGATAACTAGAACAGTTCTTAGTCCATCGGGGATATAGAGAAGCAGAAGAAAAAGTGAGAAAGATATTAGAGTAGGAGGCAGAGAAAAGGCCTGGATCACACCAGGAGTCCTAAGGGCTTTCTTTTTACATCTACTCACAGATAAGGAACTTAGGTATAAAGTTGCTACCCTAGGTATACTTAGGTATAAAGGCTACCATAATTGGTTGTTTCTGACTTGGAATTCCAAGTTGTTGTTGTTGTTGTTGTTGTTGTTGTTGTTGTTGTTTTTTGTCTTTTTGAGACAGGGTCTTCCTGTAGCCCTAGCAGGCCTGAAACTCTCTATGTAGACCAGGCTGGCCTTGAACTCATAGAGCTCTGTCTGCCTCTGCCTCCTGAGTGCTGGGATTAAAGGTGTATACCACCATACCTGGCTGTCATTCCAAGTTTTTAATAAAACACTCTTTACTAAAAAACAAAAACAAAACAAAAGCAGGCCTGGAGAGACGGCTCAATGGTTAAGAGTTAGAGTGCTCACTACTCTTGCAGAGGACCAGGGCTTGATTGCCAGCACCCACATGGCAGATAACGACCACTCTTAACTGTAGTTCCAGAGGAAGCTGAACCCTGTTCTGACCTCCACAGCTTTCCATGATGGGAAGGCACTCACATACATGCAGGCAATACACTCATACACGAAAAATAAAAAAAAAAGTATTAAAAACAGCTCTTAGTGATTTTTTTGACTGTACCTTGGGAAGAATTACAGATTCATCAATAAAATCAGTGTGTGTGTATGTGTGTGTGTGTGTAGTCTGCCTCTCTCTCTCTCTCTCTCTCCTCCTCCTCTCTCTCTTTCTCTGAGTGTGTTGCATGTCTACAATGCATAGACTGCTTGGAGCAGGAGCTAAGTGTTTAGTAAATCCCAGTTGCTGGATTTCTGTCTTAAATGCCTGAGGTCTGCACTTCAATGGCTTAAGCAGAGAGATCTGATCTCTGTAGTTCAGAGGGCCCATAGCATTGCAGTTCCTTCAGTTAAGAATGTCTAGGAGCTGGCTGTGTCAATGGACACCCTAATGCCAGCACTTGGAAGCTGAGGCAGGAAGATCTTGAGCTCTAAGCCATGCTGGGATACACAGAAAACCCTGTCTCCAAATCCTGACACTGTGGAGAAGCTGGGAAGCTCAAGCAACTAGGTAGAAAAGTGAAATGGTACAACAGTGGAAGTTAGGCAACTTATCATGAAGTTAAATACCCAATTAGCATGTGACACAATAGTCCCACTCCTAGGTATTCAGGAATTTACATAAGTGAAACATAAACTTATGTTCCCACAAAAATAAAACTGGAAACAACAAAAATGTCTTCCAGTTGGTGAATGGGTAAACACTGTGATGGACATATCATACCATGAACTACTACCCCACATTAAAAAAGCACCCAACTACTGATAAGTACCAGGAGGCAATCTGGCAGGCACTGTGCTAGGTGACAGAGGCCAGGTGTAAAAGACTGCCTGCTGCCTCCACCCAGTCACATGACATTCTACACAAGGATACTATGGGGTAGAAGCCAGGCTGTCTCTCTGGGATTTAGTGGCCCATTACATGGGGACATGGAGACTTACTGGCTGGTGAAAATCTTCTCTTAGTAGATTCTGGTTGAGGTAAGATGTGTCTGCATATGTCAAAATTTGAGAAACTATATTTCAAAAGCTAACTTCATGGTATGTACACTGCAACAATTCTAAATGTGAGGAAACTCCTGCAAATTATGAAAAAGCATGTTCTTGTGTCTAAAGACAAAAATAAATGCATAACATTTAGGCTTTTTCTCCGAATGGCAAGGGCAGTATCAGTGTAACCTGGGTTGCTTCTGCTCGGTTTAGGTTTTATTATGCCACTTTCTTTTTTTTTTTCACATAAATTTATTTATTTATTTTTAACAAATCTAGACTTATGTTCCCGCTCATTCCCCCACCCCGCCAGAGCTCATGCATTCTGCCAAACATGCTGTCCATCTCTCAGTCTTTCTCAGTATTTTCCATGGGGAAGTTGACTGTTTTGAGCAGAAGTTCACCGTCTCAGTCAGTTCTTTGATGCAGTCTTTTCTGTTGTTGTTGTTTCCAAAATGTATTATGCCCAACTGCTTTGTACAAAAGCTCAGGGGGCCCTACACAAGAAATACTTACAACTGGGTAGTTGGCACTAGCATCCACAGATGAGGGATACCATTCGTCGTTTGTTTTTCTGGGACTGTGTGACTTCACTCAGCATGATGTCCTCTAGCTCCAGCCATTTTCCTGCAAAGCTCGTGATGTCGTCTTTCTTTACTGCTGCATAGAACTCCATTGTGTAGATGTACCACATTTTCTCTATCCACTCATCAGTTGAGGGGCATTTAGGTTGGTTCCAGCTCCTTGCTATTGTGAAGAGAGCTGCAATAAACATGGCCGTGCATGTATCTCTGTGGTGATGTAAGTCTTGAGGGTACATGCCCAGGAGTGGTATGGCTGGGTCGGGTGGCAAGTTCATTCCAAGTCTTCCAAGGGTTCTCCACACTGCTTTCCATAGTGGCTGTACGAGTTTACATTCCCACCAGCAGTGGATGAGTGTTCCCCTTTCCCCACAACCTCTCCAGCACTTGGTATCATTTGTTTTCTTGATCCTAGCCAGTCTTATTGGAGTAAGATGATATCTTAAAGTGGTTTTCATTTGCATTTCCTTAATGATTAGTGATGTTGAGCAGTTCTTGAGGTGTTTCTCAGACATCTCTAATTCCTCACTTGTGAAGTCTCTGTTCAGTTCTTTGCTCCATCTATTGAGCGGGTCATTTGTTTTCTTTTTTCTTTGTTTTTTGAGTAGTTTATATATTCTGGAAATCAATGCTTTGTCAGATGTATCTGCAGTGAAGGTTTCCTCCCACTCTGTGGGATTTCTCTTCACTTCCTTGATTGTTTCTTTTGATGTACAGAAGCTTTTGAGTTTGATGAGGTCCCATTTGTCAATTGTCGACCTTAATTCTTGTGCAGCTGCTGTCTGATTTAGGAAGTCTTTTCCTATGCCTATGTCTTGTAGTCTGCTGCCAACTTTTTCTTCTATCACCTTCAGAGTTTGGGGTTTCACGTTGAGGTCTTTAATCCATCTGGAGTTGACTTTTGTACAGGTGAGAGGTAGGGGTTTAATTTCATTCTTCTACAAGTGGTGATCCAGTTTTGCCAACACCACTTGCTGAAGATGCTGTCTTTTCTCCATTGTGGTTTCTTGGCCCCCTTGTCAAATATGAGATGGCTGAAATTGTATGTGCTCAGATTTGGATCTTTGGTTTTGTTCCATTGGTCAACAGGTCTGTTTTTGTGCCAGTACCAGGCTGTTTTTATGACTATAGCCCTGTAGTATAGTTTAAAATCTGGTATAGAGATCCCTCCTGTGTAGCTCTTTTCACTCAGGGTTGATTTGGCTATTTGGGGTCTTTTGTTTTTCCAAATGAATTTAAGAACTTTTGTTTCCAAGCCTGTGAAGAAACTCTTGGGGATTTTGATTGGGATTGCATTAAATCTATACAAGAGTTTTGGTAAAATGGACATTTTTACAATGTTAATTTTCCCAATCCATGAGCATGGGAGGTTTTTCCATCTTCTGAGGTCTTCTTCAATTTCTTTCTTTAAGGGTTTAAAATTTTTGTTGTAGAGGTCTTTGGTGTCTTTGGTTAGGTTTGTTCCTAGGTATCTTATTGTTTTTGAGGCTATTGTGAGTGGGAAGGTCTCTTTGAATTCTTTCTCCAGTTGCTTGTTCTTGGTGTAAAGAAAGGCCATTGATTTTTTAAGGTTAATTTTGTATCCTGCCACTTTGCTGAAGCTGTTAATCGTTTCTAGGAGTTTTCTGGTGGAGTTTTTTGCATCCCTTAAGTAAACAATCATATCATCAGCAAATAGGGATAGTTTGACTTCCTCTTTTCCAATTAGTACTCCTTTAATATCCTTTTCTTGCCTTATTGCTCTAGCAAGTGTTTCAAGCACTATATTGAAGAGGAGTGGTGATAGGGGGCAGCCTTGCCGAGTTCCTACCTTTAAAGGGAATGTTTCTGTCATTTCCCCATTTAGGATGATATTGGCTGTGGGTTTCCTGTATATGGCTTTGATTACATTGAGGAATGTTCCCTCCAATCCACTTCCTTCTAGGACTTTAAGCATGAAGGGATGCTGGATTTTGTCAGAGGCTTTTTCAGCATCAATTGAGATGATGGTGTGGTTTTTGTCTTTGATTCCGTTTATGTGTTTGATGATGTTTATTGGTTTCGTATGTTGAACCATCCCTGCATCTCTGGTATGAATCCAACTTGGTCATGTTGGATGATCTTCTTGATGTGGGTCTGTATGCGATTTGCCAGTATTCTGTTTAGAATTTTGGCATCTGTGTTCATGAGGGAGATGGGTCTATAATTCTCCTTTTTAGTTGGGTCTTTGCCTGTATTATGCCACTTTCAAGTCTTACTTGCCCCAAGGGGAGTTCCATCCACTGTCACTTCTGCAACGCCTACTGAGTACAACTGTATGCTGCAGTCCTTTCTCCTGGTCTCACCATCTCGCAGTTGTAAGTTGTAGACAATAGAAAACCATGCCCTCCCTGTACCCGGAGCATTGCCTGTTAAAATGCTTGGCAGGGCAGTACTAGAAAGAATGCTTGATAAATGCATCAATTGCTGCTCTGATAATAGCTTTAAGTTTATGAGTTGTTCAGACAGTGGACTTTTAGAAGATCTGGGTTGTATGTATATAATCTTCATCCCGGTCAATGCTCAAGACATTTTTTAAAATACATAGGGATTGTGACTGCTTTGTGTGGTGCATGGATAGAAGAAATGGTGGCTGGGGCAGAGCTAAGGTCTGGTAGAGCCAATGGGAGAGTCTACCTCTTAGAAACCTTGGTGACAAGGGGGAATGGCAGGCCTCTAGGTTTGATTGGCGGAGTCCCAACTCTTATTGTGAGCTTTATTCAGAGCTCAATTTGGATGCAGTTGGAATCACTAACAGGAACAGGCCATAGAGTGGCAGGTTTTCAATTGTCTCTTGAGCTTGAAACTGTTCCCAGATGCAAAGAAGATGAAGGCTGCGTTTGCCAAACATGAAAACAGAAAACACTTTACAAGGGTTTTAAGGCAAGCCTTGCTTCCTTCCTATTCTTAGCCCTACTGTTGACCCATCCTTGAATATTAATCTCTGTAGGGAAAGGATAATGCTCCTTAAAATTTAAAAATTTTATTTTTTAAAAATCAGACAGCATAAATTATTGAATCTACTTTACTGGATGCACATCATGAACTTTTAGTTGTAGTAATTACAGACAAGCAGTTCAACACTTCCTATTTTACTGCTTTAGGTGGCCTGGGCCAGGGGTCATGGTGTTACTGGGATCTATGACAACATAATGACCATTTTCAAAGCTGGGGCTGACCCTCTGTCTGATGACTTAACACACTGGTTCTAAGAAGCATTGACTCTGACCTCGTGTCCTCACAATTAGGAGTTGGGACAGTCAGTGAAGCATGTGCCTGTGTGTGCCTGTGTGTGTGTGTGTGTGTGTGTGTGTGTGGTCTTTTCTTCTGTTTTAAAACTTTGACAAAAACATTTTTTGTTAAACCATTAAATTTTGTGATTCCGTTGCCATACTAGAAGGCCACTTCTCATTTAGCAAAAAAAAAAAAAGACTGTAGAAGTAGAAATAATTGGGGAAAATCCTAAAATTTTTCATGGAGTACCCAGAATTTCTTATGCCAAAATTATTTTTTATAGTTTATTATTTTTTATGTGTGTATGAGTGTACTACTTGCATGTATGTAAGTGCACCTGTGTCATGAAATGCACTGGATTCCCCTGGAACTAGAGTTACAGATAGTTGTTAGCCACCATGTGTGGGCTGGGGATCAAACCTGAGTCCTTTGCAAGAGCAGTCAGTGGTCTTAACTGCTGAGCCATCTCTCCGGCCCCTGCCAAAATTATTTTTGATACTTGGTTAAACATTTAAGAATACTTTAGGCTTGATGAGAAAGGTAAAGGCATTCCCTATAGGCATAGTGGGTGGTGTTCTCTGGCATTGGACTTGAACTCCCTGCCAGGAATTTGTGGTCACACTTTGTCTAGTTAGTGTATCACAAGGGCAGAGTTCATGGTTTGATCGGAGGGCCAGTTGTTCTGCCCTGGACACAGTCATTCTAACTGTATTTGCTCTGGCCAGAAAGAGGACTAATGAATACCCAGAAGATTAGACGAACAGAGTCCACCAATTACCTGCCTTTGTGAACTGCTTGAACCATTCTTAGTGGCCGGAGGCAGCATTAGGGAGCAGACTCAGACCATGAGTGAAGTGAGCGATGTAGACCTTCAGTGTCTGAATTCAAGTCACAAATAATGAAAAGAGTTTGCTGGACTGGCACAAAGAGAACTCCACATCCTGTGCCAGCCAGCAAGGAGATACATAGCACAAGAGTGAGGGTGTCAAAGCACCCGGGCATGCTACCACGTGGGAGGGTGTACCAGAAGACCCAGACTGGAAGAAATCTATTTGAAGCATAAGTAATCATATTTCAAACATGAAATATGGTTTTAAAAAAGCAGTGTATGTTTTTGGCATATCCACCATCTCGCCACAAAACCTCCTTTTGGAACACTGTGCTCTGCTGAGGTAAATCAAATTCTCCTGTTGAGAGTGTGGATTCTTTTTTAAAATTTATTTATTTAGGGCTGGAGAGATGGCCTAGCGGTTAAGAGCACCGACTGCTCTTACAGAGGACTCGGGTTCGATCCCCAGCATCCACATGGCGGCTGACAACCGTCTGTAGCTCCAGTTCCAGGGGAATCCGAGACCCTCTTCTGACCTCCGCGGCATTGCATGACATGGGTGCACAGACCTGCATGCAGACAGTACATTCATACACATACAAAAATAAATTTAAAAAAATTTATTTATTTATTTGTTTATTATTTATTTATTTATTTATTTATTTATGTGTATGAACGTACTGTCTGCATGTAGGTTTGTGCACCTGTGTCGTGCAATGCACGTGGAGGTCAGAAGAGGGTGTCGGATTCCCCTGGAACTGGAGTTACAGACAGTTTTCAGCTGCTGTGTGGGTGCTGGGGATCGAACCCGGGTCCTCTGCAAGAGCAGTCGGTGATCTTAACCGCTAGGCCATCTCTCCAGCCCCGAGAGTGTGGATTCTATGGAAGTCAAGGAAGCTGAATCTGTCTGGCATTCAGGCAGAGCAAAACTGTGTATGGGCTGAAGTCACTGGGAAAAAGCTACAGAGATCCTTGGAGAAGAAACTAGCTAAGAACCTGTTGAGCATGGACGAGCTCTTGGAAGAGAGTGATAAAGAGACCCGAGACAGTGCCACAGTGCCCACTCTCTTCCTCTGCTGAAGACCTTTGGGAAGTCTTTAAAACATATTTTTATTTATTATTTTATTTTATGTATATGAGTGTATTGCCTGCATGTGTTTAGTAAACCCATGTTGTTTAATGCCTACAGAGGTCAGAAGAGGGTGTTGGATCCCCTGGAACTGGAGTTAGGGTGGTTGTCAGCCACCAGGTGAGTGCTAGGAACTGAATCAGGGTCTTCTGCAAGAGCAGCCAATGTTCTTAACCCCTGAGCCACCTCCCCAGCCAACAGTGCTCTGTGCACAGAGAGATGAAAGGGAGAGGGACAAACTTGGTGTGGAATGCCAGGGTGGGCTGCGGAGGTTGCTCCATAGAAGCTTGCTTGCCTGGCTTTCGAGAGGCTCCAGCTTTAATCCTTAGCACTGAAAACAAACATGAAATAAAACCAAAACCCAAGCAAGCCTGAGTTGAAGACATGGTTCCAGCCTCGTGACTATGAGCGGGCTTCATGCCCTCTCTGTTCTGAGGTTTTGGCATCTGTGAACTAAAGTTTGCAGCATGTACATCTCAGTAGCTGGGGGCTCTAAATGTGAAAAGGGTCTGGAATCTGCCCAAAGCACAATGAAACCCTCAGAAAAATGAAATACCTGAATAAGATGATGAATCAGGCACATGGTGATGTGTGCTCAGTGCCAGGAACTGGAGATGCTGAGGCAGGAGAATTAGAGATCCAGAGTAGCTGGATTATCAAGGGTCTTAAAAAACCCAATCAAGCCGGGCATGGTGGTGCACGCCTTTAATCCTAGCACTTGGGAGGCAGAGGCAGGCAGATCTCTGTGAGTTCAAGGCTAGCCTGGTCTACATAGCAAGCTCCAGGCCACCTGGGACTAAAGGGAGAGCCTGTCTCAAAAAGACAAAACAAAACAAAACAAAACAAAAAACCCCAATCATGCCCAGGGTTTAAGTGGGATGGGGACAAAGAGATGGGGAGAGGAGGGTGTGGGAGGAGGGTGTGGGAGGGAGGTCAACGAAAACTAAGTATATATGGAAATGCCACAAGGAAACTTGTGAGAAACTAAAGCAAAGTCCAAAACCAAATGAACACCTCCACCAAAACAATAAAAACCCTCAACTGACTCTGCATAATGATTCTTTATTTTTTTTACTTTAACACAATGCTATGCTTATCTGATGAATTTTGTGGAAAATCTAGTCACTTCTATGAGCCTTAGAAGAAAGAGGTTGAGCAAACCGAGTGTTTTAGTGTGGGGCTGGGGGGCTGGGGGGTGGTATTGAAGTTGACTCTGGAGGGGGGCGGTACTGAGGTTCACTCTGGAGGGGGGCGGTACTGAGGTTCACTCTGGAGGGCTTCTGTATTAGTTGCTTTTCTGTTGCTGTCATATAACACGGTGACCAAGGGAACTTATAAAAGGAAGCGTTTGTCTATTTGAGTTCAGGTCCCTGAGGAATCAGAGTCCCTGGTAGTGGAGAGACACCGTGGGAGGAGGTGCCAGAGCAGAAGGAGCAGCGCTTACATCTTCAAGCAGGCACAGGAAGTAGAGAGTCTAGGACTCTTTAAGCTGGCTCCCAGTGACGTGTTTCCTCCAGCATGGCCACATCTTCTAAGACCTCCCAAAACAGCGCCATCAGCTGGGGACAAAATGTCCAGATACTTGGAACCTCTGGGGGACAATCTTACTCAAATCACCACAGCTGCCTTCCTCTCACGTGAGGAGTAGCTGAGCATTCATTTATCTTAAACCTTTGCAGGCGAACAGAGGCAGAGAACACACAATACTTACACCCTTACATCCCTGGGACCGGCTAGTCACAGTGACAACAGTGGTAAGACACTATGTGAGCAAAGGACAAGGTTTTAGGCTCCTACAACAGGTAGATAAAGAGGGTTACTCTGAACCAGGTGTGCTGGCACACACCTTTAATTCCAGCCCTTGGGAGGCAGAGGTAAGTGGATCTCTGTGAGATGGAAGCCAGCCTGGTCTACATAGTTCCAGGCCAGCTGTCTCATAAAGGAGGCATACTCTGTGAATTTGGGGTTAAGTAAACTTCTTTCTTACTTTGCCAGTGAGTGGGTAATTACATATTCTGATTCATGAAGATGTTGAATCACGTCACTATTTTGAATTAGTCATTTAACTAAGAAATTCCATCGTAAACATAACTTGAGCTGAGATGCTATGACAGAAGTCCTTAAAAGCTCTCAACGTCCAAGAATGGTAGTATCCGTCTAACGTGTAGTTTTTGCCAGTCTCAACATGGTAAACACCTTCCATGCTATGTGCAAGCACAGAGGGCTTTCTTCCCACCCTTCCTCCAGTTCAGAGGACAGCAACCCTAGACCTGGAGGCTTACCCCCTCAGATCAATGCAAGTGAAACAGATCACTCCAAATCCGATCCTGGAAATTCGTCAGACCCAGTCCCAGCTAGGTGGCTCCTGCACTATAGCAGCGAGCTGAGGTACCTGGGCTGACGCCAGGGCTCGCTGCCTGCCCAATCACCAGTTGCATGCTGGGATATCTCTGTATGCCAAACTTTGGTGTGTTTTTCTTCACAGCAACTAATGCCTCAGGAAAAAGAAAAGAGAAAAAAAATCTGACTTCGCTATTTCTCTGCTGCTTTTAAACCCGTAGTGCTAAATGGTGTACTCATCATAAAGTAAAATAATTGCTATTTTTTAAAAAAATCACGAGTGGCTAAAAGATCTTTGGCCAAACTTGTCTAAAAGGCCCAGTGCTCCCTCTTGGCTGTCTCTCATTTTTCGGCAAACACACACATAGATGCTTGTAGGGTTAGCCCTGCTACTACTAACGCGTTTGTCTACAGCTGGCTAGGAGCAACTGAGAATCAATAAACATTTGTAGATCTCTAGTCAGGGAGCACAGAAGCATGGACCAATTAATACTACAACTTCTGAGTCTTAAGGCTATGCTCAGTAACACAGCACAGGCCAGTTCACCGAGCATATGTGAGGGAGAAGAACCCACAGCACACAGTCAGAAACGGCAGTTCTCTGAATCCTTGGTCTCAGAGGGAGTGCCGCTCCAAGGCAGTTCATCCACAGAGCCCGGGCGGATTGCCATGGAGAGTTCTCACTGGGCATCTGAGCCTTGTTTCTGTTTCCTTGACTGCTATTTGTTTATTTCAAACCTTATAAAGTTGCCTCTTGATATTTTAGTTTCCAATCCTAACAGTGACAAAATATCCCAAGAGGCAGCTTGGTTAACAGTGTGAATATCATTAGATTAAAATTAGTCAGAGTGGGACTGCGAAAAAGACATCACAGTAAATGAGAGGAAAAGGTGAAATCCATCTTCTTGATTCTTAATTAGATAAACACTACAGTATTCTAAAATCTAGATTTTATTTGTAAAATAGTTAAAATCTAAATACTGAGAATGCAATACATATGTACTTAATAGGTAGATGAAAGAACTTGGAAAAATATATGTTTATTTCTTAAAGCCATGCATATATATGTGTTGCGTGTGGGTGCATGTGAGTGCAGTGTATGTGAGTGTTGTGACTGCAGGGGCCAGAACAAGGCATTGGATCCCCTAGTGCTGGAGTTACGGGCAGCTGTCAGCTCCCAAGTAGGTGCTGGGTCTCAAACCTGGTCCTCTGCAAGAGCTCTTAGTCACTGAGCCATCTATCTAGACCTCTGAGTAATATATTCTAAATTGAATTCTCTTGAGTTCCGCTGGCTTGCACCATTGGTACATAGTATACTTTTTCATCTTTCAGTCAAACTTGCTTCTTTATGTGTGTCTGTGCATATATGTGATGTGTGTATGTGCACATGTGTGTGTATGTGTGTGTGTGTGTGTGTTTAGATGTGTACATATCACAATGCACACAGGGGTCAAAAGACAGCCTTCGGCGCTTCCAGGGCTTTTCTGCCTGTACTACCATCTCACTGTGACTCCCCGGACCATGCCCTGCTGCACCCATCTCTATGTGGGCTCTGGGGACCCAAACCTGTACAGCAAGCACTTTACCCACTCACTGAGCCTTTGCCTCGGCCCAAACTTGCTTCTCTGTAGAGCAATTTCTCCCTCTCTCTCCTTTGCCCAAATCACAAAGCTCAAGCCCTGGATAATGTGATGCTCGTACCAGCCAATTCTTAACATTCTGCAATCCAGGGTCAGCCTTTGACTTTAGGCTGCTCCCAGAGTCCAGACAAAGACCCCCTCCATTTGATACACTCCTTTATCAACTCAGTTTCATGCTGACCTAGGGAGGGAAAGAGCAGTAGCTGATGCAGCATCACTTTACAAGAAAGAACACAAAAATCAGACACAGATTGGAGTTCTCACCTGAAAATATTGTTTTATCGCAAAGTGAGAAGACAAAGTACAAATGGGAGGTACAAGCAGAAGGTCCAAACCCTCCATCTAGGGAAAGAACTGCACTTCAAAACATGGAGTGGCACCTAAGGGTGGGATGCCTGATAGGTTGACAAGGCTCCGAATGGATGATCCCATACAGAAGGACGTTTGGGGACACAGTCTGATTCTATAGGCATATATGTATATATATATGTGTATGTATATATATATATATGCATATATATATATATACACACATAGAGCAAGAGACATATGTAATATATATAGTGCATTCCTGTACTCTAATATATTAACGTATGTCAATTATTACTTATATATTAATATATTAGAGTGCAGGAAATTTGATGGATAGTTAGTAAGGGGGCGCAGATATGGGAGGGGATCCAAATATGATTAAAGTACATTGTACAAAATTTGCAAAAAAATCAATAAAAAGAAGCAAAACAAAACAAAGAATGCCAGTGTGGTGGTGTGTGTGAGATGGCAGCGCTGTGAAGGCGAGAAGGGAGCCAGTTACAGGAGAGGCACTGGGCAGCCACCCTGCCTGGAGAGTGCAGCCAGCCCACCTGCCGTGTGCCAGTTATAGCAATGTGTTGGGCAGCCACTCACGCAGGGTGTGCGGCCAGAGCAGAAGCAGTAAGAGAGACCCTGGGCCACCCAAGGTGGAAAGTGAGCACCGTCCCCTGGAAGTTGTCCCCTGGCTGCCATGGCATGCTGTGCATTCTCTCTCTTTCTCTCTCTCTCTCTCTCTCTCTCTCTCTCTCTCTCTCTCACACACACACACACACACACAGTATTTTTTAAAGGGAGTGACGTAAAGAACCCTTATAAAATTCCTCAAGTGGAAACAAGAAAAATGAACTCTGCTTCCTGGGATATAGAGGAAGAGTCACGGGACGCCACATGTGCCTTAATGACCATTTGTGGGAAACCCGGTCTCCTGTATAAAGATAAATGATTCTGGAGCCTATGCGGCATGTGGATGGTAAAATAATTTGTGTTCAGAGAGTTTTCCCATCAGAAGACAGACGGATGTAATGAGCAATCTCTGTTAATTTCTTCTGATAAAACAACAGAAAACAATGGAAACTAAGTAGACAATAGGCTGCCTGATTGAATAATCAGCTATAAAAAGCTGTCTTAGGGGCAACCACTGTACACATAGCACTGCATGATGCTATAGCAGAGCTGGGAGGGCAGCAAAAGCACAGTGCTCTCTTTCTAGTCGTACTTGTTCAGAGTAGAAGGTAAGAGCCCTATGGGGGGACACAGCTCAGGTTACGAGTGTGCACTGGACCCAAGTCAGGCAGCTCACAACAGCCTATTTTCATTTAAAAATAAATATAAAAGAAAAAAAAGAATCATAACAGGAAGAAAATGGAGGCATTCAGGGTGTGGATCCTCTAAGCACTTTCATAACTGTGTTTGTTAATCCACTAACATGTTGTGTGTGTGTGATCCACTGAATGTGGACTCAAAGAAGTCAATAGAGGCGGCCTATGCCTGTCAGGTAACTGAGGGCCAAGGGTGGTGGAGAGTAGAGGCAGCTGTGGTACCCAGAGGGAATTCTCTGAAGTCATGCTTTGTGGTGTCTGAAGGCTTAAATTATGGTAGAAATCTAAGACAGGGTTAGGTAAACAACAGAAGCAAGCTGTGAACCAGAATGGGATGCAAAGAAGGTTTAAACTCAGAAATACTGAGGTGTCTGTATGGGCAAGAGGGAGCCCATCACTATACTGAAGAATTTCCGGGATATATTAGAGGTGTCTGCAGTGGCTTTTCTCTGATGTCCTGAGCGTCTGAGGAAGCTGGAAGCACACACAGCCGATCTGCCCTGACGTGGAGGTGGATGTAACATTTCTCACCATCACCTTCCTCTTCTAGAGCTGCTCACTGAATCCCACCATCCCTGGGATCTCCAACATCTCCCAGACTCTCCTTTCCTCAGCTTTCCATATAGTTCCTGAGTGTAGACTGTGTTCCAAGCATTGTTCTTGGCTAGGGAATTCCCATTAAATTACAGATGTTCCAGAACAAACCCTTAACCTTAGTGCATAGTGAGTTTCAATGAGTATAGTTTGAATGAATCATCCAACATCTAGGAAGGACTGTGACTACCAGCCAGGACTGAGCAACTTCGTAGGTGACTGCTGAAAAGAGATAAATCAAGAGAAAAAGAGGTCATTTGGCAAATCTGTCTGACTGTACCATTTTGTTCAGGGTTGAGTTTGGCTCAGCTCTTCGGAAATGACAGGTGTGAGAGGAAACGAAAAGGCCGTTGACATCTGTAAAGAAGAATTTGCATGTTTTCTTTCTGGTCTTCACCTGCTATAAAAACACTCATTCCCAGAGAGAACCAGGTTGACTCTGTGATCGACAGGCATGAATGCACTGTGAAACTCTCCTGATGCATGGACACTCTCAGATGTCCACGTGTGAGCTGCTGGCTGAGGGAACAGGTGGGCGCTGAGATACATCCAGCCTGCTCTTCCCTGAGCAAGCCTCACAGCCAGGCCAGGTAGGACAGGGACAGGAGGGCAGATGTGCCCTTAGGAAGAGGGACTGCTTATTTGCTCAGAGAAACCTTTAAGTGGTGATTTCCTGGGTTGTATGGCTGTCACAGACCAAAGGCCAAGCAGTCAAAGCTTCATTAGGTTCTATACTGACCTTTGGATCGGGAACAAAAGCAATTCAGGACCTGAAGCCACAGATCTCTGTCTCGAATGTTGCCACCAAAGGGTGTACGCATGCTCTATAGAAGAAGAGCAGAGCTGGGCTCATCCTAGAACTGACACTTCCTCCTGGCATGACACTGGGGGTCATCACACAGGCTCTGCTTTGTCACCTGTGAGTTGCAGGGTGTGCGTATGGCGTCTCCGGGTCCCTTTCAACTTCTGGTTTCTAAGCTTCTCCTCTCGTGCCATAGAGATTGAGGCTTTTTCCCTTTAAACATTGCTTCCTTGTCATTAATAACCACTTTCAGAAAGATGATGCCCACCGACTGATGCTCGGCATTCCTGTGAGGTCAATAAACTGGAGTTGGAGTTGAAAAAATTGAACCGTGCACATGTATTGAGAGATCTTATTTTTCTGATTATTTTGGAAAGAAATCCAAAGATTAAATTGCTAATCAAAAGCTCATACACAAAATAGAAAAGGGGGATATGCTCCACATGGAAAGTATCTTTTGGACTAAGCCAAAATTCTTCAGTCGAGTTCTTTATGCACAAGGACAGAGGACGCAGAATTCACCAAAAGGAAGGATTTTTAAATTTTTCTCCCAGATAATGGAATTAAACGGAAAGTGCCCTCCAAACGCCCAACACTTCTTTGTACAGCCTAAAAGATAAATCAAGACAGGACTGGTAATCTACAGAAGTGCTGGGCCAGGGGAATGTTGTGGGAATTCCCCCCAATTCAGCATTTATGTTGAGTCCCTCCCTGCTTTCCTGACCATCAGCAAACTTGTGTTTTGTTTTTGTTTTTGTTTTCTCCATTTCTGTTGCCATTTTTGGTTTTACCCTGGGCTCTCTGCCTCCCCAGCCCTTCTGAACAAAGAAGCAGTTAGGCTGCAGCCTTGGCTTTGGGAAGATCTGAACTGCTTCCTTCCATTAGCCTGGCCAGCAGGGGTGGGGTGGGGTGGGGGATGCCAGGCCTGGAGCTGGGAGGAGAGGGAGAGTGGGGCAGGTAGGGGTCAGGAGAGCCAAGCTGGAGGGGTATAGGTGAGGAAGAGGCAAGGCTGAACAAACAGAGGCCCCCAGCCTTGCTGAAGGCTGGCTGAGCCTGGGGAAATAGGAATTGACAGAATGTGCTGTGCTCACAGCCCAGTTGCTGCAGAAGTGGCCCCAAGACAGGGCAGGGGGGGCGCAGTTAAGAATTCAGGCTTAAAAATACATTTTTCTTTGTCATCAAAATATTCTAGTTTCAAAGCTATGAATGGTAGACTACCTTCGCCAGAATTATGCTTTTCTTTTCACCTCAAATTCTTTAATACACAATGCACCTTTGAATTAGAGGGCAGAGGCCTCCAAAATGCCCCCTAGAGGGCAGTTCTGAATGACTGGGGACATTTTCAACAGGAAGGACAATATTGCCTCCAGATCTGCATATGCAAATGCTGAAACTCTCTCCATGGGGGTCCCTGGAGCAGACAGAAAGCATCTGACAGGGGTCTGGTGAGAGCAGCTCCACCCTCTTCTTGCCCCCATACATTCTGTCTCTTCACATCCATTGCAAGATATCTTTTAAGTGAGAGAATCTGTTTAGGAGAACATTTGGTGGAAGATGGGACACATATCCCTTCCTATACCTGCATTCCCCCAGGTAAGCCAGGAAGACTAAAGGTCCACTTCAAAGCCTACTCTAAAGTTCTCTCTAAATGTTTAGACCCCCACATTCGTCAATGAAGTAGTTAGATTTTATTCTTGAGAAAGAGCTTAAGCTGTGACCAAGTTAGGACCTTACAAAGTGGAGAGCCTCACCAGAGGGAATGCCAAGCCCCCGTGTGGCACCACCTTCCTCTCCAGCTGCAGCCCACTTCTACTCCCCCTGGTGCTTGGCATGGGTAGCATCTACTAGCTAATCAAAAACTGTAGTTTCCGAATGAAAAGCGAAGGTTTCTCCAATACCCCTACTCTCCATTCCCCTTCATTCTCTTGCTGCCCAACCAACTCTCCTCCCAACCCAAATCCAATCAGTTTCATCTCAAATTCTGATTTTGCTACTTTGCTAGGAAATGGTCCACAATTCAGCTCATTCTTAGAACCTCAGCCTCCTTCCAAGTAAGATTAATCCACTTACTTTGCAGGTGTGCTGGGAGAACTCACCATATGCAGCATACTCACATAAAAGCTTCAGCCTATCTCTGGGCATTTAATAAACATTTGATAGATACTGGTTAGCTCTACTTTTTCTTTACTCTTGAGATAATCTCCACCAACTACCAGACAAATGATTTGATTAAAGCAAGTCAGAATGAGGTACGAGAGGCATGAGTTTAGCCCTTCTTGCCCATTGTAGAAAATGTTGATTTGCAGGGTGGGTAGTTTGAAAAGCTGGGACCTCTTTAAGTTTCAGAGTTACCCATTCTGTGCTACCTTGAACCCCATGTCTCATCTGGATAGTCGGTTCACACTCTTAGCACCCCAGAATTCCCAACCAAGTATCATCCAAAAAGGTTCCATACCTAAGAATTTCTTTTTTTTTTTTTTTTTTTTTTTTGATTTGTTGAGGCAGGGTCTCCCTTTAGTCCCAGCTGCCCTGGAGCTCACTATGTAGACCAGGCTGGCCTTGAACTCACAGAGATCTGCCTACGTCTACCTCCCAAGTGCTGGCATTAAAGCCATGCACCACCACACCCAGCTAAGAATTTCTTTATTATTATTGCATATTTGTATGTGTATTCATGATATGTGTGTGTGCGTGCACACGTGTGTGTGTGTGTGTGTGTGTGTGTGTGTGTGCGCACGTGTGTGCATGTACCTCCCATGGTGCATGTCTGGAGGTCAGAGGACAGCTTTCAGGTTCTCTTTTTCTACTATGGATTCTGGGAATTGAACTGGGGTCATTAGTTTTGTCAGAAAGCACTCTTATCCACTGAGTCATCTCAGTAGCCTGGTGCCGACTTTTGAAAGGTTGCTAAGTCATATATGCATTGCAGTTGATATTATTTTGCCTTATTTAATGAGTGCACCAGATTTATTTATGTGAGTTAATAAAATGCAAGGAAATCTGGATTGAGGAATCAGAATGTATAAGCACTAAAGCACATTGTAACATATCATCAAAGAAAAGAAATACATAAACGTTCATTCTTTTCTCTTTTTTTATGCTCTGAAACACAAAGTCTAGGAGGATGAAGTTACTCTGATGAAATCCATCTTGTATTCCCAAGAAAACCAATCCTTTGTACTATTAATCTAATTCAGACAGGAAAAATGATTTTAAATGTGTTTTTGCACATGTTGGTCATTTCATTCATGTGACTATTTTTTAAGAAAATGTGTTAAGGGGAGTTAAAGAAAATGATGTCAATTAAAAATTTTATTGCGTTTATCATCCTAAAATAATTATATAATTGAATGGATTTCTTCAAGTTTCCTAAGGAAAGTGTTAATTTATCTGAAAGAACCAGCCTCTTTCCCCCCCCCCTTCTCTTAGATTGGTGTGATCTACAAGAAAATAACCATTTATAGGTCCCGAACATGACATGCCTAAGCGTCTCTTCACTCCTTGTGAGAGTTTTAACATTTACTTGACAAATAAACTGCCTAACTTAGAACTGTGCTTGCCAGTTTCCAATGCTTTCGTGGCACAGATCTATGAATTAATCAGAGTGAAGCAGGAACGTGCTAGCCATGGCGGAAGAATTTAGCTTAATTTTCATCTTGGCAGGAATGTGTGCTCAAGAACACTGTGAGTAGACAAAACACGTAGCTAAATTTTTTTGGGGAAAGCGATTAAACTTTCTACTGTAATGAACCAGTGATGTATCTAATGTCTCAAATGGGATTCTATTGATTTGGAACCTGTTCATGTGCTATTTAGTGTGTCTTCAAGGTGGATAATGAGTTGTAATTACTAGTTCCTTTAAAAGGGCTATGACAGGACACGCTACAGAACAGGGACTTCAGAACCCATGCGCTAGGCCCTATTTTTCTTTACTCTTCTTTGTATTTTAGAGGTTTTTGGGGTCATTCATATTATAAACTCCATTTCAGAAGAGGTAATAATATGGAAGGGAAAAATTCGAATAAAGCAAGGATTTCTCTTTGTCTCATATATATTTTCATCTAAACTTAGCAGTCCTGTTTCAATGAGGTTCCTTTTTTCCTTGACAAAAGGAAGTAAAGTAACTTTTAAGGCTAAAGAGAAATCTACTGTTCTTATGCCACAATGACAATGACTGGGAACAAAATGCAGCTTATCAACCATCTCCGTGACAGATCACAGAACAAAACACAGGGTTTGGACGGAACCTCAACGTACTCTTGACTCTGCCTCACACAGATAAGCTTCTCAGTAAAGCTGGGCAGGACATGTAGCTCTGCCGAGCTCTGGCTCCTACTGAGAAATAGAGTTAATAAGACTTGGTGGGCCAGGCTTGGGGGACCATGCCTGAAATCCCAGCCCTTGGGAGGCTGAGGCAGGAGCGTTGTTGTGAGGTTGAGGCCAGTGAAACACTGTCTTAAGACAAACAAAATAATGATAATACTGGATGGCTAATTAAGAGAACCAAGTAAAGCACTTGGTTTGCACAGTCCCTGGCATCCATTGACCAGATGGTGTCGTCACCATCATCATGCATGCTGGGAAATACTGGGGTACATACTATTCTCACTAAGTCAATTTGCTACTGATGCAAACCTCTGCCATCTCATGGCAATTTATAAGATAAGATGAAGCCGGGCATGGTAGCACATGCCTTTAATCCTAGCACTTGGGAGGCAGAGGCAGGCGGATCTTTGTGAGTTCAAGACCAGCCTGGTCTATAGAGTGAGTTCCAGGACAGCTGGGGCCACAGGGAGACCCTGTCTCAAAAAGACCCCCCCAAAAAAGGATAAGATGATTTGTGTTTCATTGTGCTCATAAGTAGCAATGTTCACCAAGAAAGTGTTGACTTCTCCCAGAGTGGATCTCAGCCTACAGCTTCTGTAATTCACTTACACTCTACTGGAACACTAAAGTCACCTGCAATTGTTTACAAGGGTCCTTTCCTTTTTTACTTCTTTGATCTCATTTCATCTTCCCAACAGCCTATAGGAAAGGACAGAGCTGGAAAAGTCTCCGTGGCAAGGTTCAGCTCATCTGCTGAAATCATAGCAACCCCCTGAAACCAAACTCCTCTGAGTTTTCACACATGGATATGTGTTAGAGAGGATGGGACTCCTGGTGGGAGGCTGAGGTAAACAGTGGGCATTGTGCCAGGATCACTGAGCACGGCGCTGGGTTGACAGGGGAAGGGGCACAGAGTAGCAGTGGTCCTGTGTGGTGTATCTGCAGACAGGGACATTCGGTGGGTTTCTCAGACTGACACCAGAAATGGTTTAGAATCATTCTAAACACTGTAGGGAAAGAGTTAACAAAAACTCATTCCCCCTTTCCATGAGAGTTTGACCTTTGGTTAACTTCTTAGTTTGGTTGTCCTGGAAACAGATAGAGATGGTATGTGTCAACTATGTTACTAGGCAACATTACGATGGTAGAAATGACCCCGTGCATCCAGGTTTGGGCTGCTACAGATGAACTGAAGCTCCTGATGGAGATACTGCGCCCGGACGTCCCAGAGCACGGTGACTCTCAGAACTGCCATGTCCTTGGCAGGGAAGTCTACAGGGCATTTGGGGTCTCACAGTAGACTCCGACTCTCTGAGATGTAGCTCTCCTCAGCAAATGCAGCTCCCTCAGCTGCCCAATATGGATCTCATCCTCTGGCCCTGGAGTTTCCAGACTCTAACCTTAGATGGCCGTCTGGTGCAGCTGTCCTGGAACCTGTGATTTCCACACTCCATCCTCTGAGAAGTATCAGGCCAATGATGGGATGGGACAGTCTTGTGAATCTAAGCATCTACTTGAGCTCAGTGAGCTCCATCGTCGGGTACTGCAGATTGGTGCAGCATGGTGATTTCCGCCGGGTACCATTGTGGGGTATAATTATCTGGGAAAGTACCTGAAATTATTGAGGTCTTTTTTTTAATGCTTTTACTTACATAAATTAAAATTTATCCATCCATCCATCTGTTCAATATTTATTTGGAACCTACAGTGTGCTGAGAATCATGCCAGATAACAAAACAAAACAAGAAAAAAACAAAGGCCTTTCTCTCAGCTAGTCCTTGCAAGAAAGCAAGCTATTATACTGACTATTGTAATGATAGCATTCATGGACAGTATTTATTAATGACCATATACCATGTTCGGAAGCTTATTTACATCACCTTATTGAGTCCTTAACAAGAATCCTGTGAAGTAGACCTTACTGTCTGAATATTACAGCCTCTGAAGCTGAGGATAGGTGCTTCAAAGTGACTCCTCAGGTGGTCTATCTCATGCCCTGGGCCAGCATGGTATTTAATGCATTGTGTACCTTAGTAGAAGCTTATTGCTAAGGACTTCATTCAGAAATATTCTGTGAAAGACACTCTACCTTTTTCTTGTCTTCTACAATTTCAGTCTGTTTTAACCAGGAACTACTCAAGAGGAATTAGGGCAGGAAGGTGGCCAGGCTTACCTGGGTCTAACTGCATATAAGCCCTGTGCCTCCTTCTGCACAGAGGAGAATTGATATACTCTTCGGTCAAGGTGATCAGCACCCTTTTCTAGTACTGAAGGGCTTGGTTCATCAGGCACAGGTGGGCTCTATGGCTTTTCATTTTCATACAATATATGGAAAGTGGCCAGAACTGTATCTATCACATCACAAGCACGCTATAAACAATAGATATTATTCTTTCTTAACATACTGGTTTTAACATACTGACATTTTCTGGGGATATAGCTCAGGAGTATAGTCTGAACATGACAGAGGCATGTTTCATTCCTACTCCTGAGATATCCTGACAAAGGCAGCTTAAGGGAGAGGGTTCTTTGTCTCACAATTCTAGGTTATTGAACATTATTGTGGAAGAAGTTAGGGGTGTGGGAGCTCAAAATCACTAGTCACATCACATCCACAGTCAGGAAAAGAGAGCAATGCCTTAATGCAAGGGCGCCAGTGCTCCCTCACTTTCTCTGCTCTTCCACAGCCCAGAGTCCCCTGCCCAGAGAACAGTTCCACCCACAGTTAAGATTAGTCTATTCGAGCTGGAGAGATGGCTCAGTTGTTAAGAGCATTGGTTCCTCTTCCAGAAGACCCAAGTTTGGTTCCTAGCATCCAGATGGCATCTCGCAACCATCTGTAATTCTGGTTCAAGGAGATCTGATGCCCTCTTCTGGCCTCCACAGGCATTGTGTACAAGGGAACACTTACATATGTGCTGGTCAAACACTCAGACACATACAATGAAGAAACAAAAATTACCATGAGTCTTCCCACATCAATTAATGTAATCAAGACAATCCTTCCAGGACATTATCAGAGACTTGCCTTAATGAAGATAATCTCTCACAGGTGTGGTCAGAGGCCTCCTTCTCAGGTGTCTGCTGATAATTAACACTGACCATCACACTCAGTATACCCCATCTTAAGAAAAAGAAGAAGAAGAAGAAGAAGAAGAAGAAGAAGAAGAAGAAGAGGAGGAGGAGGAGGAGGAGGAGGAGGAGGAGGAGGAGGAGGAGGAGGAGGAGGAGGAGGAGGAAAAACCTCTGTGAAGAACAGAAAGATTTCTTGGTGCCTTTACCACCCATGTTTCTTTCAATCTTTCATTTTATGAATCTTTTTTAATGTATCTGTCAGGAACACCTGCTAAGTCTCTGTTGGGAGGGTCACAGAGGCATCAGAGAGGATTCAGGATCTGGTCTGGCACAATACACATGACACACTCAGCAGCACATATTAGGGGCATTTCCATGCCTTAAAATCCCCAACAAGAGGAGCTGGAGAGATGGCCTAGCGGTTAGGAGCACCGACTGCTCTTACAGAGGACCTGGGTTCGATCCCCAGCACCCACATGGCGGCCGAGAACTGTCTGAAACTCCAATTCCAGGAGAACTCCAGTTCCAGGGGAATCCGACACCCTCTTCTGACCTCCGCGGCATTGCACGACACGGGTGCACAGACCTGCATGCAGACAGTACATTGATACACTTACAGAAATAAATAAAATAAAAAAAAATATAAAAAATTTTAAAAAATCCCCAACAAGAGGGACTTGTCACATGGAAGTTGTCTGCTGTCCACGTCTCTACTAAGGAGCTTACTCTACTACAAAAGAAGCCTCCCATTATATTCAAACGTTAGGAGTTATATTTCTAAAGAAGTTAAGAGAGGAGGCCGGAGGTTGGCCCTTTGCCACTCTCCAGAGACTCAGGAATAGCTAACTACACCCTCTGCCCTTTCCTAAACAAGACTTTGACCTGTGGCCAGGGGGTGACGGAAGGAGAAACCTCTCTCCTGCCCTCCCTCTACCAGAAACTGCTCTGTCAGTGTCGCACTGACGGGGAGATCTGAGTCATTGGGATCTTCCCTGGGTCGGTGGTCTTAGACCCGTTCCCATGTTCTAAGTTTACTTCATCCCTTAAAAGAACAGAGGAAAGCTTCCCACGGTGGCTTCCACAGCTGCGCTGGCCTCTCCCATACCCAGCACCACCTTGTCTCTCTTTTACTACAAGATCCGAGGAGACAGTGATTCAGTGGCTTTTGGCACCTCATTACCTGGGGTGAGGCCTGAAGCCAAAGGTAATGCAAGGCAAAAGAAAAGTCTCAGCAGAAGGGTGACAAGGCTTTTCCGGCCTGCAAGTCCTGGAAGAAACATCACTTGGCATAGCTGACACCCAACAGAACAAACCAGAACTCCACACAGCTCTCCTTTAGGGCAATTCACCAAGCCCTTCCTGATCAGGTACTGCGCTATTCTGTGTGAACAGGAAGCGGGGGAAAACAAACTAACTCCCCTTAAGAAATTCAAAGTTGGGACTAGAAAGAGGGCTCAGCAGTTAAGAGCACTGACAGTTCTTGCAGAGGACCTAGGTTTGAATTCCGGCACCCACACAGTGGCTAACAACCATCCATAACTCCAGTTCTAGAGGTCCAACACCTTCTTCTGACCTCCACAGGCATTGTATGAGAGAGGTGCACTTACATACATGCAGGCAAGACACTCATATACATACAATTAAAATTAATAATAAAATATTAGAAAAGAAATTCAAAGTCATTTACTGTTCGTGTGACACAGAATGCATTCACCAGTTCAACAAAACAAAGCCAAACTTGGAACTCCGGTTCTCAAACTCTCACAGAAGAATTGGTCTCCTTCTTCCTCTAGCCTGGTCCTAAGTAAGATGTCTAACTCCATGAAGTGAGATGCATGGACAGCCACTAGAACATCATGCAGTGAGAATGCTCTACCAGAGTGTCCGCCATCATCTCAGAAATCCTGACGGAAATGGACGCAATATAAATAAACATCAAACACAGCTATAAATTGCTCTTCCCTGACTGTCTTCCAATCATCCAGGGAAGAAGGACTTGGTCTTTGTGGCATGGAATAGACCAGCAGCTGTTCAATATACTGCCAAGAGGGGACACTTAGTATAAGTAATGGCCAAGAATATGCCTCTGGGTCTGGGCAGGGTGTGTGTGTGTGTGTGTGTGTGTGTGTGTGTGTGTGTGCATGTGTGTGTGTGTGTGTGCATGTGTGTGTGTGTGTAAGCAAGGTGTTCCTGAGATGAAGGAGTGTCCACTGTGGCATGGGATGAATTAAGAGGAAACCCTATCAAAATTTTCTGTGTACTTAGGTTTCTATTACCTCATTAGGTAGATTACATAATGCTACTCCATTTATAAACTAAAAGGGAACAAGCACACTGTCATTAACAGTGGCTGATGGGAGACCCTGTCATGCCAGCAGGTCACATGGCGGCAGTTAGTGTGTTCTCTCTCCCTTCATCTGTTTGGCATTCTGTCTGCTCCCTGCCTTCTTTTAGCCATGTGTGTGTAGTTTTAATTTGGAAATGGAGATGGAGCTGACAGCATGGCGGCCTCCTTTTGAGAATGCTTCATGTCTTAGGGTAGCGGATGGCTCTCTTACAGTGTGCTCTGGCAGATCCCCTCAGGGGACCATAGCCAGGTGCAGGCTGGAGTTCTGACAGCTTTCCTGGTTTTTCCTTCTGTACACGAAGAATCATTCTGTTTACACACCTGTATCCTATTCTAAGCTGTAATTCCACAGGGGTATATTTCAGAGGATGCTACCCAAGGGTATATACTGTTAGTGTCTTATATTTACATTTATTTATTTGCGTGTGTGTGTGTGTGTGTGTGTGTGTGTGTGTGTGTGTGTGATGTCCTCCTCGTTATGATCCACCTTGGTTTCTTGTTTTTTTCTTTTTTTGAGACAGGGTCTCTCACTGAACCTGCAGTTTTCTGGCTGGCCAAGCAAGCTTCAGAGGTCCCCACAAGTCTCTGTCATTCTAGTGCTGGGACTGTTCAAGCATACCACCATGCCCGGAGTTTTTTCATGGGTTCTGAGGATGGAACTCAGGTCCTCATTTTGCACAAAAGGCACTTTACTGATGGAGCCATCTCCCTATCTCAGTGCCCTACATTTCTTTTTAAATTAATTTATTTTATGTCTGTGAAGGTTTTGCTTGCGTGTATATACATGAACCACATGCACGCAATGCCTGTGGAGGTCAGAAGAGGGCATTGGATCCTGTTGAACTGGAGTTAAGGATGGTTATTAGCCACCATCTGGGTGCTGGGAACTGAACCTGGGTCTTCTGCAAGAGCTCTTAACCACAGAGCCATCTCTGGAGTCCCAGTGTCTTATATTTTTTAATAGCAAACTAGGACTGTGAAAATGTATCTTCATTGGACAAGTAGGGAGATGGGGTCTCCAAAATATGAACTGACTTTTTCTTTTTTCTTTTTTTTTCTTTTTTTGGTCTTTTTGAGACAGGGTTTCCCTTTAGTCCCAGCTGGCCTGGAGCTCACTCTGTATACCTGGCTGGCCTTGAGCTCATAGAGATCCGCCTGCCTCTGCCTCCCAAGTGCTGGGATTAAAAGCGTGTGTGCCACCATGCCCAGCCTAAGATGGTTCTCAGCTACCATGTGGGTGCTGGGAATCGAACCTGGATTCTCTGCAAGAGCAGACAGTGCTCTTAACCACTGGGCCATCTCTCTAGCCCTGAACTGACTTTTTCAGCTAGTTAAGAAAAACCTAAGGCCGGGGTCCAGCCTCAACATGGTTCCAGCGACTATAATATAACATTCTGAGAGCCTTAGGAGGGTATTTTTTTCATGGCTCTCTAATGAGGGAGCAGTGTGGAGAGTGTGATGTGTTAAGGAGAGATCAAGTCTCATAAATGGGTCCCTCGGAGGAAGAGTTAGCTGGTTAGCCTGTACCTAGGCTTCAATTTTATATACTTTATTCCCACATAACCCTATTCCTCACTTCCTTCATTTTCTCGAATATTACCTTTGGATTTAATTTTGGAGACCCAGAGTGCAACTTTGCAAAGCTGTTCTTTCTCAGAAGATGAGCCTTAATTTTACTTTTGTTCTTGTGACTGCAAACTAAATGAGTTTAGGGCTCTAACACTGAACACAAATAGAAAAGGATATCTTTATTCTAGTTAGAAAATAAACTCGAAATATTAACACAGTAGACAGTAAGTTAAGAAGCTTGTGCTCTACCGGGACTGGGGAAGTAGTATTTGCTGAAATTAGTAATCAGACCATTCATTAAATTATGCTGCTTCCTGTTTTCCGGTCCTCTTAATTTCAGTTGCAGTTCCTCAACTCTCCAGCAGATGGAGTCTGCTTCAAAACTCAAATCCAATTCACATTTCAAGACAAGCAGGACAGGGTACACATTTCCTCTCGACTGACTCCTATACTCACTATCTAGAAAGGGCTTCTGGAAACATCTAGGGTAGACACTCCAGCTCCTATATGATAAGGGCCATTTAGCACTTGGCCAGGCCTGTGGTGCCACCCTGCACTTCAATGATTTGAAGGGAAAGCATACCTAGAAAAAAAATCCCAGAGCTTTCTCCATGAAAACACCCTATTATTAGTTACTTTGAGTATGAAATCCGAGCAGAGTATCAGTGGCAGATTTGAGAGGAGGGGCACGGATAATCTCAAATCTTTTCTAAGGGAGAGACAGGCAAAGAAAAGAATAACACTTTTTTTTTTTTTTTTTTTAATAAAAAGAAGTCAGTTCCCAGCTCCTTCCAGAAGTAAGGGACCCCGGGATGCATGAGCTCTATGGAGGGAAGTCTCCCAGAGCCTTTTCTTCTTCACTTTGTGTGAAGAGACGGATGTGATTGAATGACTTCTAATGTTTAATGACACCTTTGCTCCACTGCTTTGTAGAGCTCACACATGAATACACTGATCCATTTCCAGATGAGCCAGGGGCCCCCATCCTTCTGTGTCAAGCACAAAGAAAAAGGGGAGAGAGGGAGAGACAGAGACAAAGGAACAGCCGTGTAACCAAGCACCGAACATGATTTAAACAGCCAACTTAGTAAACATCAATCTTAGGATGTGTTATGTGAATTGGAGTCAATGTCCTAAGGAAATGCTGGCTACATTGAAAAGATAGCTCACTCTAAAGAAAACGCCAAGTCGGGTTTCCATGCAGTAAGTCATCTGCCTGCAAAAGGCTGACAGGACAAAAGCCACGAAGCGAAAAGGTAGAATGGCTTATTTGGAAAAAAAAAAAAAAAAAAAGGAATAGCATTATAACCTTTTTGTTTAAGGGTCTGGTAGTGTGGCGGTTTTGTGTTGTTAGGGATCAATGTGGAGATGTGGACAGACTGGGTGACTTGTATGTGACTATGAATCACTTTATTTTTTTTAAAAAGACATTTATTATTTTTACTTTATGTGCATGAGTGTATTGCCTGCATATGTGTAAGAGCACCTGTGAGGTCAGAAGAACACGGGAGATTCCCCTGGAACTGGAATTACAGTCAGTTGTTAGCCACCATGTGGGTGCTGGGAATTGAACCCAGGTCCTCTGCATTTGCAGCCAGTGCTCTTAACCACTGAGCCATCTCTCCAGCCCCAGTTGAATCACTTTCCATCTCTGAGCCTCAGCTTCCACCCCGGTCACATGGGGGACAGAAGCAAGGACTTGTGCTTTACCTTCTATGTCTATTCCGTGTGGCAGCGTATTTCTGTAAAGCTCTTCACACTCACTTATGAGCGTATGTCGTGGGGAGCAGCGGGGACTTGGAGAAGGGAGGTCTTGTCCTAGTTTGCCAAGATGGAACTTTTGGGAAGGTATTCAGCATAAAAGCACCTTTGGTTCTATAGTTCCTCTTCCAGTTTTACGGCTGTCTTCTGGGAATAAAACAGAAGCTTTCGTGTGGAAGCCAAAGTCCTAGAAATGAATCTGTTTTGTCCTAAATTTCAGCTTGGAAATAAGGTGCATTTTGACCACCTGCTTTTGCACGTGCAGTGTTACTGGTGCCTGTGGATCTTTTCAAGTGTGGGATTTTAAGTCGCCTGATGTCTCCTACCTCAATGGCAGTTAACACACACAATGGATTCTTCAGAAATTCAGAGCTAGAATATTCGAAGCAGCTGAATGCTGATTTCCATGAACACTGAATGTGTACAGTACCAAGAGAATGCATCTTTGACATCTTGGCTTCTAGGAAAATGTGCTTCTTTTGTTCATTCACAAGTCTACTCTATTTCCACCTCAGATTTAATGATCTTCCCAGTTCGCCTTTGTATATGTGTAGGCTGCCATTCACAACATGCCAAGTCGACATGTGGGAGGCACAATCTTTCCACGCCCCCCCCAAACAAAAAGATTGTGGACAAGCCATTTTGACTGCTGTATGTGCTTTTAGACAAAACCAATTGCTGTTATGTTCCCCAAATACTAGTGTTCTTGAAATGAAATATTTTGCTTGGTGTATTGATCTACATCTTTAAAGTTTTATTATGCACCAGATAGAGACGCTGACTTATTTTCTTATAGAACTGCAGTCTGTTGGAATCAGGAAGGATATTATAGAAGCATGCAGATCCACACCCTTAGCTTATGCAGAGATGCAAGGTCAGCAACAATTGCCCACATGGCAGTAGCAACAGTCAGACTAGAACTGCTTTTTCTTTTCTTTCATAGTTGACCTACCTGAGTCAGGCACGTGTGGCAACTACGCTGGTCCTCGCTATGTCTCTACCGTCCTTTCTGTTTCCCCAACAGTTTTTAAAATATTATTTTGAGACAGGGTCTATTTCCCATGTAGCTGAGGATGACCTTGAACCTCTGATCTTCCTGCCAGCACATCCCAAGTGCTAGGGTTACAGGCGTGAACTGACAAGCCTAGTGTATGTGATGCTGGGCTCAGCACCTGCGAGGCAAACACTCTTCAACTGCCTTATGATCCTCACACTTATAAATTATTGTCCTCTTTGCAGCAAACTCTAAGAGCGACTTCCTGCCTGAGTCAGAGCTGGAATAGCTTGCACACCTCTCTCACGTCCTGTGGCTTCTTCCTGAAAGCAGCTGAATCAAAATGACCTTGTTATTCATGTGTTCATCTGTGTATGCTTTTTGCTCTCTACTCACTCTTCCATCCAAACCTTTATCACGGTTTCTACCTGAAGCTGATAATGACATCAGAGTGCCAAGCTGCCATCTCAACGTGGTAAATGACACTAAATGCCCTAGTTCCTTAACAGGTGGACATTGCTCCCAAATAAATTTTTTTAAGGAAAACGTTATGAATTTATGAATTTGCATGTCATGCTTGTACAGGGGCCAGGATAATCCTCTCTCTTTTTTTTTTTTTTTTGTCTTTTTGAGACAGGGTTTCCTTGTAGCCCTAGCTGTCCTGGAACTCGCTCTGTAGACCAAGCTGGCCTTGAACTTACAAAGATCCACCTGCCTCCGCAAGGATTAAAGATGTGCGCCACCACGCCTGGCAATCCTCTCTTTATTATTCCAGGTTTTAGTGCATGTGCTGCTGCAGGGAGCTCTAAATCATCTTTTACAAAGACTTTCAGTGGGATTCCCATGGTTCCAGTGAAGGCTTCACTCTGTCTTCTGAATGTAGCGACTTCTCACTGTTCCAGTGAAGGCCCCACTATGTCTTCTGAATGTAGCGACTTCTCACTGTTTCAGTGAAGGCCCCACCCTGTCTTCTGAATGTAGCGACTTCTCACTGTTCCATGAAGGCTCCACTCTGTCTTCTAAATGTAGAGACTTCTCACTGTTCCGGTGAAGGCCCCACCCTGTCTTCTGAATGTGGCGACTTCTCACTGTTCCAGTGAAGGCTCCACTCTGTCTTCTGAATGTAGTGACTTCTCACTGTTCCGGTGAATGCAGAGACTTCTCACTGTTCCGGTGAAGGCCCCACTCTGTCTTCTGAAGGTAGCGACTTCTCACTGTTCCAGTGAAGGCCCCACTCTGTCTTCTGAATGTGGCGACTTCTCACTGTTCCAGTGAAGGCTCCACTCTGTCTTCTGAATGTGGCGACTTCTCACTGTTCCAGTGAAGGCTCCACCCTGTCTTCTGAATGTGGCGACTTCTCACTGTTCAGTGAAGGCCCCACCCTGTCTTCTGAATGTAGCGACTTCTCACAGTTCCAGTGAAGGCTCCACTCTGTCTTCTGAAGGTAGCAACTTCTCACCATTTCCTCACTGACAGTGCTGGTCCACCAGAGACCACAGAATCCAGAGCTTTTGAGAGGAAGTCTTCGTAAAGTGTGTTTCACACTTAATACAGCAAACATACATTTATCACTGTTTTAATATGTCCCAGAGTGATCCTTTAAGAACTTCTGTTATCACACCAGATAGCTGTATGTCTGTCTGACTTTGAGGCTCTCCTTGTTAACGGTGGGCAGTTAACATTTCCTCTACAAGTTTCCTTCCTTCCAGGAAACCTTTCATAGTCTCTCTTCTCATTTGCAGGCCAAGAAACCACATCAGGAAAATTAACTAAACTTTTTCTTAAATGTGTGTGTCAGAGTGAGTAGATTTTCATGGAAGACTCCATGTACAGTTTCCAGAGCTTTAATGGGTGGATCTGGGGACCCAAATTCCATACGCTTTTCTTCTGATTACGTCCATACTTAGGTGATGTACGACGAAGGAGATGATGCCTCTGAGCCAGCTAGTCTAGGCTCTGTCAGTGTCACAGCCTGCCTTCCACCCTAACCCGAAGCAGAAAGCACTGGCAAGGGCAGCAGCACCGGAACCACTTCCAACAAGGCTTACTGATGGCCTCTGGGAAGTCTCTCACTTAAGGGGATCTGGTTGTGGCGTCGCTATCTGCCAGCGTTTATCTGCTGGTCTGTGGAGTTGCAGCCTGGTAATCCTGGTACCACCCACTGCCAGCACCTTGACACCCTGCACAGAACAGCGTTCCACACATTCTTCACAACTCCAGCCAGAAACAGATAACAGGATCTCACGTTAGAGGAGGACCCCAGGTGCAGGGAGCTAAGGTTAGTAAACAGAGAACCAGACTCTCACCCTGACTGTCCCAGACTTCACAAGCCTCTTGTGCATTTATTTCCTCTAAGTGGAAATTCTCTCTTAGAATGAAGACTCAGTAAGCTAACCAGAAACTTCCAAGGCTCAGGAAGCCCCCCAAAATATGTACCAGGGAAGCTTAGAAAGTAACGAAATTCAGTATCTTCCCTTTCCAAGGTTATAGCAATCAATTGTTCCACTTCTGGTGGAGCTGCCTGAAAGCTGAACAGGCAGGGACGCAGTGTTGTGAGCTGTCGTCCACACTGGGCAGGGACGCAGTGTTGTGAGCTGTTGTCCACACTGGGATGGGACACAGTTTGTGAGCTGTCGTCCACACTGGACAGGGACGCAGTGCCAGGGTGGGACACAGTTTGTGAGCTGTCATCCACACTAGGCAGGGACGCAGTGTTGTGAGCTGTCATCCACACTAGGCAGGGACGCAGTGTCGTGAGCTGTCGTCCACACTGGGCAGGGACGCAGTGTCGTGAGCTGTCGTCCACACTGGGCAGGGACGCAGTGCTGTGAGCTGTCATCCACACTGGGGTGGGACACAGTTTGTGAGCTGTCATCCACACTGGGGTGGGACACAGTTTGTGAGCTGTCATCCACACTGGGCAGGGACGCAATGTTGTGAGCTGTCATCCACACTGGGGTGGGATATTTGGTGATGTGAGTGCCCGAGCCATCTATGCTTCTGTAGCTGACACTGGCAAGCTCACCAGCTCACCAAGCAAGACTTTCACCTGACGTTGGAGCCCTATCTGAAGAGATGGTTGTTCTTGCCTCCCCAGAAGTCATGCAGGATGTCAAAGATGGCAACTCTGCACAACTAGGATGAAAATCCATGGCTGAAATAGTTTACTTACTCTAAATCCATCCCTCATACTAGGCTGTAAGAAAAATGTTTCATATTCATAGGTGAGAAGATAAAAAAACAAAGGTAAGAAAAAAAAATCTGGATTTTACCTCATTCTTTGCCCATTTGCAGATATGATTCAGATTTTTCTAAAGCTCTTACTTTCATATTCCCTATGTATAGTTTATGATGAATGGTAATGTCAAAGCAGAGAGGTCTGTGTTATGAAATAAAAATAGACTTAAGGAAGGACTACCCTGTTTCACATATTTTAAAAACATTCATCGGGAGATGGTAGAGGGACATACATTTTCCTGGTCACCAAGTACTTAAAGGCCAGGCAGGAGCTAGCTTTCAGCAGGCAGAAGGAGCCCTGGTGAAAACTACAAGCTGCTCAGATATGCTACAGTAGGAAAGGATGTTAGGGCAAGAAGGGAATATAAGAGTTAAAACAGCAAAGCCAGCAGCACTCCCTGAGGACGAGGGACAAAGACACCTCAGCTGGGTATGAGAGCCGGACTGACCTGAGGAGAGACACACAGGCAGGCTGGGAACAATGGGCTGGCGGGCTGGCTTCCTTGAGACTTTCTTCTCTGGGAAACACATGGCAGACACTGTTGCTTGCTACACATTCTTACCTTTTATACATTGCTTCTAACACAGCTAATTCTAATAGACAAAGCTGTAAGTAAAGATGACTTTTAATGAGCTTGCCCCCATTTCGAGGAAGAGACCCCAGGCCATCCATAACATAACCAAATACTTCTGGGGAATTGGGAGAATGGAGAGAGTTAATACAATTACCAGGACTTGGGATAGCTGCAGGGTCAGAAGTAGCAACACCAAACTGAAACTATCAGCTAGCAGACAGGGTTAACACTAACAAAGCACAAGTCAAAGATGGACAAGGGGGCTTCAACTACCCCAACCGAGCAAGCAGCACAGGCAGATCACCCTGGTTGGGCCAGGGGACATGCGTAGAGCATGTGGACCCTCTATTGGCTTAGTCCACGATAGTCCATAGAAGTAACTCCAAAACAGAGTGCACAGAGCTTAGATCGAGGACCACCTGAAGCACAGAGTAACAGGCATACCACCCCCCACCCCCCAACTGGAATTGCCGAGGGAATGTCCAAGTGGATTCTTTGGAGAACCTTCAGAACAGAAAGGGAAGAGTGAGTTAGACTTCCAATAGAAAGCCTAAAACTTACACAAGTCAACACTCCATAAGCAAGGAGAAAAACAGATCAATCAAACAATGAAGGCATCTGAAGGAGGCAAGCAAAACAAGCCTTCAACAGAGTGAAGAGGAATTTGGGATTCGCACTGGAATACAGGCAAAGAGAAACCTACATGCCAGGGACAGGAAGAAGGGACAACATGGGAAAGGTGTAGGATAATTCCACACCAAGCTCTACCAACCTTGTGGGAGATTTCTACAGTGGGATCCCCCTGGAGATGATCCAGGACACAGATCTTAGAGGAACAATTGCATAAATATTCAAAGAAATCAAAGAATATAAAGAACAAGTCAGAGAACTAAGGAGAGAGAATGAAAAACTCAAGAAAGACCTAGAGGAAGTGGAAACACTGAAAAAGGAAACCAACCAGCGAAGCAAGGAGCTACAGGAAGATACTAAAGAAATCACAAGATGAAATGAAAAAGGAAATCAAACTCTCATCCAATCAAGAGGAAAGGAATGGAAAAAAGTCTCAGAAGTAGAATGGAGGAAGCAGAACAAAGAATATCAAAACAAAGAATACCTGGAAAATAACACAGAACAACTAAAAACCTCAAGTAAAGATTATGAAAAATCTGCTGGGCGTGATAGCACACGCCTTTAATCCTAGCACTCAGGAGGCAGAGGCAGGCAGATCTTTGTGAGTTCAAGGCCAGCCTGGTCTACAGAGTGAGTTCCAGGACAGCTGGGGCTACAGGGAGACCCTGTCTCAAAAAACGACAAAAAAAAAGGGGGGGGGGATAAGTCAGCAGAAAAGGTACCAGCCCTGACGACCCAAGTTCAACCACTGGGACCTACACTGTGGTAATGGAAGGAGAGAACCCACTCCTGCAAATTGGCCTTTAACCTATACCTACACACACACACACACACACACACACACACACACACACACACACCAGGGCCTGGAGAGCTGTCCCAGTGGTTAGGAGCACTTGCTAGAATTAAAGGCATGCGCCACCACGCCCGGCTGTTTGGTTTTTTTTTCTTTTTTAAATTTTGTCTTTGTTTTGGGTGTCTAGTGTTTTTTTTTTGTTTTTTTCTGATCTTGTCTGTTTTGAGTTCTATGTGCTTCTTGTTTTCTTACTGGTTTGTCTTTTTTTAGTTTGGGGAAATTTTCATCTATTATTCTGTTGAAGATCTTATTAATAACATTCTCTTGGGATTCTTCTCCTTCTCTATCCTTATGATGCGGAGGTTTGATCTTTTTATAGTGTCCCACAATTCCTGGTTGTTCCACTTTTGTGTATTTAAACTTTTTCATTTTTTTTTTTTTTTTTTGTCGTTTTTTGAGACAGGGTCCCCTGTAGCCCCAGCTGTCCTGGAACTCACTCTGTAGACCAGGCTGGCCTTGAACTCACAAGAATCTGCCTGCCTCTCCTCCTGATGCTAGGATTAAAGGGTGTGCTATCACGCCCAGCAGATTTTTCATATCTTTACTTGAGGTTTTTAGTTGTTCTGTGTTATTTTCCAGGTATTCTTTGTTTTATATTCTTTGTTCTGCTTCCTCCATTCTACTTCTGAGACTTTTTTCCATTCCTTTCCTCTTGATTGGATGAGAGTTTGATTTCCTTTCTATTTCTCTTGTGATTTCTTTAGTATCTTCCTGTAGCTCCTTGCTTCGCTGGTTGGTTTCCTTTTTCAGTGTTTCCACTTCCTCTAGGTCTTTCTTGAGTTTTTCATTCTTCTCCTTAGTTCTCTGACTTGTTCTTTTATTCTTTATTTCTTTGAATATTTATGCATTGTTCCTCTAAGATCTGTGTCCTGGATCATCCCCAGGGGGATCCCACTGTAGAAATCTCCCACAAGGTTGGTAGAGCTTGGTGTGGAATTATCCTACCCCTTTCCCATGTTGTTCTTCCTGTCCCTGGCATGTAGGTTTCTCTTTGCCTGTATTCCAGTGCGAATCCCAAATTCTCTTCACTGTGTTGAAAGCTTGTTTTGCTTGCCTCCTTCAGATGCCTTCATTGTTTGATTGATCTGTTTTTCTCCTTGCTTATGGAGTGTTGACTTGTGTAAGTTTTAGGCTTTTATGGAAGTTAACTCACTCTTCCCTTTCTGTTCTGAAGGTTCCCAAAGAAATCCACTTGGACATTCCCTCGGCAATTCCAGTTGGGGGGTGGGGGGTGGTATGCCTGTTACTCTGTGCTTCAGGTGGTCCTCGATCTAAGCTCTGTGCACTCTGTTTTGGAGTTACTTCTATGGACTATCGTGGACTAAGCCAATAGAGGGTCCACATGCTCTACGCATGTCCCCTGGCCCAACCAGGGTGATCTGCCTGTGCTGCTTGCTCGGTTGGGGTAGTTGAAGCCCCCTTGTCCATCTTTGACTTGTGCTTTGTTAGTGTTAACCCTGTCTGCTAGCTGATAGTTTCAGTTTGGTGTTGCTACTTCTGACCCTGCAGCTATCCCAAGTCCTGGTAATTGTATTAACTCTCTCCATTCTCCCAATTCCCCAGAAGTATTTGGTTATGTTATGGATGGCCTGGGGTCTCTTCCTCGAAATGGGGGCAAGCTCATTAAAAGTCATCTTTACTTACAGCTTTGTCTATTAGAATTAGCTGTGTTAGAAGCAATGTATAAAAGGTAAGAATGTGTAGCAAGCAACAGTGTCTGCCATGTGTTTCCCAGAGAAGAAAGTCTCAAGGAAGCCAGCCCGCCAGCCCATTGTTCCCAGCCTGCCTGTGTGTCTCTCCTCAGGTCAGTCCGGCTCTCATACCCAGCTGAGGTGTCTTTGTCCCTCGTCCTCAGGGAGTGCTGCTGGCTTTGCTGTTTTAACTCTTATATTCCCTTCTTGCCCTAACATCCTTTCCTACTGTAGCATATCTGAGCAGCTTGTAGTTTTCACCAGGGCTCCTTCTGCCTGCTGAAAGCTAGCTCCTGCCTGGCCTTTAAGTACTTGGTGACCAGGAAAATGTATGTCCCTCTACCATCTCCCGATGAATGTTTTTAAAATATGGGAAACAGGTAGCTCCTTAAGTCTATTTTATCATAACACAGACCTCTCTGCTTTGACATTACCATTCATCATAAACTATACATAGGGAATATGAAAGTAAGAGCTTTAGAAAAATCTGAATCATATCTGCAAATGGGCAAAGAATGAGGTAAAATCCAGATTTTTTTTTCTTACCTTTGTTTTTTTATCTTCTCACCTATGAATATGAAACATTTTTCTTACAGCCTAGTATGAGGGATGGATTTAGAGTAAGTAAACTATTTCAGCCATGGATTTTCATCCTAGTTGTGCAGAGTTGCCATCTTTGACATCCTGCATGACTTCTGGGGAGGCAAGAACAACCATCTCTTCAGATAGGGCTCCAACGTCAGGTGAAAGTCTTGCTTGGTGAGCTGGTGAGCTTGCCAGTGTCAGCTACAGAAGCATAGATGGCTCGGGCACTCACATCACCAAATATCCCACCCCAGTGTGGATGACAGCTCACAACATTGCGTCCCTGCCCAGTGTGGATGACAGCTCACAAACTGTGTCCCACCCCAGTGTGGATGACAGCTCACAAACTGTGTCCCACCCCAGTGTGGATGACAGCTCACAGCACTGCGTCCCTGCCCAGTGTGGACGACAGCTCACGACACTGCGTCCCTGCCCAGTGTGGACGACAGCTCACGACACTGCGTCCCTGCCTAGTGTGGATGACAGCTCACAACACTGCGTCCCTGCCTAGTGTGGATGACAGCTCACAAACTGTGTCCCACCCTGGCACTGCGTCCCTGTCCAGTGTGGACGACAGCTCACAAACTGTGTCCCATCCCAGTGTGGACAACAGCTCACAACACTGCGTCCCTGCCCAGTGTGGACGACAGCTCACAACACTGCGTCCCTGCCTGTTCAGCTTTCAGGCAGCTCCACCAGAAGTGGAACAATTGATTGCTATAACCTTGGAAAGGGAAGATACTGAATTTCGTTACTTTCTAAGCTTCCCTGGTACATATTTTGGGGGGCTTCCTGAGCCTTGGAAGTTTCTGGTTAGCTTACTGAGTCTTCATTCTAAGAGAGAATTTCCACTTAGAGGAAATAAATGCACAAGAGGCTTGTGAAGTCTGGGACAGTCAGGGTGAGAGTCTGGTTCTCTGTTTACTAACCTTAGCTCCCTGCACCTGGGGTCCTCCTCTAACGTGAGATCCTGTTATCTGTTTCTGGCTGGAGTTGTGAAGAATGTGTGGAACGCTGTTCTGTGCAGGGTGTCAAGGTGCTGGCAGTGGGTGGTACCAGGATTACCAGGCTGCAACTCCACAGACCAGCAGATAAACGCTGGCAGATAGCGACGCCACAACCAGATCCCCTTAAGTGAGAGACTTCCCAGAGGCCATCAGTAAGCCTTGTTGGAAGTGGTTCCGGTGCTGCTGCCCTTGCCAGTGCTTTCTGCTTCGGGTTAGGGTGGAAGGCAGGCTGTGACACTGACAGAGCCTAGACTAGCTGGCTCAGAGGCATCATCTCCTTCGTCGTACATCACCTAAGTATGGACGTAATCAGAAGAAAAGCGTATGGAATTTGGGTCCCCAGATCCACCCATTAAAGCTCTGGAAACTGTACATGGAGTCTTCCATGAAAATCTACTCACTCTGACACACACATTTAAGAAAAAGTTTAGTTAATTTTCCTGATGTGGTTTCTTGGCCTGCAAATGAGAAGAGAGACTATGAAAGGTTTCCTGGAAGGAAGGAAACTTGTAGAGGAAATGTTAACTGCCCACCGTTAACAAGGAGAGCCTCAAAGTCAGACAGACATACAGCTATCTGGTGTGATAACAGAAGTTCTTAAAGGATCACTCTGGGACATATTAAAACAGTGATAAATGTATGTTTGCTGTATTAAGTGTGAAACACACTTTACGAAGACTTCCTCTCAAAAGCTCTGGATTCTGTGGTCTCTGGTGGACCAGCACTGTCAGTGAGGAAATGGTGAGAAGTTGCTACCTTCAGAAGACAGAGTGGAGCCTTCACTGGAACTGTGAGAAGTCGCTACATTCAGAAGACAGGGTGGGGCCTTCACTGAACAGTGAGAAGTCGCACATTCAGAAGACAGGGTGGAGCCTTCACTGGAACAGTGAGAAGTCGCCACATTCAGAAGACAGAGTGGAGCCTTCACTGGAACAGTGAGAAGTCGCCACATTCAGAAGACAGAGTGGGGCCTTCACTGAACAGTGAGAAGTCGCCACATTCAGAAGACAGGGTGGAGCCTTCACTGGAACAGTGAGAAGTCGCCACATTCAGAAGACAGAGTGGAGCCTTCACTGGAACAGTGAGAAGTCGCTACCTTCAGAAGACAGAGTGGGGCCTTCACTGGAACAGTGAGAAGTCGCCACATTCAGAAGACAGAGTGGGGCCTTCACCGGAACAGTGAGAAGTCTCTGCATTCACCGGAACAGTGAGAAGTCACTACATTCAGAAGACAGAGTGGAGCCTTCACTGGAACGTGAGAAGTCGCACATTCAGAAGACAGGGTGGGGCCTTCACCGGAACAGTGAGAAGTCTCTACATTTAGAAGACAGAGTGGAGCCTTCATGGAACAGTGAGAAGTCGCTACATTCAGAAGACAGGGTGGGGCCTTCACTGAAACAGTGAGAAGTCGCTACATTCAGAAGACATAGTGGGGCCTTCACTGGAACAGTGAGAAGTCGCTACATTCAGAAGACAGAGTGAAGCCTTCACTGGAACCATGGGAATCCCACTGAAAGTCTTTGTAAAAGATGATTTAGAGCTCCCTGCAGCAGCACATGCACTAAAACCTGGAATAATAAAGAGAGGATTGCCAGGCGTGGTGGCGCAAACCTTCAATCCTCGAGGCCAGGTGGATATTTGTAAGTTCAAGGCCAGCTTGGTCTACAGAGCGGTTCCAGGACAGCTAGGGACACAAGGAAACCCTGTCTCAAAAAAGACAAAAAAAAAAAAAAAAAAGAGAGAGGATTATCCTGGCCCCTGTACAAGCATGACATGCAAATTCATAATTCATAACGTTTTCCCTTAAAAAAATTTATTTGGGAGCAATGTCCACCTGTTAAGGAACTAGGGCATTTAGTGTCATTTACCACGTTGAGATGGCAGCTTGGCACTCTGATGTCATTATCAGCTTCAGGTAGAAACCGTGATAAAGGTTTGGATGGAAGAGTGAGTAGAGAGCAAAAAGCATACACAGATGAACACATGAATAACAAGGTCATTTTGATTCAGCTGCTTTCAGGAAGAAGCCACAGGACGTGAGAGAGGTGTGCAAGCTATTCCAGCTCTGACTCAGGCAGGAAGTCGCTCTTAGAGTTTGCTGCAAAGAGGACAATAATTTATAAGTGTGAGGATCATAAGGCAGTTGAAGAGTGTTTGCCTCGCAGGTGCTGAGCCCAGCATCACATACACTAGGCTTGTCAGTTTCACGCCTGTAACCCTAGCACTTGGGATGTGCTGGCAGGAAGATCAGAGGTTCAGGTCATCCTCAGCTACATGGGAAATAGACCCTGTCTCAAAATAATATTTTAAAAATGTTGGGGAAACAGAAAGGACGGTAGAGACATAGCGAGGACCAGCGTAGTTGCCACACGTGCCTGACTCAGGTAGGTCAACTATGAAAGAAAAGAAAAAGCAGTTCTAGTCTGACTGTTGCTACTGCCATGTGGGCAATTGTTGCTGACCTTGCATCTCTGCATAAGCTAAGGGTGTGGATCTGCATGCTTCTATAATATCCTTCCTGATTCCAACAGACTGCAGTTCTATAAGAAAATAAGTCAGCGTCTCTATCTGGTGCATAATAAAACTTTAAAGATGTAGATCAATACACCAAGCAAAAATATTTCATTTCAAGAACACTAGTATTTGGGGAACATAACAGCAATTGGTTTTTGTCTAAAAGCACATACAGCAGTCAAAATGGCTTGTCCACAATCTTTTTGTTTGGGGGGGGCGTGGAAAGATTGTGCCTCCCACATGTCGACTTGGCATGTTGTGAATGGCAGCCTACACATATACAAAGGCGAACTGGGAAGATCATTAAATCTGAGGTGGAAATAGAGTAGACTTGTGAATGAACAAAAGAAGCACATTTTCCTAGAAGCCAAGATGTCAAAGATGCATTCTCTTGGTACTGTACACATTCAGTGTTCATGGAAATCAGCATTCAGCTGCTTCGAATATTCTAGCTCTGAATTTCTGAAGAATCCATTGTGTGTGTTAACTGCCATTGAGGTAGGAGACATCAGGCGACTTAAAATCCCACACTTGAAAAGATCCACAGGCACCAGTAACACTGCACGTGCAAAAGCAGGTGGTCAAAATGCAACCTTATTTCCAAGCCTGAAATTTAGGACCAAAACAGATTCATTTCTAGGACTTTGGCTTCCACACGAAAGCTTCTGTTTTATTCCCAGAAGACAGCCGTAAAACTGGAAGAGGAACTATAGAACCAAAGGTGCTTTTATGCTGAATACCTTCCCAAAAGTTCCATCTTGGCAAACTAGGACAAGACCTCCCTTCTCCAAGTCCCCGCTGCTCCCCACGACATACGCTCATAAGTGAGTGTGAAGAGCTTTACAGAAATACGCTGCCACACGGAATAGACATAGAAGGTAAAGCACAAGTCCTTGCTTCTGTCCCCCATGTGACCGGGGTGGAAGCTGAGGCTCAGAGATGGAAAGTGATTCAACTGGGCTGGAGAGATGGCTCCAGTGGTTAAGAGCACTGGCTGCAGTGCAGAGGACCTGGGTTCATTCCCAGCACCCACATGGGGCTAACAACTGACTGTAATTCCAGTTCCAGGGGAATTCCTCCGTGTCTTGTCTGACACTCACAGGTGCTCTTACACATATGCAGAATCACCTCATGCACATAAAGTAAAAATAATAATGTCTTTTTAATAAAAAAATAAAGTGATTCATAGTAACATACAAGTCACCCAGTCTGTCCACATCTCCACATTGATCCCTAACAACACAAAACCGCCACACTACCAGACCCTTAAACAAAAAGGTTATAATGCTATTCCTTTTTTTTTTTTTTTTTTTCCAATAAGACATTCTACCTTTTCGCTTCGTGGCTTTTGTCCTGTCAGCCTTTTGCAGGCAGATGACTTACTGCATGGAAACCCGACTTGGCGTTTTCTTTAGAGTGAGCTATCTTTTCAATGTAGCCAGCATTTCCTTAGGACATTGACTCCAATTCACATAACACATCCTAAGATTGATGTTTACTAAGTTGGCTGTTTAAATCATGTTCGGTGCTTGGTTACACGGCTGTTCCTTTGTCTCTGTTCTCCCTCTCTCCCCTTTTTCTTTGTGCTTGACACAGAAGGATGGGGGCCCCTGGCTCATCTGGAAATGGATCAGTGTATTCATGTGTGAGCTCTACAAAGCAGTGGAGCAAAGGTGTCATTAAACATTTGAAGTCATTAACATAAAATAAGTATAATAAAAAAANTTTTTTTATTATACTTATTTTATGTTAATGACTTCAAATTTTAATGACACCTTTGCTCCACTGCTTTGTAGAGCTCACACATGAATACACTGATCCATTTCCAGATGAGCCAGGGGCCCCCATCCGTCTGTGGTCAGACAAAGAAAAGGGGAGAGAGGGAAACAGAGACAAGGAATACAGCCGTGTAACCAAGCAGACCCCGAAACCCATGATTTAAACAGCCAACTAGTAAACATCCAATCTTAGGATGTGTTATGTGAATTGGAGTCAATGTCCTAAGGAAATGCTGGCTACATTGAAAAGATAGCTCACTCTAAAGAAAACGCCAAGTCGGGTTTCCATGCAGTAAGTCATCTGCCTGCAAAAGGCTGACAGGACAAAAGCCACGAAGCGAAAAGGTAGAATGTCTTATTTGGAAAAAAAAAAAAAAAAAAGGATAGCATTATATCCTTTTTGTTTAAGGGTCTGGTAGTGTGGCGGTTTTGTGTTGTTAGGGATCAATGTGGAGATGTGGACAGACTGGGTGACTTGTATGTTACTATGAATCACTTTATTTTTTTAATAAAAAGACATTTATTATTTTTACTTTATGTGCATGAGGTATTCTGCATATGTGTAAGAGCACCTGTGAGTGTCAGAAGCACGGAGGATTCCCCTGGAACTGGAATTACAGTCAGTGTTAGCCCACATGTGGTGCTGGGAATTGACCCAGGTCCTCTGCATGCAGCCAGTGCTCTTAACCACTGGAGCCATCTCTCCAGCCCCAGTTGAATCACTTTCCATCTCTGAGCCTCAGCTTCCACCCCGGTCACATGGGGGACAGAAGCAAGGACTTGTGCTTTACCTTCTATGTCTATTCCGTGTGGCAGCGTATTTCTGTAAAGCTCTTCACACTCACTTATGAGCGTATGTCGTGGGGAGCAGCGGGGACTTGGAGAAGGGAGGTCTTGTCCTAGTTTGCCAAGATGGAACTTTTGGGAAGGTATTCAGCATAAAAGCACCTTTGGTTCTATAGTTCCTCTTCCAGTTTTACGGCTGTCTTCTGGGAATAAAACAGAAGCTTTCGTGTGGAAGCCAAAGTCCTAGAAATGAATCTGTTTTGGTCCTAAATTTCAGGCTTGGAAATAAGGTGCATTTTGACCACCTGCTTTTGCACGTGCAGTGTTACTGGTGCCTGTGGATCTTTTCAAGTGTGGGATTTTAAGTCGCCTGATGTCTCCTACCTCAATGGCAGTTAACACACACAATGGATTCTTCAGAAATTCAGAGCTAGAATATTCGAAGCAGCTGAATGCTGATTTCCATGAACACTGAATGTGTACAGTACCAAGAGAATGCATCTTTGACATCTTGGCTTCTAGGAAAATGTGCTTCTTTTGTTCATTCACAAGTCTACTCTATTTCCACCTCAGATTTAATGATCTTCCCAGTTCGCCTTTGTATATGTGTAGGCTGCCATTCACAACATGCCAAGTCGACATGTGGGAGGCACAATCTTTCCACGCCCCCCCCAAACAAAAAGATGTGGACAACCATTTTGAACTGCTGTACTGTGCTTTTAGACAAAAACCAATTGCTGTTATGTTCCCCAAATACTAGTGTTCTTGAAATGAAATATTTTATGCTTGGTGTATTGATCTACATCTTTAAAGTTTTATTATGCACCAGATAGAGACGCTGACTTATTTTCTTATAGAACTGCAGTCTGTTGGAATCAGGAAGGATATTATAGAAGCATGCAGATCCACACCCTTAGCTTATGCAGAGATGCAAGGTCAGCAACAATTGCCCACATGGCAGTAGCAACAGTCAGACTAGAACTGCTTTTCTTTTCTTTCATAGTTGACCTACCTGAGTCAGGCACGTGTGGCAACTACGCTGGTCCTCGCTATGTCTCTACCGTCCTTTCTGTTTCCCCAACATTTTTAAAATATTATTTTGAGACAGGGTCTATTTCCCATGTAGCTGAGGATGACCTGTGAACCTCTGATCTTCCTGGCCAGCACATCCCAATGCTAGGGTTACAGGCGGAACTGACAAGCCTAGTGTATGTGATGCTGGGCTCAGCACCTGCGAGGCAAACACTCTTCAACTGCCTTATGATCCTCACACTTATAAATTATTGTCCTCTTTGCAGCAAACTCTAAGAGCGACTTCCTGCCTGAGTCAGAGCTGGAATAGCTTGCACACCTTCTCTCACGTCCCTGTGGCTTCTTCCTGAAAGCAGCTGAATCAAAATGACCTTGTTATTCATGTGTTCATCTGTGTATGCTTTTTGCTCTCTACTCACTCTTCCATCCAAACCTTTATCACGGTTTCTACCTGAAGCTGATAATGACATCAGAGTGCCAAGCTGCCATCTCAACGTGGTAAATGACACTAAATGCCCTAGTCCTTAACGGTGGACATTGCCCCAAATAATTTTTTTAAGGGAAAACGTTATGAATTATGAATTTGATGTGCATGCTTGTACAAGGGGCCAGGCATAATCCTCTCTCTCTTTTTTTTTTTTTTTTTGTTCTTTTTTGAGACAGAGGTTTCCTTGTAGTACCCTAGCTGGTCCTGGACCGCTCTGTAGACCAAGCTGGCCTTGAACTTACAAAGTATCCACCGGCCTCCGCAAGGATTGAAGGTTTGCGCCACCACGCCTGGCAATCCTCTCTTTATTATTCCAGGTTTTAGTGCATGTGCTGCTGCAGGGAGCTCTAAATCATCTTTTACAAAGACTTTCAGTGGGATTCCCATGGTTCCAGTGAAGGCTTCACTCTGTCTTCTGAATGTAGCGACTTCTCACTGTTCCAGTGAAGGCCCCACTATGTCTTCTGAATGTGCGACTTCTCACTGTTTCAGTGAAGGCCCCACCTGTCTTCTGAATGTGGCGACTTCTCACTGTTCCAGTGAAGGCTCCACTCTGTCTTCTAAGCGATCTCGTCAGTGAGGTCACTCTCTCTAAAGACTTCTAGTTCCGGTGAAGGCCCCACCCTGTCTTCTGAATGTGCGACTTCTCACGTTCCAGTGAAGGCTCCACTCTGTCTTCTGAATGTAGTGACTTCTCACTGTTCCGGTGAATGCAGAGACTTCTCACTGTTCCGGTGAAGGCCCCACTCTGTCTTCTGAATGTGGCGACTTCTCACTGTTCCAGTGAAGGCCCCACTCTGTCTTCTGAAGGTAGCGACTTCTCACTGTTCCAGTGAAGGCTCCACTCTGTCTTCTGAATGTGGCGACTTCTCACTGTTCCAGTGAAGGCCCACTCTGTCTTCTGAATGTGGCGACTTCTCACTGTTCAGTGAAGGCCCACTCTGTCTTCTGAATGTGGCGACTTCTCACTGTTCCAGTGAAGGCTCCACTCTGTCTTCTGAATGTGGCGACTTCTCACTGTTCCAGTGAAGGCTCCACCCTGTCTTCTGAATGTAGCGACTTCTCACTGTTCAGTGAAGGCCCCACCCTGTCTTCTGAATGTAGCGACTTCTCACAGTTCCAGTGAAGGCTCCACTCTGTCTTCTGAAGGTAGCAACTTCTCACCATTTCCTCACTGACAGTGCTGGTCCACCAGAGACCACAGAATCCAGAGCTTTTGAGAGGAAGTCTTCGTAAAGTGTGTTTCACACTTAATACAGCAAACATACATTTATCACTGTTTTAATATGTCCCAGAGTGATCCTTTAAGAACTTCTGTTATCACACCAGATAGCTGTATGTCTGTCTGACTTTGAGGCTCTCCTTGTTAACGGTGGGCAGTTAACATTTCCTCTACAAGTTTCCTTCCTTCCAGGAAACCTTTCATAGTCTCTCTTCTCATTTGCAGGCCAAGAAACCACATCAGGAAAATTAACTAAACCTTTTTCTTAAATGTGTGTGTCAGAGTGAGTAGATTTTCATGGAAGACTCCATGTACAGTTTCCAGAGCTTTAATGGGTGGATCTGGGGACCCAAATTCCATACGCTTTTCTTCTGATTACGTCCATACTTAGGTGATGTACGACGAAGGAGATGATGCCTCTGAGCCAGCTAGTCTAGGCTCTGTCAGTGTCACAGCCTGCCCTTCCACCCTAACCCGAAGCAGAAAGCACTGGCAAGGGCAGCAGCACCGGAACCACTCCAACAAGGCTTACTGATGCCTGCTGGGGAAAGTCTCTCACTTAAGGGGATCCTGGTTGTGGCGTCGCTATCTGCCGCGTTTATCTGCTGGTCTGTGGAGTTGCAGCCTGGTAATCCTGGTACCACCCCACTGCCAGCACCTTGACACCCTGCACAGAACAGCGTTCCACACATTCTTCACAACTCCAGCCAGAAACAGATAACAGGATCTCACGTTAGAGGAGGACCCCAGGTGCAGGGAGCTAAGGTTAGTAAACAGAGAACCAGACTCTCACCCTGACTGTCCCAGACTTCACAAGCCTCTTGTGCATTTATTTCCTCTAAGTGGAAATTCTCTCTTAGAATGAAGACTCAGTAAGCTAACCAGAAACTTCCAAGGCTCAGGAAGCCCCCCAAAATATGTACCAGGGAAGCTTAGAAAGTAACGAAATTCAGTATCTTCCCTTTCCAAGGTTATAGCAATCAATTGTTCCACTTCTGGTGGAGCTGCCTGAAAGCTGAACAGGCAGGGACGCAGTGTTGTGAGCTGTCGTCCACACTGGGCAGGGACGCAGTGTTGTGAGCTGTTGTCCACACTGGGATGGGACACAGTTTGTGAGCTGTCGTCCACACTGGACAGGGACGCAGTGCCAGGGTGGGACACAGTTTGTGAGCTGTCATCCACACTAGGCAGGGACGCAGTGTTGTGAGCTGTCATCCACACTAGGCAGGGACGCAGTGTCGTGAGCTGTCGTCCACACTGGGCAGGGACGCAGTGTCGTGAGCTGTCGTCCACACTGGGCAGGGACGCAGTGCTGTGAGCTGTCATCCACACTGGGGTGGGACACAGTTTGTGAGCTGTCATCCACACTGGGGTGGGACACAGTTTGTGAGCTGTCATCCACACTGGGCAGGGACGCAATGTTGTGAGCTGTCATTCCACACTGGGGTGGGATTTTGGTGATGTGAGTGCCCGAGCCATCTATGCTTCTGTAGCTGACACTGGCAAGCTCACCAGCTCACCAAGCAAGACTTTCACCTGACGTTGGAGCCCTATCTGAAGAGATGGTTGTTCTTGCCTCCCCAGAAGTCATGCAGGATGTCAAAGATGGCAACTCTGCACAACTAGGATGAAAATCCATGGCTGAAATAGTTTACTTACTCTAAATCCATCCCTCATACTAGGCTGTAAGAAAAATGTTTCATATTCATAGGTGAGAAGATAAAAAAACAAAGGTTAAGAAAAAAAAATCTGGATTTTACCTCATTCTTTGCCCATTTGCAGATATGATTCAGATTTTTCTAAAGCTCTTACTTTCATATTCCCTATGTATAGTTTATGATGAATGGTAATGTCAAAGCAGAGAGGTCTGTGTTATGGATAACAATAGACTTAAGGAAGCTACCCTGTTCATATTTTAAAAACATTCATCGGGAGATGGTAGAGGGACATACATTTTCCTGGTCACCAAGTACTTAAAGGCCAGGCAGGAGCTAGCTTTCAGCAGGCAGAAGGAGCCCTGGTGAAAACTACAAGCTGCTCAGATATGCTACAGTAGGAAAGGATGTTAGGGCAAGAAGGGAATATAAGAGTTAAAACAGCAAAGCCAGCAGCACTCCCTGAGGACGAGGGACAAAGACACCTCAGCTGGGTATGAGAGCCGGACTGACCTGAGGAGAGACACACAGGCAGGCTGGGAACAATGGGCTGGCGGGCTGGCTTCCTTGAGACTTTCTTCTCTGGGAAACACATGGCAGACACTGTTGCTTGCTACACATTCTTACCTTTTATACATGGCTTCTAACACAGCTAATTCTAATAGACAAAGCTGTAAGTAAAGATGACTTTTAATGAGCTTGCCCCCATTTCGAGGAAGAGACCCCAGGCCATCCATAACATAACCAAATACTTCTGGGGAATTGGGAGAATGGAGAGAGTTAATACAATTACCAGGACTTGGGATAGCTGCAGGGTCAGAAGTAGCAACACCAAACTGAAACTATCAGCTAGCAGACAGGTAAACACTAACAAAGCACAAGTCAAAGATGGACAAGGGGGCTTCAACTACCCCAACCGAGCAAGCAGCACAGGCAGATCACCCTGGTTGGGCCAGGGGACATGCGTAGAGCATGTGGACCCTCTATTGGCTTAGTCCACGATAGTCCATAGAAGTAACTCCAAAACAGAGTGCACAGAGCTTAGATCGAGGACCACCTGAAGCACAGAGTAACAGGCATACCACCCCCCACCCCCCAACTGGAATTGCCGAGGGAATGTCCAAGTGGATTCTATTGGAACCTTCAGAACGAAAGGGAAGAGTGAGTTAACTTCCAATAAAAGCCTAAAACTTACGACAAGTCAACACTCCATAAAGCAAGGAGAAAAACAGATCAATCAAAACAATGAAGGCATCTGAAGGAGGCAAGCAAAACAAGCTTCAGACAAGTGAAGAGAATTTGGGATTCGCACTGGAATACAGGCAAAGAGAAACCACATGCCAGGGACAGGAAGAACAACATGGGAAAGGGTGTAGGATAATTCCACACCAAGCTCTACCAACCTTGTGGAGATTTCTACAGTGGGACCCCCTGGGGATGACTCAGGACACAGATCTTAGAGGAACAATTGCATAAATATTCAAAGAAATAAAGAATAAAAGAACAAGTCAGAGAACTTAAGGAGAAGAATGAAAAACTCAAGAAAGACCTAGAGGAAGTGGAAACACTGAAAAGGAAACCAACCAGCGAAGCAAGGAGCTACAGGAAGATACTAAAGAAAATCACAAGATGAAATAAAAGGAAATCAAACTCTCTTCCAATCAAGAGGAAAGGAATGGAAAAAAGTCTCAGAAGTAGAATGGAGGAAGCAGAAAAAGAATATAAAACAAAGAATACCTGGAAAATAACACAGAACAACTAAAAACCTCAAGTAAAGATATGAAAAATCTGCTGGGCGTGATAGCACACCCTTTAATCCTAGCACAGGAGGAGAGGCAGGCAGATTCTTGTGAGTTCAAGGCCAGCCTGGTCACAGAGTGAGTTCCAGGACAGCTGGGGCTACAGGGGACCCCGTCTCAAAAAACACAAAAAAAAAAAAAAAAAATGAAAAAGTTTAAATACACAAAAGTGGAACAACCAGGAATTGTGGGACACTATAAAAAAGATCAAACCTCCGCATCATAAGGATAGAGAAGGAGAAGAATCCCAAGAGAATGTTATTAATAAGATCTTCAACAGAATAATAGATGAAAATTTCCCCAAACTAAAAAAAGACAAACCAGTAAGAAAAACAAGAAGCACATAAACTCAAAACAGACAAGATCAGAAAAAAACAAAAAATAAAAACACTAGACACCCAAAACAAAGACAAAATTTAAAAAAGAAAAAAAAACCAAACAGCCGGGCGTGGTGGCGCATGCCTTTAATTCTAGCAAGTGCTCCTAACCACTGGGACAGCTCTCCAGGCCCTGGTGTTTATATATATATATATATATATATATATATATATATATATTATAATAACTAGGATTTGAAAGACTTGAAACCCTTTCTCATGTTATTTAACATGACTGCCTCTATGTACAAATTGTTGTCCCTGAATTTCTATCTGTGGCTCTGAACTTTTTAGATTACATGTCCTGATTTTTGAAAGAAAACAGCATTATTTACATTATTGTTCAGGCCAAAATCATACAGATAACCACTTTATGATATCTTTCTTTTTCTTTTTTTTTTTAATTTTATTCATTTCGGTATGTTTATGAATGTACTGTCTGCATGCAGGTTTGTGCACCTGTGTCGTGCAATGCCTCGGAGGTCAGAAGAGGGCATCGGATTCCCCTAGAACTGGAGTTCTCCTGGAATTGGAGTTTCAGACGGTTCTCAGCCGCCATGTGGGTGCTGGGGATTGAACCCAGGTCCTCTGTAAGAGTGGTCGGCACTCTTAACCACTAGGCCATCTCTCCAGCCCACTTTATGATATCTTAAGTATAAATAATTCCTGAGCAAAGTCCCCCAATATGAAGGAAAATACCTAATGAAAACAAAGAAGTGAAAATTACTTGTACTGAAGGTCCCTTGTGACCACCAATGCCACTCTTTAGTAATGAAACCACCTGAAGACATGGGTAAGTTTTAGTTTGTTGGATGATAATTTTGTGGCTGGAACCTAAAAGAACTAATTCTTTCAAAACTGTCAAAGCAGGCCCCACTGTGTTGTGTAGTTGTTTCTTAAAGAACATAATTTGCTTTTTGAAAACAAAAATAAATTTGAGTTATTGTGTGTTGTATGTGTGTGTTATATGCGTGTGCATGTTGTATGGGAATGCATGAGTGTTATGTACGTGTGTGTGTGTTGTATGGATGTGTGCGTGTGTGTGTGTGTTGTGTGCATGTGTGTGCAGGAGCCTAGGGGAAGACATCTGGATCCTCTTCTATTTCTACCTTACTCTCTTGAGGAAGGGTCTCTTGGACCCAGCGCTTGCTGTTTTCTTAGCTGGCTACTGGCCAGCAAAGCCCCATGGCTGCTCCTGCCCCCCCTCTCCCCAGCACTAGGGTCACAGGCACCGGGGGCTGGGGCAAGCCTGGCTTTTGTGCTCCAGGCTGGAGATCTGAATTCAGGACCTCGTGCCTGAACAGCAAGTGCTCTTACCCACAGAGCCAGCTCCTCTGCTCCCCATAATCTACTTTTTGTGATAAAACAGTGTCATCTCTTCAGTATCATGGGTGGGGACACGACGAACACAGAAGTCGCGTGACTGTGGTCTGATGAGAAGTTAATCCTGGTGTCAGCCTTCCTAACCCCCAACTTATTCTAGTTTTGTGGATGACAGCTATGTGGATGACGTCCGGGTGCCTGGGCCCTGTGTCTGTGCGCCCGATCTGAAATTTCTCCTTAAGAACCCACATTCAGTTCCCAAGAAAATGCTCGCAGATTCACCTGCAAACCCTCTGCAACTATTTTAAAGGAGAACAATGACTGTGCTTCTTTAGTTAAAGGAGTTTTCTGGTTGGATTGTTCTTCCTTCTGGTTTTCTGAATGAAGAGATGGTGGGATTTCAATAGCTGGGAGACTGGAGGGAGTTCACAGGACAGAGGGAGCTTTTGCCGGGACTGGATGCTGTCTACAATGAGCTTGGGGCAGGTAAGCTGTGCTATGTGAGCTTGCTTTTCTGAAAATGTCTCAGGAGAGGAAAATACAAAGGTAAAAAAAAACCCAAGTTTGAGAAGTTAAACCCAATTCCCTGCTAAGAGCATCCGTTGTCCAAATGCAACATCTGAAAGCAGATACTTTGTTTCAGTGGCTATCCACAGCCCTGCTTTGATGTGGGGGTGGGGCAGGAACAGAGGGAGGGGACCCTCAAGTCCTGTGAGGCAAGCCAAGGTGCCAGAAATTGCTATTCAGAGTTTCAAAATAAAGTTCCTTTGGCAAGAAATTTCTACTTCAAATAAAATATTACATTTTTTTCTTCCTGGTTTTTCTTTTCCCTCCTCTTCCTTTCCTCACTTTCCTAATTCTGTGTTAAAGCGTCTCAAATTAAGTCCTATCTGATAAACATTAATATAGAGAAGAGCTCGCTATGCCCTTCCTTCTTTAGAATTCTCAGTAGAACTGTCTCTGCGCTCAGTCTGGCCTCCTGCGGCTCAGAGCAGGGAGGGGGCCTATCTGCAGACAGGGACATTTTGTGACTGACTAACTGATCACTCACAGTCTCTCCTGGGTGAGCGAACCCCGGGGAACAGAGGCGGCTTCGATCAGTGTGGTACTAATTTACTGAAAACTTGCCACATTTCAAGTAAGGTGAATCAGAGGCCCAGCTGGAGCACTGTGTTCTGCACTGGAAATACAGGAAGCCATCATTCTGTGAGAGAAAAGCTCCAGTTTTCAGCATTATTTAAAGCAAAACTTTTATTCAAAAGAAAAATGACTAAATGATCATATCTTTGTAAAGGTTCTGTGTTGATAAACTTTGTTTTCATAGCTTTAGTAAATTATGGTAAAATAAGCAAAGATTGAAGGAGGGGCTGGAGCAGGACATTGTTCATTTTCTTTTTCTTGGTTTGCGTTACACACAATGACTTAAAGGAAACAGAAATTTGCCACAACTGTGACGAGGCATTTATAGTAAGTAGCTCGACCTCATATGCCCAGACACTAGGCAGTTTTAATTGGTACTGCCAGTCAGAAGAGGTAGTATTTTCAAGAATGCACAGACATGACAGGCCCGGTAAAAAGCTCACAGCTGGAGGGGTACTTGCGGAGCACTCTGTAGTGCTAAGCACTCATACCCACGTCCAGTTGGAAGACAAGCCTGGAAGGATGCAGGAGGGAACAATGCATGGAAATCATTTGAAATGCACAGAACATGGATTTTAGGGGCTATAAGGGGGCAGAGATTTTTCTCAATGAATTATGAAATAGGAAGCGGCAGAAGGAAGGGAAGTGTAGCCTCCAGTCAGCACAAGCTGGGAGCTAGGAGGACCCTGGTCTATTCTAGTGCCCAGGAGTGAAGCCCCTCCTAGCCCTCTTCCTTCAGGCAGTGCCCACAGTTCAGCTGGACGGGGCATATCCTTCTCCCACTTCAGATGACATCTTCCTTATCTCTACTGCACAGAAGCCACATTCGATGACTCATACGTCCTCCTGGACCCCATCCCAGCAGGAAGCCCTTCGGCACCTTCTGCATGGCTCATCCACATCCACAGTCCTCTGGAGCTGCTCCCGACCTGAGCCCATCCCTCTGTCTCCCACACTTCGCTCTTCTTTCTTTGGTGGCACATTCCTGCTCTCCTTCTGGGTGCGATGCATGGCATTTTCTTATCTGGGACAGCCCTCTACCCTCTTGACTCCCTAGCTGTCTGTTGACCCTCTTTCTTTGGGGCTGCCAACCTTCTTCAGGGACCCCTTCCTTGGTCCTTGGACAAAGTTATGCACTCTATCCCTTTTTATGTTTCTCCTCTCATAACTTATCCTTTATTTTTAAAGTATTTGTATCTGTTTTCTCATCCAGAATGCACATTCTGGGAAGTCTGAGCTGCCTGTCTTTACGTTGCTCTATCAATGGGGCCAAATGGATGCCCAGTTCTACTGGAGAAAAATGCAATTCCTTTTGTTCCCAGTTACTATAATGATTACCACATGGACTGAGTGCTAGGTACATTCAATCAAGATGCTGGCTTCTCCATCCACTGACCCTTCACAGTGATCCCATTATGACCTGTAATATGGTCCACCACTCCTGTTTAAAGATAAGCAATTATCCATTTAGGTCCAGCACCTCTCACTTCAAAGCCTATGAGTCTTTGTGGAATCACACACAATTTCTTTTTTTTTTAATTTTTTTTTTATTTCTGTATGTGTATGAGTGTACTGTCTGCATGTAGGTTTGTGCACCCGTGTCGTGCAATGCCGCGGAGGTCAGAAGAGGGTGTTGGATTCCCCTGGAACTGGAGTTCTCCTGGAATTGGAGTTTCAGACGGTTCTCGGCTGCCATGTGGGTGCTGGGGATCGAACCCAGGTCCTCTGTAAGAGCGATCGGCGCTCTTAACAGCTAGGCTCTCTCCAGCCCCCACAATTTCTTAAGTAGCTATTCAGTCAATACTCATTTAAAGGAAAAAGGAAAAGTTTTGGGAAATATTAGTTTCTCCCAATTTATGAATGATATTTGCTTTAAATTGTGTTTGCTTTGAATTCATATTACTTGAACTACTATCTCCAATAAATGTCTCTAATTTACACCTAATCCAGTTCAAATCTCCTGCTTTCCATTTTCTTTTGTATTTTCCCTTCTGTCTGTAGAGTCGGTATCTGCTAACCCAGAGTTTAGCAAGGTGGCTGTGTCCAGCTCTGCTCAGCTGCTGCCTGTACTCTTAGAGATGAGTTCACATCTGCGTAGTAAGAGGAGAGGACCAGGGAGTCTTTTTCCAAAGACCTCTAAGGCTCCAGACTAGCTGGCTTTGAGATGTTATTGTACAATGCCTTAACTGCTTTTCTAAAGAAACATGATTCAATATGGTGCTACTAAGGTTCATACCAAGGCCCCCAAGAATGGCAATTTGCATAATAAAAAATATAGGGCTGCCAGGCATGGTGGTGCACGCCTTTAATCCTAGCACTTGGGAGGCAGAGGTAGGTGGATCTTTGTGAGTTCAAGGCCAGCCTGGTCTACAGAGTGAGTTCCAGGACAGCTGGGGCTACAGGGAGACCCTGTCTTGAAAAGACAATATATATATATATATATATATATATATATATATAGCTGAGGGGACAGCTCAATTGGTAGAGTGCTTGCAAAGACCTGAGTTAGAGCTCCAGAGCCCACATTAAAAAACAACCAGTAGTGTGTACTCGTGATCACAGAACTGCTGAGGGGAAGACAGGCAGATCCCTGGAGCTCTTGCTTTCCAGCCTGCCTAGCCCACGTAGGAGATTCAGGCCGCTAAGAGACTCAGAAAAAGATGAACAGTACCTGAGGAGTAAAGCTGTCCTCTAGTCTCTACACATACAGGCACAGACACACAGACACACAGACACGCAGACACAGACACACAAACACACAGACACACACACACACACACACACAGGTACACACTCTCATACCCATGTATACATGAATCCATGCTATGTGTGAGTATAATCAGATTAATGTAGGAGACTTCAAACCAGCAAGTCCCTTCTGTAATGGACCATCCTCATTCCTGGACAGATGGATGAGAGCATCAACTAGGCAGCTACTGGTCAATTCCAGCCTTGAAAATGATTTGCGCAGTGGTCTGGTCTGCTGTAGAAAATGCTAGTTAGATAAGAGAGCTTCTAGATCTCCTGCAGATTCTATGGGAAAGAACATTTGGTGAAGTGTGGGTGTAGATTCTTCTGTTGGCTTGTCTGAATATTGAAAGTTGCAGAGCACACATATAAAGAGCCCAAGCTCTGGATTCATGACGCCTCTAAGCCAGGGCCCTCTCTACCCTTGTAGCTTAGCACTGTGGGCAAATCTCCAGGCTTACCAAGTTCAATTTCCTTTTTTGTATATAATGAAAAATTCACTATTATATTTGCAGAAGGAAGTCTATTCAGACTGCGATATACTTGCTCTGTGCATGATTTTGCGTTAAGTTAATTAACCTCTGCACATACTCCCATGTGTTGTAACATGTGGAAGATAACAGTATATTCTTCAAAAAAATGGAGTGAGGATTAAATGAATTAACAATGTAAAGTGCTTGGAACAGGGCCCAGGCCAGAATAAGCCTTCACTTGGTTTTAATTATTATTGTTATTGTAATTTTTGAAACAACTGACTTCTTTCTATTCTTTGTCCAGGAGGTTTCATATACACTTGATCACTGTTTATCATTTTCCTTGAATTCTTAGTGTAAAATAAAAGTATAGAGTTTAGTAATGATTAGAATTCATGCCTTAGGGCTGTGGGGATAGCACAGCCATTATAGGCTGAGGCTAAGAATTGCAAAAAAAAAAAAAAAAAAAAAAAAAAAAAAAAAAAAAAAAAAAAAAAAAAAAAAAAAAAAAAAAAAAAAAAAAAAAAAAAAAAAGAATTCATGCCCTAAATGAAGAAGCCACCACTTGCAACAGGGAACCATATTCTTAGGGAACTAGAAGTAATGTATTGTGTCAAAGTAGACAGGAAATAGCTATTTCTACAACTTCAATATCTGATGTTATAAAAGAAAGATTAAGAAATGTATTGAGGGGATGGAGAGATGGGTCAATGGTTAAGATCACTGGCTGCTCTTACAGAGGACCTAGGCTTGATTCCAAGCATCCACATGGTGGCTAACAACCATTAGTCACTCTAGTTCTAGGGGATCTGACGCCCTCTTCTGACTTGCATGGGCTTTGCATGACAAAGATGTGCTTATATAAGTTCCAGTGATACACTCATACACACAAAATAATAAATAAAATATTGTTTGAGTATATTCATGTGTGTGCACATCTGTGTGGGAGTGTGCACATGTGCAGAGGTCAGAGGCTGACATCAGGTGTCTTTCTCAATTGCTCTCCACATTATTTTTTTGAGACAGGGTTTCTGACTGAACCTGGAGCTGGCCTGTTTGGCTACACTGCCGCCCAGCAAGTCCCAGGAATGCCCATGTCTCTACCTCCTACCACCAGAATACAGTGATACCACTGCCTGGCTTTTTAAAGTGCATTCTGGGGGCCTGAACTCAGTGTTCATGCTTACACAGCAAATACTTTATAAAGTAAACCACCCCCGAGCCTCCAATCACATAAAAGAAAAAGCTCCAAGAAAAGTTACCGAGAAAATCACCCTGGTTTTATCAGGTGTTTATTACAAACCCAAGACAAGTAAATAGAGATTCTGTTGAAGACCTGGGGTGGCATCTGGTATCAGTTCTTGGGCAAAGCAGGACAACACATGTGGGTTTTAAAATACACTCTGGGGGCTGGAGATATGGCCTAGCGGTTAAGAGCACCGACTGCTCTGGCAGAGGACCTGGGTTCGATCCCCAGAACCCACATGGCGGCTGTGAGCTGTCTTCAACTCCAGTTCCTGGGGAATCCGACGCCCTCTTCTGACCTCCGCAGCATTGCACGACAGGGGTGCACAAACCTACATGCAGACAGTATACTCATACACATAAAAATAAAAAATAAATTTCAAAAAAATAATAAAATAAAAAATAAAATACACTCTGGATGATGCCATATACACAGTCCTCTGGGACTCCTCCTCCTCCTCCTCCTCCTCCTCCTCCTCCTCCTCCTCCTCCTCCTCTTCCCATCCACAACTTGCACGAGCATACACACAGGGACAGACACAGGGACAGACACACAGGGACAGACACACAGGGACAGACGCAGGGACAGACAAGCAGAGGACTTTAGCTCAACAGCTAGCTGCCCAAAGTACTTTTTACAGCATCACAGACACTAGCAAGAAGAGCCATGACTCACCGTACCCTCCCCAGCATCCATAAAGGGGATCCAGGTTTCCACTGATTCCGGGAAGCTGCTGCTCATTATGAACTGTTCTGTACCAGGAGCTGTGCTCACTGCTCAACAGAAAAGGATGATTAATCCTTGTAACAATCACTGAGATTCTTATTGTACAGACGACAAACCCGGGAACTGAGGTGCTTTGACAACAACCACACGACTAAGTACTGACAACGGCGGGGTTTAAGCCAAAGTCTGTCTGTCTGTCTGTGAGACTGATGCTCCCAGAGACTTGGAGCTGGCTTCTAGTGCCTGTGCTTGACCCAGATACAGTAGAAAAGTTGGTGCCTCTGATTCTACTCCTTTCTCCCCCAGGTGTCTCCCCCCAAAAGATTGGAAACTTACTTAAAGAAGCGTTTGAGTGACTAGGAATCATATCATTGTTCTCTCACTGAGCAGAGCTCAGGGGCAGTGAGCCCTGCTGTCTCTCCCCAGGAATCTGACCCACCGGGAACAGACAGGGCCGAGTTCTCTGCCTGGCTCTTCCTCATGCTACCTGGACCTTGCTGTGGGCCATCCATCCTGTGGATGATGAGTGGACTGTGTCATTATGTCCTGAACAATCCCCCAGAGCTGGTGTGCACTGCCACCCAGAGAGCACAAGGCTGAGCTGGGGGTGGGACAGTAGTTCCTGAGGGGGAGTGGGTTACATCCTCATCCTCAAAGGTCTCTCTGCTCGTTCCTGGAGTTCCGGAGTAACCTCTGCATACTGTGGCCCAGATGTGGGTTGGGGTTAGAGGGAAGGCAAACAGAAAGGGATAGAATTTTACAGATGGATTGAACAAGTATCTTACTTAGCTAGAGATACCCCATCTTTAGAGACCTGCTCTTTATTGATGAGAGACTGAATGATGTTTCCTTGGATAAGAACTGACCTCAACTGAGTCCAGATACCACCAAATAACTGGGACAGATCTCTAGGAATGAACTGTGTTAGACAGAGAGTAGGATGAAAGACCTTTTATTTATTCAACAAATAATCCATTATGCATTAGCTATGTGCCAATTATATTTGAGGTACTGGGGATCCATTATTGAATGATCTTAGAAAGGAATCATCTCTCATGGTGTTTAGGGCAGACTGACACAGCTGCACGGTCAAAGTGGTAATAGCGATGAAGAAAAATACACCCAGATAAAAGCGACATAGAGGTGAAGAGGGATTGGGAGTGTGAAGACTCTGAGATAGAGATGTACTTGGTGCATTCTGGGAAGGCCTGTGTACCTGAGGAAAAGAGGTAAGAGAGCACAGTGGGAGCTGAGATAGGAGGGGTGGGTAAGTGTGTGGAGGCGGGGGTGGGAGGGGTGTGCACGTATGCACACATGCCTGCATACATGATATCTTGCAGGCAGATCCTGTAGCACCTAGGGACCACTTCGGTTTACACCTAGTGGGATGGAAAACCAGTGGAGGGTTCTGGATAGGGAAGAGACATGATGGGTCATGTGGTCACTCTTCCCAGAATTCCTTGTGGCATAGCACTAGCACTAGCTTGCCAAGCAGGCACGGAAGCCTTGCCCTCCCAAACTTCCTTCTGCTTGTGCGCTCTCATTTGCTTCCATTTATCTCGAGCTGTAGTGTCTCCAGAATCAATGCTGGTCTGTCTAGTATAGTCTGACACGATTTTAAAGCAACTCTTCAAAACATGACTGCCTTTCATAATCCTTCTCCACAACAGAGCATGCATTTAGAGACGTAACAAGCAGCTATTTCTACCAAAGCCAATGTGTTTCTTGCAGCCAACCTCACAGCCCTATAACAGTAACGTTTCTATTTCAAAAGTAAGTCTATTCTATCAGCAGCAGTGCTCTAAAACACAGAGTTATCTCATTCCTCTTGATTTGTGTAGGATAAAGTTCAACAAATGGAACACTTCTGCAAATTATGTCCCAGTTTCATCCTGTGTGTGTGTGTGTGTGTGTGTGTGTGTGTGCATGTGTGTAGTTAGCTGAGCTGTACACTCCCCAGGATTCTCGTATCTCTGCCTCCCACCTTGACATAGGGGATCTGGGATTACAGATAAAACTACTCAGTCCATCTTTTATGTGGGCTCTGGGCACTGACACTGAGGTCCTCATGACTGCATGCTTACATGGCCGATGCTTTACCATGGAGCGACCTCCTCAGCAATTCCTGTTTTTAAATTTAAATTTTTATTTTATGTGTATGAATGTTTTGTCTCTATGTATGTAAGTGCACTATGTATGTGCCCGTGGAGGCCAGAAGAGGGTGGTGGATCCCCTGGAACTGGTGTTAAAATGGTTGCTAGCCACCATGTGAATGTTGGGAACTGAGCTGAGGCCTCTGGAGGAGCAGTGAGTGCTCTGAATCACTGACTCATATTTCTATCCTCCCTTCTTGCTCTTTTTAAAATTATTTTATTTCCTGTGTATGAATGTACTGCCTCTATGGATGTAAGTGCACCCGTGCTGTACAATGGCCATGGAGGTCAGAAGAGGGCGTTGGCATCCCTCAAACTGTACTTACAGATGGTTGTTATCCACCATGTGGGTGCTGGGAACTGAACCCAGCTTCTCTGCAAGAGGAGCCAGTGCTCTTAACCACTGAGTCATCTCTCTAGACCATCTTTTTTTTTTTTTTAAAGATTTGTTTATTTTTTGTGTGTTTTTGTGTGCTTGAGTGTATATATGTATACATGTATGTATGCATGTTTGTATGAATGCATGCCACATGCATGCAGTGCCTATGGAGATGAGAAGAGAGCATCAGATCCCCTGGAACTAGAGTTCCAGGTGGTTGTGAACTGCCATGTGGTGCTGGGAACTGAGCGCATATCCTCTGCAAGGGTAGACAGTGACCATCTCTCCAGTGCCCCTTCTTGTTTTTGTTAACCCATTCTCTAAATCTGTTGCTGGCAAGCAAGATTTAGTATATCAAAACTGTTTCAAAGAGAACCCTAGGAAAGAAGTAAAGGAGTATGTGCTGGGGTCTATGGAGTTCTTTGAAAGTGTTCACAGTAACATAGATGTTGGATGTGAAAACGCATGGCCATAACTCTCTGGTTTTAGATTTTGTTTCATATTACTATACATTCCCAAAGAACAGCTTCAAAACCCTATTTTGCAAGCTTGTGGTTTTAAGTTGCTGATTTAAAAGTCTTCTTGACCTCTGTACAGAGTTATAACATTTTTTCCTGCTTTGCTGGCCTGAGGCTGATGATGGAATCAAACATGCTTATAAACAGGGCCAAACAAATAAAAAAATTCCCTCCTAGGAATTACCTGCCAAGGTTAAACTAAAAAAAAATAAAACCCTCTCACCCATGGACATTATTTGCTCAACAAGTTTTCTCTTAATATAGTTAAATGTCAACAGACGAGCTTCCACTGCTCAGTTTAGGGAGTGTCCTGACTCATAGTGCTAATGCGTGCATCAGTTCACTTAGGAAATGCATTGTTCTCAATTGCATTAACTGTCTTTACAAGAACCCTTGCTCAGCGTGGAAAGAGCCTTTCCCCTGGTGACTTTCTCTTTTACAATAACAGACCTGGGTGTTTTTTGACATTACACAAGAAGTTCCAACTTTTCAAAGATTAGGGCAAGTCTGTGACATCCCCTCTCTGGTGCCTACCTAGAATGGCCACTCAGAACTGATAGACAGAACGTCTCCTGGAGAAGAGAAGACGCCAGGCCCAATCTGAAGACATGCCAACCAAGCCTTTCTTCCTTCCTTCTTCCCTCCCTCCCTTTCTTTCCTCCCTCTCTTCCTTCCCTTTCCTTTCCCTCCCCTCCCCTCCCTTCCTCCTTTCCTTTCCCTTTCTCCATGTGATCTGCCTCTTCTCTTTGTTTAAGTGATACAAAGATTTGAAGTATCTTGATTCATATTAAAATAAGCAGAAGATTCCAGAGAAACACTATTTCCACTTAGGAGATATAAATGGAGCTTACCAATTACATAAAAATCCTGCTAGGCGTGAAGGCACATGCCTATAATCTCCACATTTAGGAGCCTGAGTAAGGCAGGAAGACATTTCTAGTCAGCCTGGACTATACTAAAACCCTGCCTGGAAGAAATAAATGCCATATTGCTTAGATCAGTGACAGCTGGTTAATTGAGATGATAGATTTATGGGGTTAGAGTTAAGGTTCAGTGGTTAAAAGCAAAATTTATGGAGAATATTAGTGTCAGGTGTATTCCAGGTGATTCATCAGAAAGACCAGCAGTCAGAGATGACCACTGGTCATTGAGCCCACTCTTCTGGGTGGGCATGACCTGGGCAAGTAAAGGGCTGGGTGGGAAGAGATGTGGCACTTCTGTGGGAGTGACTTTGGGATTTGTGCGGATGGAGGTGTGTAACCCACGTGCTACTGGCCAGTGGAGCCTCGGGTGCTCTACTGTGGTGGTGGATGAATGGTGTATCCTGCAGACTGGGAAGCTTTTCCAAGTCTTATCTTCCCCAACACTCAAGCTGTTGTCGAAGGCTCAGAGCAGCTAAGTACAGCACTGGAAATCTCAAGTGAGAAGGAGGGTAGCAAGGTGTGAGACTCTGGTACTGATGCCCTGTGGGCGCTGTTGTACCGAGCTGTTGAAAACACTATGGAGATTTAAGCACACTGGATTTTATGTGGTCGTTCCATTCCCAGTCACCAAATCTCATCTCCCCATCCTTATTTCTCCATTTGTTTGTTGCCCTCCTAACAGAGATGTGTCAGAAGGGCTCAGCGTGACATATCACATCGCCACTAGCCACTTTTAGACTGGCTGTTTTCATGGCCGGTCCACGTGACCAGATATGGCTACAGAAAAATCAGCCCTTAAGGAAATTTCATCTGATTTCATCAGCAGAATGTAAGCAAAGAGTCTTCCCTTCCTTTATCTTGCCTGCTAGATCAATAAACCACAAGTCCTCAAAAGGTATATACAAATTAAAAAAGACGGAATACCTACTTAGATGGGACACAAGACTCTGACTGACACTGAGTTGTATGATTTGTTCAATCTTGACCCAATTAAAAGGGGACAATGAGCAAGCCACGTGCTTACAATCTCCAATTTGCAGAGCTCTTGTTTAGCCTGTGTGCCAAGGGAAGCCTAGCTACAAAGTCAGGGCCACATATCTGTGTAGTTAAAACTTTGCTTCAGGGCAGGTCTTGACTGCGTGAGGAATGAAGACCATTCCCTGCTTCTTCCACGCCTGTGTCTGTTGGTGTGTTTGCCAATGTTCAAATTCTAGTTTGCTACAGATGAAAGTGGATCTAGCATTGACCTGGACAGGATGAATCAATGCATTCATGAAACGTGGGACTTAGGTATATTAAAGAGGAAGTAATGATTTTATTGGAAACATCCCTAAGATTCAGTCCACTCCTAAAATTTTCAGCCTAGATTTGAGCACACTTTAAAAAAATCAAGGTATTTGGCTTCAAAAGCCGGATTATATACAGCCAAGAAGCAGAGGAAGGGACCAAGCTCTTTTAACCTGCAAGAGGTGGCCTTCCAGGAGAGGGCTGTTTGCTACAAGGCCTGCCTCATTGCAAAAGTAGATTTACTACACAATGAGCCCTGAAAGGGACCAGGAAGCCCATCTCGAGGCAAAGCAGCTGTGTATTTAAACCCGTGATAGCAAGGCTGGTGCACACCCCACACTGCCAAGGGAAACAGGGAATCCAATCCTCCAGCGTTGGGCTGCAATCAGCTGCATCTCCTTCCCTCTCATGTGTGTCTCCAAGATTAAACTTGTTTCTCAGTCACTCCATTTCAGTTACACACTTTTAGACCTCAGTCTAAACCCCTTCTCTTAGGATTTGGCTCAAAATATTGATAACCATACATTTCCATATTTATATCTCCCATCTGTGAAGACTTATAAAACTATTATGGAAACCAAGTACACTCTTAGGGAACAGCCTGTGTATTTAATTTACGCAATGATATTTGAGGACACCACTAATACTATAACAATACCAAGTGATTTTATAGAATTGTGTTGTGTTCTTCATGCTCTACATCTTTGGCGTCCATGTTCTAGGTAAGAATCATCAGTTTAGCCGCGGCACTGTGCCCATGCCCCTAGGACACCTCCCCTTGTTTCCTTTCCTTTGATTTCCTTCTGAATTAGAGGAATAATCTCACTTGAAAACAAGGACATTTCATGAAGCGAAGATGCTGACTTTCTCGGCAGAAGCAGCAGGCAGGCTGGCATTGCCTTGTAGGCCCACTTAGTCGGATGCTGTTAAATGCTAAAGCTCTGTGTTCCAGAGTAGCTGGTACCGTACCTCTGGCTGGCTATTTATTTATTTACTTATTTATCTGGTAAGTTCCAGCAGTATGCTTATACCAGCATAGACAAGCACCGTCTGCTCTAATGGTGCTCTGCAGACCTGTTTCCATCACGGATGCTTCCATTTGGTAGTGTGAGGTCCATGTAATGAATTTACCAGTAACTCAATTTATTTATTTATTTATTTATTTATTTAATTTTTTTTTTTTTTGGTCTTTTTTGGTCTCCCTGTAGCCCCAGCTGGCCTGGAACTCACTCTGTAGACCAGGCTGGCGTTTAACTCACAAAGATCCACCTGCCTCTGCCTCCCGAGTGCTGGGATTAAAGGTGTGCACCACCATGCCTGGCTCAATTTATTCATCTTTAAGTGCCATCACTTCCTCTGTAGCTAACATGTATTTTCTCCATTGGAACAATGGTAAGAACAGCCGCCAGGTGTTCTGAGTCTTAATATCTTTATGTAGAAAAATTGAATACAGCATATCTATGTTAGGTATTTTATCATAAAGAATGAAAGCCTGGCAAATACTGTTCTGATAATCTATTTCACTCCACACTTAGGGAAACTGAGCCAGAGTGGCAAATCACCCAGGCAGTCAATGATGCTGAAGCCCTGTGGCCTGGGTTAAGTTCAGATTCTCATGTGGTGCTGTGAGAAGGACAGTATGTTCCAGGTTGACGGGTCATCAGAAACTATTGTCAGCCTGCTTTCTCTTTATACAATTTTCTTACTTGCAGTTTTTTTTTATCACATGAGAGTTCTGACATTTCCTCTCACAAAATAAAAAAAATGAAGAAAATTATATAAAATAATTCACCTCTTCAATAAACCCTGACCATTGGAGAGGTTATTATGGAACATTCGTGTTCTATGGCCCCCCCATGTACAGGCCACAATGGTGGTTTCAAGGTAATCTGAGGTCATTTACCTTTCAACACCAATACACTACATACACTATGTAGTGTATCCCATATCTCTAATTCATGTGTGTGTGTGTGTGTGTATGTGTGTGTGTGCGTATGTGTGTGTGTATGTGTGTGTGTGTATTGTATGTCTGCTACATGCATGCAGTCACCTGTGGAAGCCAGAAGAGGGAATCAGATACTCTGGAACCGGAGTTACAGGCAGTTGTGAGCTGCCCAGTGTATGTGCTGGGAGTCAAACCCTGGTCCTCTTAATGGCTGATCCATTTCTCCAAACTTGTCTCTCTCTCTCTCTTTCTCTTTCTCTCTCTCTTCTCTCTCTCTTTCCCACCATGACTATAGCCCAATTTGTCTTGACACTCAGTCCTCCTGCCTCAGCCTCCTGAATGCTGGGACTTCCGGCATGGTCACCATGCCTGGCTGGGCACTGTATCTTTGTCTGTATTTAGCATGGAGAGGCCTGTGTATGCTGAGAGGAATGAGAGTCCACTAGTGGTCCATACTATAGCAACTCTGGACCTTTCTCACATGGAATAAAAATCTGGGTTCTTCTGTGTGAGATCTCAGTGATCTTTCTAAATGGTCTTCTAATTGAATCAGCAGTCCATTAGAGGAAAGCCTTAACTTTCTTTCTATTGTCTGCTATGCCAAGCATACCAATGATGTTCAATAAATAATGCAACCAGGAAGAGAGGAAGCCAAGGAGTGGGAGGAGTGTGCTTGCTTTTGATTTTTCCTCTGGGGTGTTGGTGAGGGGAAGGGGGATTACACAGGCAGTGACAGAAAAGGAAGCGGCCACAGCAACACAATAAACCCACCCAGGATCTGAACTTGGCTCTGAGTTTCCTGCTTGACTACAAAGCCAACTGTGGACTTGCATGGCTTCTATTTCCAATTAGTCAATTAGTGGATCAGACAATTGCTAATAGAGCTTCTTCTTTGTCACTGGGGTCCTGACAAGTCAGCCTTCCCTTTTTTGTCCTTTAAGGAAGCTGTGCATGTTGTACAATGCCTCGCTATCTGCTGTCTCCTGCTCAGACAGGGCAAGGACTCCGCCACCCTCACTTCAGCATCCTCTAAGAGCAAGCAAAACTCTCAATACTCTATCGATTACTGAGCACATATTTAAGTGCCCACAAAGAGCTAGGGAGTTTGCTGGGGACTGAGGGGCTCTAATGTGTGAGAAGAGCTGAGTGAGGGGAAGACTGAGGGAGTGGACCTGTCTGACTGGCTTCCTGAAGGAAGTGATGTTTTTCGGGGAACCTCACTGCTGAGTAGGGGTTTCCTGTTCTTTTTCTTTTCAGGTTACTGAAAAAATGAGTTAGGTTTGTGGCTGGGAACTGAGTCTTTAATGTGTCATGTGCTGTGTGGTTAAGGTGGAAAATATTTATTACTCTTATTAATTGGTGCTCAAATATCTGGAACCTTCCATGGGTCTCACATGCAAATTCTTCGTGGGGATCATGTCTTGACTTTTATGATCTATTTGTTAATAGAATCTCTGCTGTCTTTCCTACTACAATACCGAGATGGAAGAAATTCTTTATTTTAAAGATTTTATTTTTAATTATGGAAATATGCATGTATTTGTGTGTATATGCATGTATCTGCATGGCTCTGTTGTCTGCCTATGAAATTTGACATAGATACAAACAATTGTGGGGGGTGATTTCTTTATACTAGGATGCACACACATACAGAGAGAGAGAGAGAGAGAGAGAGAGAGAGAGAGAGAGAGAGAGGGAGGCCTGGCCCTTAGAGCTAGCTGCCTGCTTAACTTCTCACAGCTGATTCCTCCACATGGGAGACCTTGGCATTTGAATTTGGCAGGGTGTCTGGTTCCCATGGAGGTTAGGGGCTGCCCTCACACACCCCGAGGACCAGCCTGCTTAGGTTCTCACGTGCTAGAGATGGATAACAGAGGAGTCTCCAGTTGTCCTCAACTCCTGGGACCCACAGGTACACTGTGAACTCCCCTCTGAGGATGAGGCTTACATGGCCATGTCTAGCTGGCTCCTCAGGCCTCTTGCTGCATCAGTGACTCTGCAACACTCACATGTCAAAACTGTCCCAGTGGGGCCTGACCTTTGGGCCTTGGAATCCATGCTGAATTCATGACCATTTAGCTGTGGCCCTGTTACAAGAGCTCAGAAAATAAAAATGTGAAGGAGCTTTACAATAGCAGGAATGGAGCCTCTTATCCTCCCCCACTGAAAAACACTGAATGGAACATAAAGAGGAAAAGAAGTGGAGACGTCCGTGGGAATGGCTGACTTCATGTCCATCTGCACACAGAGACAGGAAAGCTAGCAGAGTTAAAATTGCCTTATAAAGTATCTGCAAGCCCCAAAGAGTTGATCATAAATGCACATTTTGGCCCAGATTTACTTGGATTTCTCCCTTGGGATCCCTTTTAGCTGCTTTTTCCTTCTTTTCCCCGACCCTGTCTTTCCCTCTGACTTTATGTACATAAGCAAGTCCAGTCTGCTATACGTGGGGGCAGAGACTGCCTTCAAAAGCACCATTTTGGTTAGAAGACTGCAGCTGCTCTCTCAGACGTAAACGGTTGCCCGGCTGAATTCACCAACTTAGGATCCCCCCGGTGGAATCCTGCCTCTTGCCTCCCAGGGATGCTGTGGAGCTGAGTCCAGGAGGCCACAGGGCCCTGGTTTCCCGACGTCCTTTATTGACTGACGTTCCGTTTATAGACCACAGGAATAGAGTGGATGTCTGGAAATTTCTTAATCTTGATAAATGCAATAAATAAAGCTCAGCCCGCATTAGTGGTGTGGATAGGCAGTGGCAGCATTCACTGTAATGTCCACGCGGTGAATGCCCACGCGGTGAATGCCCACGCGGTGAGCTCCAGAGCTCAGGGAGGTATGAAAATGGAAAGCTCTAAGCCCCTCCCCTGGTCGTGTTAGGGCTGATCTTCCATTGGTCCCGGTTCCGCTTCCATTAGGGGTGCACCTGTAAAAGCGGTCTCCCCATTCGGGCCAGGCTGAGGTGGGTGGCCCCTGGGTTTCCACAGGAAAGGGCTCTGTGTGCATCTTGGCTCGCATTTCTTATTATTCTGAAAGTCTCCATTTCACTAAAGAGACAGCTTTTGCCACCACCAAGGCACTTGGATCCATGTACACTGAACAAATCTTTGAAAAATACCGTGATGTTCTCGAAAGCGCAGTTAGAATTTAACAGGGCCATAGGCCCGTGAGTTAGGTAGACTTTGCACAGCCAGCCCTGGGACGCCATACAATTCCTTTCGACTGTCCCTATGGTACAGGGGGCAGGAGGGCCGGGCAACCGAATTAAGAATGAATGTCAAGGGGGCTGGAGAGATAGCCTAGCGGTTGAGAGCACCGACGCTCTTGCAGAGGACCCGGGTTCGATCCCCAGCACCCACATGGCGGCTAAGAACCGTCTGTAACTCCAATTCCAGGAGAACTCCAGTTCCAGGGGAATCCGAGACCCTCTTCTGACCTCCGCGGCATTGCACGACACGGGTGCACAAACCTGCATGCAGACAGTACATTCATACACATACAAAAATAAATAAATAAAGAAAAAAAAAAAAAAAAAAGAATGAAATGTCAAGACGCCAAAGCTTGCTGGGAGAGAAAGCTCCTGCTCCCATTTCTATGCGACAGTTTCTGCCTCTGAGGGCAATGCCAGGGCTTCAGTAGCAGGAAGCGAATGAAATGCAGAGAAGGCGCTTGTTTGTGGACCAGTGGGTCCCTTAACAACAGAGGATGCCATCTTTCCTTCATGTTGAAATCCCTATGTCTCTTCCGCTCCAAGAAGCCTATCAGCTCGGAAGGAACAGGAGCCAGAGTAAGCTGCGGGTTCAACACACAGCCAGAACGCGCACTCCTCAAACCCTTCCCCACCAGGAGCCCTGGATGTCCCTAAGCAGGATGCAAATGTGACAGAGCTGGTGTGCTGTCACAGAACTGCCAATCCACCACGACGGACATAAATGAGACCATCCACCATTTTCCATGATAGCCGAGAAGATAATAACTAATACCGAAGACATAGGGGGCTAGGGGACATTAAAAACTGAGATCCTTTTTGGGAATAGTGATTTTGCTCCAGAATTTCATGGAAAGATATAATAAAATTTGATGTACATGGATCTACAGAAATAGTTATTGTATTAGTAAGCATGAAATCTCACACACACACACACACACACACACACACACACACACACACAGTACAAAGGGAGCCATAATGTAGCAATTATTTGATCTTAGATTAGTGACATGATTGAGTGAGTTCCTTGAGGCCAAAGATGACGCCCACAGGCTTTTTGGCTAAGATATGCAGCAGGTGCAGGGTTAGAATCAGACCAACATGAATCTGATGTCCAGTTTTGTCTCCTGGTAGCTTTGCGGTCCTAAACAGATTACCAAGCCACTCTATTCCCAAACTCTTCATCTATACAGGGAAGATGATAGTTCTAGCTTCTTAGGTAGAAATGTCATGGAGAAAGCACTGGACACACAGTAGGTGCTCAATAATGGGTTGCTTCCTTTTCTTTTTTTTTTTTTTTTTTTTGCATTCTCTGCAGCATTGAACATGCTGCTGGGATATTATTTATATTGAATGATGTTATTTTTTGATTTTTGAATTTTTTTTATTATTACCTCAAGTGGATTATGGTTTCTCTGCAGTTTTTTTAAACTTTAAAAAGTTTAGTCATGTATGTGTATGTGTGTGCATGCGTCTGTCTGTGGGCATACATATGTGTGTGCAGGCGCTTGTGGAGGCCAGAAGAGGGGGTCAGGTCCCTTGAAAGTGGAGTTACAGGCAGTTGTGAGCCACAATATGGGTGCTAGAAATTGCACTCTGGTCTTCTCTAAGAGCAGAAAGTGCCCTTAAGCACTGAGCCATCTCTTCAGCCTCTTGTTTTTATTTTTAATTAAATTTTTTTAAAGATGCTGGAGAATCAAACACAGGGCCTTGCACATGCTATGCAAGCTTTCCAGCACTGAGCTGCAGCCCAGGCTTTGGAAGGGTTGAACTCCACTCCCTTTCACAAGCCCTTGATCAGTGAACTTCTGCAGACCTGGCCCACATGAGAGCGAGAGCAGATTTAAAAGGCAGAACAATCTCAGCAATCTGTAAACAGGGAGTCCCATGGAGACAAGGAGTGAAGGGGACAGAGGGCTGTGGCCAGAAGTGGTAGCAGGGGTTACACTTCCAGGTCTGGAGAATCCCATCCTGATGTTGCTGGGGTTGGGGTGAACTGAGGAAAAGAAGAAGAAGGAGTGATGAGGAGGAACCACCACCGGAGAGTGGACCAAGACACTTCACAGGGCTACAGGACTGTCGGATGGTGATACTTGCTAGAGATTCAAAGACGCTTCCCTAATGTGGGGTGTGATGTTCAGCACCTGATCCCTACATAGGAGTGGTAATCACAGTAAATGCATAGCTCAGTAGTAAATATTTCTCTGTTCAATTCTGAAAAACACTGGAAAACACTTAGCCAATCTTTTTTAAACCTAAATATATTGTGGCAAAGGAGAAAAGATTGGCGATGGAACTCAAGTCTCCATCTTCTATCATAAGACAAGGAGTGTTTAGAAATGTGATAGTGGGCACTGCAAGGAGCAAGCTGAGGACGGTAGGGTGACAAGAGGGAAGGGAAGGATGGAGCAGTGATGAGGGGAGGGAAGGAGGGAGCAGTGATGAGGGGCCTGGGCCCCGCCGCACCCCCTGGATCCCTCCTGTGTCCCCTGGACCCCACCTGCATCCCCTGGACCCCACCTGCATCCCCTGGACCCCACCTGCATCCCCTGGACCCCATCTGCAGTCCCTGGACCCTGCCTGCATCCCCTGGGCCCCACCTGTGTCCCTTGGACCCTACCTGCATCCCCTGGGCTCCACCTACATCCCTTGGACCCTCTCTGTGTCCCCTGGATCCCACCTGTGTCCTCTGGATCCCACCTGTATCCCCTGGACCCCACGTGTGTCCTCTGGACCCTGCCTGTATCTCCTGAGCCCTGCCTGTGTCCCCGGGACCGTGTCTTGTTTCCCATGGATGTTGCCTACATCCATCCCATGGGCCCAGTCTTGTGTCCCCTGGGCCCCAGGAGCATCTCCTGGACCTCGGTTATCTCAGTGAGATGAAACACTTCCTTCTGCCCGTTCTTTTGTCTGGAACTGAAACTGCGGTAATTTTCAACATCTAATCTATAGAAACTCTGGGCCCACAGGTGTTTCGACCTCAAGTTGTGACAGAGGAGTTTCTGTTCAGCTATGGAGCTATTCTTGTGAGTAATAGCCAACTTTTCATGCTCTGACTAAAACTGGTACCACCTCTATCATTTGTACAACTGGATGTTAGCAGGAGAGAATTAAAAATGCATAGTGGTATTTGTCTGTAGGGAAGTGACCTTTTTATGTTTTTATCTTTTTGATGTGAATAAAAATTTGACATTTATGGAAAATACAGTTCTCTCCTGGGAAAATATATTTTGTTTGGGAGGAAGCCCCAAATAGGGTAAATAAATCCATGGAAACACTTTGATAGGTTTGGTGTTAAACGTCACGAATGTATTTAAAATGACACAGGTGATAGCAGTGGGCTAAGAATGCGTGCTCTTATTGACTTGGACTCCCAGCACCCAGTTGTCCACCTGGCTCTTAATGGTGGCATTTACCTGAGTTAAGCTCAGTTTAGTTTCTTCTTTCTTTTAATTTTGATGACACGAATACCAAATAACTTGACTATCTTTCACTACAGTTTGTGCACACACAAAATCTATCTGATTATGCCGTGCTGTGGCTCATGAATGATGCTGTAGTCTGTGTTGTTGATAGAACGAGGAAGTAAAGATAAGGGAGAGACTCGGTGCGTCCCTCAGCATCCCTGGCTACATTGAGATTTGAGATTTAAAAGATGTCAGAGGCACACAGTTAAAACAAAGCGGCCATTTTAATTTTGTGGTTATTTCTGAATAACAAATGACTGCCATTCACAGTGAGAATATTGTTTTCTAGAAGGTTCATCCTTGAGGGGAAGTCTGTTCTCAGAACACATGTTGAGATGGCTGAGGTGGAAGGCCTTGGGTGGCTGCACAGGAGGGGTTCTTGGTGCTCAGCTTCAACTTCAGTCTAGTGCTCGAATCCTGTCCCTACCAATGCCTGCTTTGCAGTGCGTCTTCCTGCACTATGACCGTTACCCTTGTTATCTGCCACCCTCTTCAGCTTAGTGTTTTGTCTGTTAGCCAGACTGTGAGTCCATAACGACTGCTACACATCAGTGGCTGGAGTAGTCTTTGCCCTCGCAGTCCATCTTGGAATATTTTGGCCCAGTGTTTGGGTAGACATAATTGTTCTTTTCATTCTTCTTCCTCATCCTTCTCTTCCCTCCCTTTCTTTCTCTCCTCCCTCCCTCCATCCCTTCCCTCCCCATTCTCCTTTCTCCCTATCCTTCCCCTCCCTCTCCCCCTTCACCTCTCTCTCTCATCTCTCTCTCTCTCTCTCTCTCTCTCTCTCTCTCTCTCNCAGGGTGCAGGCAGGGTCCAGACTTCATGCCTGTGTGCATGTCTCATGCAGGGTGCAGGCAGGGTCCAGACTTCATGCCTGTGTGCATGTCTCATGCAGGGTGCAGGCAGGGTCCAGACTTCATGCCTGTGTGCATGTCTCATGCAGGGTGCAGGCAGGGTCCAGACTTCATGCCTGTGTGCATGTCTCATGCAGGGTGCAGGCAGGGTCCAGACTTCATGCCTGTGTGCATGTCTCATGCAGGGTGCAGGCAGGGTCCAGACTTCATGCCTGTGTGCATGTCTCATGCAGGGTGCAGGCAGGGTCCAGACTTCATGCCTGTGTGCATGTCTCATGCAGGGTGCAGGCAGGGTCCAGACTTCATGCCTGTGTGCATGTCTCATGCAGGGTGCAGGCAGGGTCCAGACTTCATGCCTGTGTGCATGTCTCATGCAGGGTGCAGGCAGGGTCCAGACTTCATGCCTGTGTGCATGTCTCATGCAGGGTGCAGGCAGGGTCCAGACTTCATGCCTGTGTGCATGTCTCATGCAGGGTGCAGGCAGGGTCCAGACTTCATGCCTGTGTGCATGTCTCATGCAGGGTGCAGGCAGGGTCCAGACTTCATGCCTGTGTGCATGTCTCATGCAGGGTGCAGGCAGGGTCCAGACTTCATGCCTGTGTGCATGTCTCATGCAGGGTGCAGGCAGGGTCCAGACTTCATGCCTGTGTGCATGTCTCATGCAGGGTGCAGGCAGGGTCCAGACTTCATGCCTGTGTGCATGTCTCATGCAGGGTGCAGGCAGGGTCCAGACTTCATGCCTGTGTGCATGTCTCATGCAGGGTGCAGGCAGGGTCCAGACTTCATGCCTGTGTGCATGTCTCATGCAGGGTGCAGGCAGGGTCCAGACTTCATGCCTGTGTGCATGTCTCATGCAGGGTGCAGGCAGGGTCCAGACTTCATGCCTGTGTGCATGTCTCATGCAGGGTGCAGGCAGGGTCCAGACTTCATGCCTGTGTGCATGTCTCATTCCCAAGCTGCTCCTACTTAGCAAACCTCATTGATGACATTTTTAGAGCATATAGCCTAGCTTGTGCGTATGACTAGTGCTTAAATACCGTCATGATAAATACTGAGACTGAGTACTGAGTGTTTTCCTGGTGGTTTCACATGGGCTTTGTGTGGGGAGAGAGGCCAGTTTGGGTCGTATGGAGAGGGTAAATTATAGCATATTAACAGGTTTTGGAAAGGCCTCCCCTGAAATCCAATGCGGAGGTGACACTCCTCAGGGCTAATCCAGTTTGCATAATGCATGGTTTCACCAGAAACTCATTCCAGAAAACTGATATGAGTGAGGCGATTTAATGAGCATTTTAACTGTGCATTCCTACAAGGGAATGCACTCTATTCATGGGTTAATTGGGGGGAACTGCAGGGGAACCTTGAAAAGACAGAGCAGGATGCGAAGGCAGAGTTCTTGCTAACGCAGTATGAAACCCCTGAACTGCATCATCTCAGCGTCCCAGAGAGGGGGCTTGACTGAATTCAAGTTTGGTTTATTGGCCTCATATTTTATAATGCAGCTTAATAACTGAAACTTCAAAGTAAATAGGATCATGATACTTTTACAAAGTTTCCGAGGCAAGAAATCTATTACCTGAGCTATTTAAATGCACCTTTGAATTCACTTCCAAGAAAAAATTTGCCTCCAGCGATGAACTTTTATGCTTATTTTTTTTTAAATGAGACCATTGGAGGTGGCTCTGTTGTTAAGAATGTGACTGACTTTACAGAGGACCTGAGCTCCATCCTGAGCACCATTCCCAGTACTCACACCAGGCAGCTCACAACTGCAGGTAACCCAGCTCTAGGGCATCCAACGCCCTCTGCTGACCTGGAAAGGTACTGTACTCACAGGCACACAACTATACACATGTAACTTCAAAAAAGACAGAAGGACTGGAGAGATTGCTCAGAGGTTAAGCGTACTGGCTGGTTTTTTTTTTTNCCTTTGTCTCTTATCCTGTTTGTTTCAGCATTTATCTCTGCAATGGAAGGTGACTAAAGCATCTCTGAGGAGCTTCAGGGTATGGTGCTGAGTGACTCTATGAAATAGGGGTTTGCAGAGCTTGGCTGGAAAAACCTGAAGTATAATTTCCAGTCCCTGTCGACAGAGGCCCAATGTATGGAATAGCACAAGTGCAGGATGTGAGTCTGGTTGGGAGTGAGGGGCACTGTGATGTGAGAAAAGGAAGTCCTTTTTTTTCTTTTTTGAGACAGGGTCCCCCTGCAGCCCCAGCTGTCCTGGAACTCACTATGTAGACCAGGCTGACCTTGAACTCACAGAGATCCGCCTGCCTCTGCCTCCCAAGTGCTGGGATTACAGGCATGTGCCACCATGCATGGCCTGCACTTGCTGTTCTTACAGAGGACCCGGGTTTGATTCTAAGCACCCACATGGCAGCTAACAACCATTCCTAACTCCAGTTCCAGGGGATCTGATGCCCTCTCCTGACCTCTGTGGGAATTTCAGGACATGGGTGCACCTACCTACATGCAAGCAATACACTCATACAGATAAGACAAAAAAATAATAAAATATCAAAAAGAGAAAGAAAACACTTGTATCTCCATAGAGTTTCCTTGTTATTTGGTTGCCTAGAAACTTAGTTAAACGATGGCTCAGCTTTGGAAGTCGCCTACTGCAGGTGTCAAAGTGGTTAATTTGTGTTTTTTTAAATAGAACATTCACTTTGGAAAAAGCATCAATCAAGCTAAAAACTGTGACTTTCCCTGCATGTGTCGAGCCTCATGCATTATTTCATGGATCTGTTTAAACACCAGAATAGATGTAATTTTCACTTTACACATAACACATGTGCTAGCTCCACCCAAGTCAGATGGGTATTAAGGTGCTTATAAGATTTTGATAGTCATATCAGTAATATAATTTTATATTTATGTTGCTGTCAGAAATTATTTAAACTCATTTCATTTCCTTTACATTTTTTTTGGTATTTTTGAGATAGGGTCTCCCTTTAGTCCTAGCTGGCCTGGAGCTTGCTATGTAGACCAGGCTGGCCTTGAACTCACAGAGACACAGAGATCTGCCTGCCTCTGCCTCCCAAGTGCTGGGATTAAAGGCATGCTCCACCATGCCTGGCCATTTCCTTTAATTTTAAGACTAGGTAATCTATCATAAACATACACATATGAAATACATGTACACATGTACATGCTCACATGCCTGAATGCATATGCATGTACAGCCATGTACATATACATGTGCACATATGACACACATGTGCATACATAGACATGCATATACAAGACCACACATACACACACACACACACACACACACACACACGCACGTACATGCACAGGCATGTACATACACATGCTTGCACACACCTTTTCTCTTTTCTTTTTTTTCCACTCATGTGCTGACATTTTCTTTCAGATATTCTATTAACTTTTGGAGGTAACTTTTTCAGCTACCTAAACTACATGTAGACTTTGGCTTTCTTCTAGGATTTCTAAGTCTTATTGAGGGGTTAAGGTATGGACTTGCATATAATTGAAGCAGAAGGTAATAAATACAAAGTGTTTTAAAAGTTAAGATAGAGAAAAAATAAGTTTCTTAGTTTACTTTCTAGGAATTTACAGTTCAGTAGACCAGAGACCCAATCCAGATTATAATACATTCTGATAAGTGCTACCCTGGGATCTTTGAACATGTTGATCACTAGTAGAGGACACTACCATTGCCAGTACACTTCTAGAGAAGGATGGACTTCAGCAACACGAGCACGCAGAGAAGTATCTGGAGAGAATCATGGGGTTCCAAGGCCTTTGAAGTGTCTAAGGTAATGTGCAGGCGAACACAGCCAGCCCGGATCAGGCAGGGCAGCTGGTGTGTGAAGTGGAACCACAGTGAGGGACTGACTGCCTCCTGGGCACAGCCGGGATGCAGATCAGAGGAGAACTGGCGAAGCTGCAGACAGCTGGAACCCAGCCATTGGCCTGTGCCCTGACATGTGGAGCAAGCTCACAGTCCAGGTTCTGTCGGAGAGGGATAAGGTAAAGAAGGAGGATGTGTACAAGAGCACCAGACAGCAGAGGTGTGGACGGCCCGCTGTGGTGCTAGCAGTCACTCCTGACTGCTGGGATTTCAAGTCTGGTTCAAAAGGGTAAAGGGTTCAAGAAAAGCAATTTTTGAAGGATTGGACTTGACATGTATGGAGATAGACAAAAAGGACAGAAGAAAGATCTAAGACGCAATGAACGATGGAACGTCTATTCCTTCTAGAGCTTCTTGTTCCAGTCTTCTAGAACAAGAGCTAGAATTCTATGTTGGTCTGGGAGGTGAGAGTGAGCAGAGAAAATGGGTGAAGCCTTGAAGATGTGCTGATGTCGCAGGAGGCGCGCACACCCACAGTGACTGTGGCCCAGAAACTAGCATACGTTCTGCTTATGGGTATTGTGAGGTATTCCTGCCCCTGCCCTGAGCCCTTGAGGAGGTCCCTATGTGCAGCCTGGGTGACCAGATTCAGCGTTAAACATTCTTGAATTCAACATCCACCTTATAGGGGACACAACTTACACCTGTGTTTACTAGCAACTCGCCTCCCCACCTCTGACTTCTTATTGCGTTCAGGATGACAGAAAACAATCACTGGGAACACTCCAATAAAAACTTTCTTAGTTGACTCTCGGGTATAGATTGGTCTAGTCTCTACCAGAAAGCTCCCCTTAATATAGCTTGGCCCCAAGGGGCAGCTGAGAGGGGTGCTGTGCTTTCAGCTCTGAAAACAGGAACTGGAAGGGCAGCTCTGCAAGTCAATGGGCAGGTGGTACCTGAAGAGACTTGTGGGGAGGAAGGGTCTAGCCTGAAGAACAGAGGGTCATGTGTCATTGTCTTTAGATCTCCAGAACAGAAGAAGAAAGGATTATGGGTGGACTGAATCATTCACTTGTCCATCAAACTTCAGTTCGGGGTCCCTACCACATAGCAGAAAGCTTAGGGCATAAGAACACAGGGATGAAGGAGAGAACACATCCTTGTCTTCAACTAGAATGCAGTCTAGTTGAGGAATGTATTCATGAACAAGGAGAGAAATGAAGGTTGGCACAGGCTAAAAGGCAGAAGGCTCTGGGAGCTACTGCAGCCAATAGGATGCAGGATCAGGGAAACCTTATGCAGTTATCCAGAGTAGAGAAGAAGAGTGTTTTGGGCAGGAGGAATAGCACTAGCAAGAATGAGAGAAAACAGCATTTTTCAGGAATCGGAGGATACTTGTTAAGGAGAGAACTCAGAGCTGAGAGCAGAGTGGGAGGAAGGATGGGTGGGTGGGCATCATGGGAAGAGGGCTAGGCATGGAAGGTGAAAGCCAGAAGACTTTGTTAGGAGCCACATCATACTGGGCTTTCAAAGCTACGCAAGAAGTTAGGAGTTCTCCGGAGAAAATGAAGACTCTTTAAAGGTTTGTAAGCAGCTTCCCAGTTTCCACTTTAATTGCTCCCACTGGTTGCACACTGGGAGAACTGGAAGGAGGTAATGGGGTTAGTTAGCAAGCTCTTAGCAGGAAGCGTGCTGGTCAGAGGGTGTGCTGGATACGGTGTGTCCGTGGCCATTCAGCATTTGTGAATTTGAGCCCGAGTTCTGTGGGCCATGGAGATGGATCTGTCAAAGCCGAAGCTCCGGGGCTTTCCCCGACGTGGATCCGCTTTCAGAACACATCTCTTGACCATCACTGCTTTGAGTCCCTACTTCTGCCCTTTTCAGGAGGTTGGGGAAAGAGGCTAGTTCAAAACTTCTCAGTAAGAAAGGCTGAAAGAAGAGAGTGGAACCCAGGAGAGAAGAGAATTGGATAAGACCCCCAATTCCTGTGCGACACCCAAGCTCCCTGTTTTCTAAAGGCTGAGTTGTCCCGAAGGCCCTGTGAAAGGGAAAGTGTGGACCATGCTTGTGACTCAGGGTGGAAGAGATAACAGAGGAAGAGGAAAAAAGCTCAGCCACCCCCTACTCCTGCATCCTGGGAGACTCTGAAACCTGGAATTTGCAGGCCCCACAGGAAAGCAGCGATTGGATTCTATTATGCACCACTCAATTTATTGCTTGGAGAATACAGCACCACTTTATGGCTCCAATTCTTCGCCTCAAATGTAGACACTCCAAACTAATTAGTATCTGGGTCTCTCTCTCTCTCTCTCTCTCTCTCTCTCTCTCTCTCTCTCTCTCTCTCTCTCTCTCTTTTTCATTTCTCTGTGCACAGACATGTAGGCTTGGTCTCCCCCGCTTGAAACACAATATAAAAGCATAAGATGACTCACTCATGTCGCACCTCTCTAGTCGCAGTAGTCTAAACATTTGTACATTCTTTTATTTCTAACCTAGAACTTACTGTAAACACCTTCTAAATCACAAGTCTTTGTTCCTGTCTCTAATGAACCATAACTGTGCAAATTTACTGATTAGTGCTCTAAATGAGTTTTTTGCTTCCTTTGGATTTCACTAAAAGAAACTGCCAAGCCCTTCTACTAAACAAGTAACAGCTGACAACTGATTGGAAAATGCAAAACTAATTAGAATAGGTGAGGAGGAGACTAAGTCACCTACATGAAATATCTGTCAGATTTTCCATTAACCCTCTTGCATCTCTATCAGTAGGATCAAATATGTTTCTTAATCCTATACCCTTTCTTTCCCTAGTTCAAAACTTCAGTAAGCAAAAGCCCCCCCCCCCCTTGCATTTACTGCACAGCCCCTGTGGGCGGCTCACAAAGCCCTCCACCCTGACAGCCTGGTGTATACTGATCCCAAGGTTGATGTCCTCTCCTTTTTACTGTGTTTATTACATTATCGAAGGATACAAGAGCTGTTGCTTTATGCTAATCCATTCCATTTCGTGCTGAGCGAAAATACTAGAACAGCATTAATAAAATTGAAAGGAAAGTATGACACCCTGCAAATGGATTGTATTCTGTGAAATGACAAACCAGCATACTTAAAAGTGAATGTAGGGGCTGAAGAGATGGATCAGCAGTTTAGAGCACTGGCTGCTCTTGCAGAGGACCTGGGTTCTATTCCCAGCACCCAAACGACAGCTAACAACCACCCATAATTCCAGTTTGAGGGGAATCAGACACTCTCTTCTTACCTCCTTGAGCACTGCACACCACGGGTGCACTTACATACATGAAGGCAATACACTGATACACACAAAAATAAATAAGTAATAAAATATTAAAAAATAGTGAATGTGTTGGATTAGGAAAATGTTCTCATGGTTTTACTCATACTGGGCTGTTAGGGATCTGGATAAGCCAGTGTGTTTGTGTCTATTGAGAACGTATGAAGCAGGATGGATACTAAGCCTTTCATCAAAAGCTCATTGAGGGGAAGGCCTGTGGCTTCTACATAATTTAGGTTAAGTGGGTACAAAATGGGTCATTTAATCTTCAATCCTCAGCCCTGTAGGTGCTTAATATGTTTTCATTACATGAATGAATGAGTGAGTGAATGAATGCAAGAATTATGGCTTCAGCTTATAAATCTAAGACTAACTCTGAACAGGTTCTTAATCCTAATGAAGGATGTTAAAGAATGAATGGATTTTCTTTAGAATATTAAAACATCTAACCAACTTCACAATTCTTTGTATTAAAAATTAAATCATGGGCTTCAGAGACAGCTTGGTTGGCATAGTGCTTGCTTTGAGAACATGAAAACTCAAGGGGAGCCCCTGAACCCACATAAAAGTGAGGTGCCATAGTGCCCTTGTAACGGCAGTGCTGGAGAGGCAGGCAGATGGACACTGTCTCAGAACAAGTTGGACAATGTCTAAGGAACCAGAGGTTGACCTCTGGCCTCTACACATGTGTACACATATGCATGGGTACTGAACTCATGCAAATGTGCATACACAGAAAATTAAATTGTTCCTTTGTTTTTTAAAATCTTTATCTGGGATGAGAGAGAAATGCGCAGCAGCGGCTTAGCTCAGTGACCGAAGCCAGTAAGATCGAAACAGACAACAAACAGCTCAGTTTTAAAATTTACTCTGAGCATTTAATTTCTAAAACCTTAAAGAAAGTTCTACTTCCTCTTAGTACATCTAGATTTCACTGTGGATCTCATTGTAGCATCAATATCCAGAACTGCACCTTGTAGTCATTGGCACCGGACAGTTGAATGAATGAGTGGACATAAGGGATTGCCACTATTAAGAATGAAGTAGATTGGAGGTTAGCCTAGAACCTTTGGCTCTCGGCTCCTGGTAGACTGGACAGGAAGCAGAAGGTGTCCATGGATTCAGAGAAGGGATTCAGCAAATTTGCTTGAAGATGCCCTCCCTGCATCAGAGTTGACTTAATTTTTGCTTCAGGCACTGATTCTACCTGGAAGTACACAGAATAGTAAATTCAGACATCCATCACAAAGCCCTTGACAGCGCAGTCCGAACCACCTCCACCTACTTCTTTTACCTGGGTGGAATGGAATGAAAGCCATACATTGTAATGTCAGGCTAATGACTAGTTACTGGTTGTAAGTGTGAGCAGGTGCTTTGAACTTTCTGAGCTCCATTGTCCTCAGCTTCTTGTAAAAAGTAGAGTGAGGACTGGCAAGATGGCTCAGGGGCAAAGGCACTTTCCACCAAGCAGGACAGCTTGGGTTTCATCCCTAGGACCACACAGTGGGAGGAGAGACTCAGCTCCTACACGGTGTCCTCTGATTTTCTTTAAAAAATGTTATTTTTATCTTTTACATGTACAAGTGTAATGCCTACACATGTATAAATATACCTGTGTGATACAGTGCCCAGAGAGGTCAGAAGAGCAGGTTAGATTCCCTAGAACTGTAGTTTTGTACAGATGGTTGTTAGCTGCCATATGGGTGCTGGGAATCGAACCCAGGTCTTCTATAAGAACCGCGAGGGCTCTTAATCACAAGTGTCCTCTGATGTTCACTTGAGTGCTGAGATAGGTGCATGCCCTGTGTTCTAGTTTGTCTTCCATTGCTGTGACAAAACACTCTGACTGACACCAACTTGGGGAGGAAAGGGTTTATTCAGCTTACATCTCCTGGGTCACAGTTCATCACTTAGGGAGCCCAAGGCAGGAACTCAGGGCAGGAACCTGGAGGCAGGAGCTGAAGCACAAGCCATGGAGGAATGCTGTTCACTGGCTTGCTGCTCTGGCTCATGCCCAGCCCGCCTTCTTATACGGTACACAACAACCTGCCCAGGGTGGCACTATTCATTGTGGGCTGGGCCCTCCCACATTGCCTGACAATTGAGACAATACTCCACAGATGTGGCCACAGGCCAATCCAATGGAGCCAATTCCCCAGTTGAGGTTCCCTCAACCCAGGTGTGTCAAGTTGACACTAAAGCTATCCAGCACACCCTTCCTTGAAAAAAATGTAATAACAAAATTTAAAAAGAAAAACAAAGCAAGAAAACCACAAAAGTCATTCCTACTATTCTCTCTCTCTCTCTCTCTCTCTCTCTCTCTCTCTCTCTCTCTATCTCTCTCTCTCTCTGGAAGGGTTTATTGCATCTCACTTTTCCAAGTGACAGTTCATCTCTGAGGGAAGCCAAGGCAGGAGCTCAGGGCAGGAACCTGGAGACAAGACCAGCAGCAGAGATCACAGAGGAATGCTGCTTACTGGCTTGCTCCTCTGACCTGGGCTCAGCCTGCTTAAAAAAAAAAAAAATATCGAACTTTTGTGTATTTAATATAGAACATCTCAATCATTCTTAATCAACTCTACACCCCCTTCACTATTGGCACCCTCCCATACCCCACCGTATTTCATAATTTTGTCATTTGCACTGAGGCCTATCATGTCGAGTTAGTGCCCCCAGATCTTCCTCAGTGTAAGTTCGTCCACTGGGATCTAATCAGCCTACCCAGAGTCCCTCCCTTTAAGAAGATCAGTTCTTTCTTACCCAGCCGCAATCAGCTGCCGATACTTCTTTGACTAAGATTGGGGCCTGCTGCACAGTTCTGTGCTGGGGTTTTGTCTGCTTGAGTAGTTTGCATGGTCTTGTGCATGCTGGCACCGTTGGTCCACATGAGCAAGGACCCAGGAGCTTGTGAGACTCTATTTCCCTATGTTCACGCACCTCCTCCCTGCCTCTTACAGTCTTTCTGCCTCCTCTTCTGCAATGGTCCCTGAGCCCTGGGTGTATGAAGTTTAATCTAGGAGTCCTGTCCAAGGTCCCACACTCTGTAGACTACTATTCTCTACATTTTGGCCATTTGTGACCTTTTGTGTTCATCACCCTCTGTTGCATGAAGGAGCTTCACTGATGAGAACTGAGAGATGCAGTAGTGCTCTCTTTACCCCTTGCTCTGTGTTCTGTGAACCTTAGGTGTAGAGGTTGCTTCATAGATGTACCACTTAGGCTTGGGCAAGTCACAGACAATCTCTGTGTATGAGCAGTGTGGAACTCTGTAATAACCTCTGTCTGTTGCAAAAGAAGCTTCTTTAATGGGGATGGGGGTACTGGGATAGTTGTCTGTAAACTTAAGGATCCATATTTTGCACATAGTAAGAAATTACATTTGTCTAGGTATGTGACAGCCTTGGGGCAAACTTCTAATTTTTCTAATCAAGATTATTCAGCCTTAAACTTGGCATGGTGGTGTGAATTTGTAATCCTACCACTTGGAAGGCAGAGGCAGAAGGAACTCAAATTTCAGGCCAGTCTGGGGTACAGAGTAAGACAAACTTAACACCACTTATCTTAACAAAAGTCCTTGAAAATTCACTGTGCATCTTGGTCTAAGCATTAGTTTCATGGATGAGTAAAACCATTTTTTTTTTCCTTTGTAAACATCAATGATGAAATATCAAGGTGCCGGATTCGATTTGTAACATAATCTTGTACAAAAAATATGTGAAACAATAAATTAAAAAATAATAAACCAAAAAATTAGAAAAAAAAATCAAGGTTAAAATGAAAGTGGGAATACAGGTTCCTGGCCTGTCATCAACAGTCCTTACTTGCATGTATCAAGTATGTGTTAGGTTGCAGCGAAGGAAGTTCGACATGGAGTCAGCGGCCAGGGCCCTGGGAAGCGACCACCTCACCTATCTTGGGCCTCTCTCCTGTCTTCCCAGGCTTCCCATCCCTTGCATTACCTTTGACATAGGCTTCTCCTCACTCTCCTTTGATGTCTATACTGACTGCTTTCTAGCTTTGTGGGGACTTTAGCCTTCATATTCCCTCCTTCCTAAACCCAAGCCCCAGCCCTGGCCCAATTGGATGAGCCCTCAAACTAGCCTCCAACTTCCAGCAGAGGTGTGGCTTGGATGTTATACCATGTAAAACATTGAATTCAAGATGATTTCTCCCTTTGCAAGAGTTTTATCTGTTACAAGGTTTCTATGCCCTTCCTGGACTTTCACTGGCTGAGACAACCCTAAGAAGTACTGTCCCTATGTGAGACTGAAATGGATTCTTCCACTTCAGTGCATCTTAAAAGCAGTCTTTTGATGTTTAAGATATATGCAAAGTTACAGTAAGGAGACGAGGAGACAGGATATTTGCTTCACTGACACAAAAGTTTGACGCGGATGTTCAGGATCTGCTTGGTTAGGTAGAGAGAATGGGGGTGAGGTTCTTCAGATTCGATTAGGGAACTTGGCTTTCAACTAAAGGGGAAATGTATAAATTTATGTTTCAGTCACAACAACCATGCATTCACTGGCTGCATTCCCTCCTAGAAGTTTCAGACATGGGAAAATTCTAGGCCAAATATAGAATCCATTTAAGTTGCACAGATCCAATGTTAGGACAAAAATATTCACACTTTCAAGCAACAGGCCATATGGCTCTGAAAAAGATCACTCTTTTGGTTTGAGAGGTAAGATTTTTCGGACAAAAGCCTTTTGAGCCCTGATCTATGAAGAACTCACACTTTAAAAAAGTGTCCATTGAGGGCTGAGGCTCAGTTTGTAGAGCACATGCCCAGCATGCACAAAGCTCTGGGTTCGAGCCCCAGCTTTTTATAAACAGGATATGGTGACTCACGTCTATAATCTCAGCATGCAGGAGGTGGGTGCTGGAGGATCAGGAGTTCAAGGTCATCCTCAGCTACAGAGAAAGTTCAAGGCCAGCCTGGACTACAATGGGACAGAGTTTCAAAAAATAATCATGTGTCTCAAATAAGAATCAGAGACACACGTGATACTCCTGTCTTCTCCCATAACCCCAGAGTTAGGAAGGAAAGAATATTCTTTCTAGGTAGGAGGTGTCACCATCTGTCCAGCCTCCAAATGTCACCATGTCAAGAACAACTGAGTATATCCTGTGGAATGTCAGTACCATTATTTTCCTCTCAGTCAAGAGAGAAGATTGCTTTATTTTTTCAATTTGTTTTTAATTTTTATTTATTATTTTTTGTGTGTATGAGTGTACTGTCTGCATGTAGGTCTATGCACCCATGTCGTGCAATGCCACGGAGGTCAGAAGAGGGCATTGGATTCCCCTGGAACTGGAGTTAAAGACGGTTCTCAGCTGCCATGTGGGTGTGCTGGAGATAGAACCCGGGTCCTCTATAAGAGCAGTCGGTGGTGCTCTTAACCACTGAGCCATCTCTCCAGCCCCAAGAGAAGATTGCTTTAAATCACCCAAGCATGAAACATTTCTGATATATGACCAGTTCAGTCCTGCCACATCCATCCCTCGTGTATCACTCACCTCAAGGAGGTTCACTCCCCACTCAGGCCCTCCGTGACCAACCACGTGTGTTCACAGCTCCAAAAGAGAAATTTGGGCACCTTTTTGATCTATTTGGGGAAACCATAAGCAAGTGAACAGCACATCTAACCTGCCATCTTGTATCACAGAGCTAAGATGTCCATCGTTCCCAAGGCCAAAGGGCTCCAGTTATCCAGTCCCATATTAAACACTCCCATGTCTGACACCACGTGTGACAAGTAGAAGAAAAGAGAAGCAGCACTTGACCATTCCCTTAGGATGCCCTGAGTGCTTGTCTGCTTCCCAGCCAGGATTTCAGTCATGAAGAACAGAAACTTAGCTATTCTAATGTGAGAGTACAGGTTTTTACTTTCTACCGTTGATGACAGCTTTAAACTTAGCCTCTCTGAGCTGAGAATGCAGTGACCAGATGAGACACACCTTCGATATATGTACGTTAAGTGAAAATTCCTTCTCAAGACAACATCAACTTGAAAAGCAACTCATTGTTTGTCCTTAGTCTCTTCAAAGCACACAGCCCTTGAAATACACCGAAGCATAGCTCTTAATTGGTTTTGACCCAAAGCAGCTTTACCTACTATGATGATTTCCAAAAATCACCTGATAGGGTACTAAAGGTAGCAGTTTACCAAATGTGGTTCCTACACTAGAGAAAATCTTAAAAGAAATTCTGCATTAATACCCAACAAGTTGCATGACACCAGTCCTAGGATGGGTCTAGCTTCTGAGACGCAGGCTTGCAAGAGAACAACATTATTGAATTACAAGATCTGGTGCCTTTGCTTTAAACTTAGACATATGACTCTAGAGTCACTATAGTCCTTGGGCTGGAAGGAACAACGAGGTTCAGTCTACAAAGTGGGGGTGAATGTTAAATGGAAAGCCACTGGTTCCTGGGCAAAAGAGAGCTTTAGGTTGAAGTCCCCCACACACTTCTTAAGGCTGTGTTTGAAAAGTTGAATACTTTCTTGTCACATGTAGTGGGATATGTGAAGAATTATCAGTACCACCCAGAGATGTCTGCTGATTTAGTCCGAAGCACACACAGCAGTGATTGGACCTGGAGCCTGGGATGGGGATGATGGGTTAAGTAGGTGCAGTTGGTGATAGCAGTGGTTGGTCTAAGATGAAGGATGCTGGTGGCAGAGGCCTCCCCGGAGGGTGGTGGGACATCGCAGGTGCATGGTTCCTATTGTAACTTGTGTGTTTTGGCTTGCTTCACATGTTTATTCTCTGTTCAATGTTTATTTTCAGAAGGTCAAGGATGACACAGATTTTTAACAATTCCTTTCTTTAACAGCTCTGAAGGCTAGAAAACTCAAGAAATTTTTGTCCCCAAAGATCTTAATCCTTTATGCAGATTTTTAATAGGGCTTAATATTAGAAAAATAGTTTTTTGATGGCCTGTGATGACCATTTACTTCCCAACAAATCCCCCCTGTGAGCCACAATTCCTAGCAGCTGAAAGTACAGACTCTAAAGCAGATGATCAGAATCCTAGCTCTGCTATTTATTACCTGACTTTAGAAAAGTTGTTGAGCCTGTCCGTGCCTCAGTTATCTGACTTGTAATTTGGAAATAATTGCCTTATACAAGTTAAATAAGGCACTTCAAGTCACAGAGACAGAAGTCAGCCCAGCCATAGAATAAATTGTCAATAAATATATTTTATCACTATCTCATTTCTATTGTATGGGTCAGCGAGACTGAACTGGTATAAGCTTGCCATGGCATTGGGCAATGGAAGAGGTTGCAGTAGTGTTCTTTTCTGCAATACCAGTCACATGTTGGAAGTATCTCCCTAGCACCGCCTATGTCAACCCAACGCCTCCATTACGTGAGACCTGTGCTTCCTAAGGTGCTATCTCGAGGGGCTCTAGAGGGGGCTCAGCAGTAACAAGCACTGGCTGCTCTTGCAGAGGACACGGTTCTGTTCCCAGCACCCACAGAGCAGCTAACAATCATCAGTGACTCCATTTCCAGGGGAACCAATGCCCTCTTCTAGCCTCTGCAAGTTTGCAGGCACAGATGCACATGCATACATGCAAAACACCCATACACATGAAATAAAATAATTAATTAAAATAATATCTTGGCCACATGATAATCAGAGTAATCCTCAACACTGTCCATAATCTAGGTCAGGAGTCATCTCATTCTCAATATAGCCCCAGCAGACACCACTCCCACCTCTCCCCAGTCCCCATATAGAGCACTCTTGTGCTGCTTGAGGGGGCACAGTTACGAGTGTCAGGAATGACTGTGTGTTCCCAGAGAAGAACACTTACATGTAGTGTCAAAACGTAGTTTTGTAATGTGTTATTAGGTGATCTAAAATTGCCTGTTTTAAAAATGGATCATAAAATTATTATGTATATTAATATATTGTAAAATACAGACATCAGTCTAGCCAGATAAATTAACATAGCCTATAATTAAAACACACACACACACACACACACGCCACATACCCAAACACATCACAAACACACATACATCGCACACACACCCCATACACACATACCATACACACACAAACATACATACCACATGCACACACCATACACACATCACACACATGCACACCACAGACACACACACCTCTATTTTGTGTAAAACCAAAGGAGATAAGACAAATATAGAGTCACCTCTAGCCTTATTTGTTTTGTTGTGTTCATGACAGCCCATCCTTTAACACTGACTCAGGAGCCATGCTTCTGGAAGCCCTTCCTGATGACCATGTGCTGGGGAGAGGCCCGACCTTGAGCTCTCATATCTGCACTCTTCCTCCCTAGTGTCACAGTGAGAGTTTCCAAAGCTTGGCCCCAGATGATCCTGCACACTCAGGACTGAGGATCAGACCATGTGCATGAAACCATGCAGGATCTCTCAGGAGAGGCTGGATTGAGACCTGCCAGCTGGCTGGGGCCACAGAGACCTGCCAGGGGCTGTGAGCACCACCTCTGGCCTCATTCCAGAACTCAGCATTCATTACAAAGTCTTCCACTCTGCAGGACCAGGGAAGCAGGTACTGACCTGATGCCTGATTTTCTGGTTGGAGGATTGAGCATCAAGCATATCAGATCTGACTGACAAATGGATGTGTCTCCGAGGCATGAGTTGCAACACTCAGGTCCCAATAGCAATCACACCCTGTAAAGAAACACTAGCCCTCACCCTAGATGTCCCAAGAGAACCAAGCTCAGAGGAACCCACCAGGGCCCCTGCTGTTTGCAGTCTTAATCCTGTCTCACTTTAAGCATAGTAGTAACCAAAGCATCCAAACCAAACTTTGGGAGCTCTGAGTGGACGGTACCCCAGCCCTTACCTGCCGATGTTGGGTGACTTGATAGCTCAGGCCTGCGATTGGCGGATTCTGCATTTTCTGAAGCAGGATCTTTTGCTGAAGAGGCAAGGGAGACCTTAGCAAAGGCTGGCTTGACAGAGGTTGGGTGGGTTGGGATGGTGACTGTGACGGCTGCTGCTGCTGCGGCTGCGGCTGCTGCTGTGGCTGTGACTGTTGCTGCTGTGGCTGTGATTGCGGCTGTGGCTGCTGCTGTTGCTGCGGCTGCTGCGCCTGCTGCTGGGTATAGTGTAGGAGAGGAGGCTTGCTCTGGGGAGGCAGAACAGAAGGCATCTGCTGGTTTGCTTGGTCGGAGTTAAAATGGAACAAAGGTTTGGTGCTGCCGTGCCGGGGCTCCAGGCCTGGATGTGGGTTATTGATGAAGCTCCGACTGAGGTCCTGAGGCTTCTGCTGCAGGAGTATGTCCAGGTGCCCAGCCTGGGCCGAGGGGCTGGCCTTGTATATGTAGTTGCCCATTGCTTTTGACTGGTTGCTGTTGCCAGCTCCCCCAGGCATGGGTGAGCCCTGGGGGCTAAACGGCTGCTGGCCAAAAGAAGAGCTGGGGATCTTCTCCTGTACAAACGGTCCAGGTGACGGTCTTGCAGGGGATGGCAAGGATGACCAGCTGGGAGCCTGCTGCTGCTGCTGTTGTTGCTGCTGCTGCTGCTGCTGCATCCGAGCATGCTGCTGACGGTTGGCAGCTATTTGTTTGAGCTGCTGGGCATGGGATACCTCCTGCCAGCTTGGCAGGGCCCGGCTGGATCCTGATGCTGTCTGAGGTTGAGCCTGGCTCTGAGGGACCGTAGGGACTGGGGATGAAGTAGAGAGGGCAGAGTTGGCCAAGGAGAATGCAGGGCCAGCTGATGGGGGCCTCAGCTGGGGAGAGGCTGAGGGGCCCTGGGTCAGGCCAGGTGAGTATTCACTTTTGATCATGATCTTCTCCATGGGCAGGGAGGGTCGGGGGGTGCTCCTCTGGCCTTGCTGACCCAAGTCTATGCTGAAGGGGTCATCCTGCTTAATAGTGGCATTGATCATGTTCTCCAGCTCCTGGTCACTCATGGGGGGCACTGATATGTTGGTGAGTTCATTGAACAGTTCCTGCAGCTCAGGATCCATCAGCTGCTCTCCAGGGTCATCTCCATACCTATTAGTGAAAATATTCTCCTGGGCCATTTGACCATCCATGTGTTTACTGCAAGACAGAGTCTCCCCTGGCTCCCTCTTCACCTCCTTTAAGCCCATGTTAAACATGCTGTTGCCAGGGGAATGTGCAGAGGGCGGAAGAGCGTTAGTCTTTCTCAGGGGTGCTTGGCTCATGGGCAAGGCCCCTGGCATCATCTGGCTTTGTCCATTATTTACTGGTAGGCCCCCCTGACCTGGAGAAAGGTTCTCCCCAACCCGGATCCTTTTGATGTCAAGGAAGGAGCTGTCGACAAAGCCGTTGGGCCTCTTGCTGCAGGCAGGAGACAGACTAACTCCTTGTTTTCTTTTCAAGGAGCCCTGGAGCTGAAAGACAGAAAAGGGGGAAAAGAAAGGTGTGAGACGCCAATGCCAAGGTTGTGCTTGTGCTGTGCTTGTGCTGTGTTTGTGCTGTGTTTGTGCTGTGCTTGTGCTGTGTTTGTGCTGTGTTTGTGCTGTGCTTGTGCTGTGCTTGTGCTGTGTTTGTGCTGTGCTTGGGTTGTGCTTGTGCTGTGTTTGTGCTTGTGCTTGTACCTGTACCTGTACCTGTACTTGTACGTACTATGCCTGTGCTTGTGCTTGCACTTGCACTTGCACTTGTACTGTACTTGTGCTTGTGCTTGTACTTTATTTTTTTATTTTGGGGAATTTTGTATATGAGCATTGTCTCTGTATTATTTCTGTCACTCCAGTCCCCATCAAATCTTCTTGTGCACCCCAATTCCATCTCACTTTCTTGTTCTTGTCTCTGACAATTATTGTTACACACATACACACACACATATACACACATATACACGCGTGCACTGAGTCCCTTTTGTGGCGCTCCTGTGCACCCCTGTTTAGGGCTGTCCATTTGAGATTAGATGACCTCTCTGGGAGCTAATCCCTAGAGAAAATTTATTAGTTATACTTTTAACTAAGAGCAACAGTATATTTAATTTTGTAACTTTTAATTTCATTTTGGCTTTTTTGGAGATAGTAACTCATTTATTCCAGGCTGGCCTTGAACTTGCCATGCAGACCAGACTGGCATGGCACTCACAGAAACCACCTGCTTCTGTCTCCTGAGTGCTGGGATTTGAGGTGTGTGCCACCACACCTAGCCTGGCTTCCTATGGTCCCAGGAGCTTATCTCTACACAGTCCCATGCCTGTGCAGTTCAAGAAGGTCAAAGTATTGCACCACCTAGCCACCTAGCTAGTACACAGACTGAACTTTCTGAACCTCACATCCACTAAGCAAGGCTTAAAGACTACACAGCCATCCTGGTGGTGTTCAAAGGAACTACACAGCCATCCTGCTGGTGTACAGAGGAACTACACAGCCATCCTGCTGGTGTACAGAGGAACTACACAACCATCCTGCTGGTGTACAGAGGACATAAAGCATTCATCATTGTCCCCCTGGCAGACCGTTTGTTTGTCTCTCAAGTGAGAGGCTGTGTCCACTACAGCATGGCTTTCCTGGTGCTGCTGACCTACCAGAATGATTCAACATTTGCTCAGGGTAATTGCAAAGTGGCCGAGGTCAAAGGGCTTCTCAGAGAGTTCCATCACTGCTCTCTGTCCACCTCTTATTTTTTTTATTAATTTTATTTATTTCTTTATGTGTATGAATGTACTGTCTGCATGCAAGTTTGTGCACCCGTGTCGTGCAATGCCGCAGAGGTCAGAAGACGGTCTCGGATTCCCCTGGAACTGGAGTTCTCCTGGAATTGGAGTTTTAGATGGTTCTTGGCCGCCATATGGGTGCTGGGGATTGAACCAGGGTCCTCTGCAAGAGCGGTCAGCTCTCTAACCGCTAGACCATCTCTCCAGCCCCTGTTCACCTCTTATTTTTAGGCATCCCTCACCCTCTTGAAAACCTCTACCTAGCCTAATTAAGAAAAGGAAATTCATGTAGCTGCTTCTATATTATAGGCTAGGGATTCTAAGCATGGAGACCTGTTTATCCCAATCTGAATAACAGCTCCATTGGATGTACATTATCATTCTCATTCTACACATAAGGAAAGCAAGCCTCAGAAAGGTAAAGTCACTTTGCCAAGATCACACAGCTAGTACATGGTAGGCCTGGGTTTAACTGAAGGCCTTTGTAGGTCTAAGGCCTGTGTCACCTCTGTTCAGCCTGTCTAGGGCTAAGGTTCACCTGCAATGGAAATGCCCATGGTGGCCAGCACAGGGCCACCCCAGAACCAGGTAGGAAGAGAAGGAAGTGGGAATGTCCAGGATGCAGCAGGGGGCTAAATCAGAAACTTATTCCCTGCCTCCTAAGCTATCAAGACCTGTTCTGGTCATTCTTGCCCCTTATCCAGTTAGTCTACTCACAGATGCAGGAGGCCATTGTGGAAGTCAGCGTTTGGAGAACAGGCATCAGATGTTCCCAGTGGCTGACTAACCCGGGAGAGGAACTCACAGGGCAAGCCCAGCCCTTCCATGGAAATTCTAAACACAAAGAAAGCAAGACCAGACCCTCTTGGCTGGCTGCTTAGTCAGTGACCAGACTTAGGAGCTGCTGTTCCAGGGCATCAACCAAAGGCATAGAGGAAATTAGCCATGCAGAGCCAGAAGCAGGGCAGAGAGACTCAGAGGGAGCTCTTCATGTTCCTTGATACACTATGGAAACGACTTCCCCTATCGGCCGGAGCTAAGGTGGCTGAGACTTCCGTACATTCAACTAATTCTCTCAAGATGTCACATCCAGTGGGGAGGACTCTGCCGCAAAGACTGGGACCATCTTCCTACATGGTGAGGAGTCCCCCCACCCACTTCCCTGTTGTGTCTTGTCTACTTGCTGGCTAAAGACAGCTAGCATCACATTCTGTCCTGGGGTCTGGAAGAGCCCAGTCCAAAGATTCAGCCATGCTTGTGGTTAATTTCAGCTTAAGCTGCAGTGGAAAGGGTGGAAAGTTCGTTTACACCAATAAAGAACAAAAGAATACATTCTTTTTCCAGGTCTGGGTCATTGCCTGGGATTTACTTCCCACTGCTTTGAAAACCTCAAACCTGTTCTGCCAGATTCTCCCCTGGTGCCAGCCACTCCCCTGGGCACAGCACACCCTGTGGGAAGCAGCACTGGCTCCCCATGCACCGGCAGGAGTGTGGAAGGGCTCAGAAGGAGTGATTGCTGTTCTGGTCCTGGTGAGAGACTTCTTTTTTTCAGCCCTGTGCACCAGGCATTGAGCTGCGTTCTTCCCCTGGGTAATCTCAGGTGATTCTGCAAAACAACCCTTCTCAATATTGTTGGAGTGTATTGACCCTTTCTCTGTATCTGTGAATAAGAAGGTGAAGTGTAACGACTGGGAAATAATTAATAAGCAATGGAATAAGAAATCAAACCAAGAAATGTCCATGGTAGAGCTTTCTCTAGGTAGTCAATGGTACCTCCATCCTGAGGGAGGTAAATGCTACCCGCCCCCATGTACTGAGAGGCCAGGGACCTGTGGGCCATCCCCACACTGGCTTTGTCATCAGCTGGAGAGTTGCTTCTCTGGGGCACAGTTCTCTCCTCTATAGTAAAATGGTCTCTGAGCTCATTTCCTGTCCAGACCTACACTATGGTGAGCTCTGGGGAGAAAGGCATAAAGGTGACTGCCAACCACAGCTGAAGGGAGGCCTAGAGTCAGGACTGGAAGGCGATGTGTGGTTGCATGAAGATAGAGAGGTGCCATCAAAGCCTAGTGGAGGGTGCTTCCCTGGCATGCATGAAGTCCTAGGTCCAACTCCTAGCACTGAAAAAGCAACGAAACAAAATCCATTAAGCATGATACTTTACTCACAGAATCTGGGGGAAAGTTTGTGTTGGAGATAGGCTGTGTCCCACCTTCGAGAAGCTTCTAATCATAGTTATATCACTAAACCCCATCAAACATACAGATGCAGGCATCCGCCGACCCTGAGCACAGTACCATCTAAACGACCCTCAAAGCTCACCCTTTACTTGGAAGTATTTCCTTTCCTAGAGTCAACAGCTTCCGTCAGACACACAGGCTTAAATTATGGCCTAGAGTCTCTTAAAATTCCCTGTCAAATTCTGCTGAGGAGGAAGAGAACAACTAGTCATTAAAACCTCAGTGAGAAAATGCAATGCCAATTGACCAAAACAAGAATAAGGGACTAAGGAAAGCAGACTCGGGAGTGGAAAGACAGGACGGGGAATGGGGCATGGCTTTGAAGACAAAGGATGGAGTTGGATTAGAGGGGCTGGGAGCTATGCAGTTGGGTGATGGTGGGACAGGAGGAGGATGAATATGAGGAATGTATGGGACAGTATATATCCTAGAGCCAGAGGGGACGACCACTTCCAGAGAGCAGGTGATCACACTGAGGGGGTGGAGGAAGGATCTCCAAAATGCCTTTCTATCTTAGGCTGACTTTCCCATCATTGTGGATATGGTGCCCAGGGCTACAACAGACTTCAGGGCCACTAAGTTTATTCGTTAATTCATTTGAAAATTGAAGAAAATAGCGAGCTTTTAAACTAAACAAATGCTTCATATTACTGTGATGGTTAATATCAGTTGTCAACTTGTCAAGATCTAGAAGGCCCTAGGAGACAAGGTCTGAGCTCCCGTGCATGGCTTCATCTAGACTAGGCTGGCTGAATGCAGATGATGCCATTCCATTGGCTGAAGTCCTGAACTGAACCGGGGAGAAAGCTGAGCCCACATTCATCTCTCTGCTTCCCGAGTGTGGGTGCAAGACCGGCCCCTCCGGGTGCCGAGGTGGACTGGGCCCTGAACCAGCTCTTCTCTCCTTAAGTTGCTTTCTCAGGTATCCTGCCACAGCAACATGACAAGTAACTAATGTACACACATTTATGTATATATATATATATATATATATTATTTATATTTATACCAAACCTATTACAAAATGCAATTTTTAATATTTTTTTCAAAGAAGACAATACTTTCAAAAGTAAGAAGGGCAAAGGCCCATGGAGGACCTTCACAGAGGACCACAGCATTTTGAAAGCTTCCCTTTTGTTTATTTTTTCTTTCCTTTCTTTCTCTCTGTTCTCCTCTCATCCCTTCCTTGTGGTGCTAGGGATTGAACACAGGGCCCTGCACATTTGAGGCAAGTGTTCCGCCTGTGAGCCCCAACTTGAGTCTTAACTATTTTGGGGGCAGTCCAGAGAAGCAGCCAGGTGTGGTGATGCACGCCAGTAATCCCAGGGTTGGAGGTTGAGGCAGGAGCCTTACAAGGTCAGTACCTGCCATGTGGTATAGGAAGACCCTTTGTCAGATAGAAGACAGCAGCACCCTGAGGCAGCATGCCAGCACAGCATGACCAGGCCCCTGTCCTGCTTCTTGATTGCTGATAGTCTGCTTGTTTCCCTGTCAGCTTTCACCTCAGCTCATCCTAAACTCTTCTGGAGAGTGTACAGAATCAGTCAGGACAAAAGGGCACCAGAATGAAGATGCATTGCATCTCTAGGGTACAGGGAAGGGTATTCGGGACCCCTCAGGGTGACGGCTGGGAGGGAGGGGTGACATCACTGGCTGGAGGTTGACAGTGAAAGTTCAATGTGTCATCTCGAAGCTCCAGTGTAAGAAAGGGAAGGGAGGGACAAGGGATCACACCACCATGAACAAGATTTATTAAGCACCAGAGAAAGTTCCCAGCCTATCCTATCAAATCATTCCTGGCATAGAGGAGATGGTGCCCATGACAAGGCTGGTGTAGGGTGCAAAAGCCTTTGGTCAGTGACTCTTTCCTTGCTGCTTATGGAGTGAAAAGCAGCATGCACATGGTGTGTGTGTGTGTGTGTGTGCACATGTGTGTGTGTGTGCACATGTATGTGGGTGTGTGCACATGTGTGTGTGTGTAGGTGTGTGTGTATTTAAGGGTGTTGCTTGTGCTTGAAGAACATTTTTAATTTCACACAAGAAATCCAAAATTGCCCTGTTGATTTTGAGATTTTTGCACCCTCTTGCTAGTCCTGAGAGCTTCTTTGGGGTGTGATCCTTCTACATAGCACAAGTCCAGTCTGGTTTGCATACCGCACAGGAATCTTGGCTTCTCCTAGACCCAGCAGGCCGTTGCATTTCATCCCTATCCAGGCCTCAGTCCTCTCCCTGAATACCTCTCGGATTTTTTAGGTCTATGGTCTCTGCTGAGATAGACATAAGTCTCCTCAGGCCAGCGTTCACAAACTGTGACATGTCTTCCCCACGGCAGGGGACGGAGGTGCCAAGAGCACTTATGGACAACTGGGGTCCATCAGTAAACAGCTCTGCTTGAAACAGCCGAGCTTCACCCTTGAAGCTTGAAACATAAACTTCCTGGAGGGATTTGAAAACGCCATGGTTGCACAATCTCTGGGTTTTGTTTCTTCCCCTGCCCCCTATCCTTTTCCACAAACTAAATGCATCCTTTGTCTCTTGAGCTGCCCTAGAAACAGGGAATGTACCATACAAAGGTAACAATTCAGTCCATAGGTCACATTTTCCCCCCTAAATAGATTCCTGTCTCTCTCAACCAGGCACACACACAAGAACCAAATGTACAGCTGTCTGGAGTCTGAAGGGTTATCTGGGTCCCACCATCTGTGAGCTTTCCTTACGGTTAATTAGAGATGGGCTTGGGATAGATAATGCTAGAAAGAGACCAACCTAAAAGACAATGTGTGATTTTTTTTTTTTATTTAATTCTTGGAATGACTTGTTTGAGATCTTGGGATAATAAATTTTAGTTCATCAAAGGTCCTGAAGGTGTGACTAACTCCTCCCCGGTTCTCACTTCCCCTGGGAAGTGTCACTTCCAAGTTCACATCAACCAGCAAACCATTCTTCTAGGGTCAAGAGGAGCTGGAGATTTTTGACCTTTGCCAAAGGCATTAAAAAGCTTCCATTTCCCTTTTGGTCCTGTAGAGTTCTGAACTCTGTATTGCTAAGTATCGCTGGGTGTTCATAGGGCGATTGAGTGCGTCCAACTAGAATGTAAGCTCTGTAAGTGTGCGTGCGTCCTGGGTCTCGTAATTTACCACACAATGCTTGGTGTGGCCTAAGTGCTTCTTAAAATAGTCCCTTTGTTTACCTTACTTCTCAGGACACTGGTTCCTTTTAGGCACTGAGCAGTTAAATAATGGTAAGAAGTCTGTGGCTTGTGGGGAGTGTTTTCATGTCCAATTCACAAGCAATGCATTTTGTTTGAGGGATCATGTTCTTCAGGGGAATGTGAAGGCCTGAGACCCGGAATGGTGACAGGGATTTATCGCCATCAAAGTGAAGTAAAACTAAAGGGTGTGGGGGTGTGTGGCAAGGGATGCAGGTGGGCCTGCACCTCCCCAGGGGTTCCCAAGCAGGGCTGCAGTGCGGAGCTTTATCCGCATGCCTGCGGGAGCAGGCTGGAGATGCTGGGCAGCAGGGCATGCTTCCTGTCTTCAGTGTGGAGTTTAGAAACAGGCTTTTGTTCCTTCAAGAAAAACTGTGAGGCTTGTGTTGGTTGGTTGATTGGGAGTTTCATTGTTGGTAGACGCATTAGAGAAAGTATATTAAACCTATTTGACATTTTTTCCCATAATTTTGTTCCATAATGGGCTGGAGAGATGGCCTAGCGGTTAAGAGCGCCGACCGCTCTTACAGAAGACCCGGGTTCGATCCCCAGCACCCACATGGCGGCCGAGAACCATCTGAAACTCCAATTCCAGGAGAACTCCAGTTCCAGGGGAATCTGAGACCCTCTTCTGACCTCCGCGGCATTGCACGACACGGGTGCACAAACTTGCATGCAGACAGTACATTCATACACATACATAAATAAATAAAATTAAAAAAAAAGATTTGCACTCTGAGAAATTTCATAACTTTAGTAAAAATATAAAAGTTATTCTTTTTTAAAAAAAATTTTTTTTTAATTTTTATTTATTTCGGTATGTGTATGAATGTACTGTCTGCATGCAAGTTTGTGCACCCGTGTCGTGCAATGCCGCGGAGGTCAGAAGAGGGTCTCGGATTCCCCTGGAACTGGAGTTCTCCTGGAATTGGAGTTTCAGACGGTTCTCGGCCGCCATGTGGGTGCTGGGGATCGAACCCGGGTCCTCTGCAAGAGCGGTCGGTGCTCTTAACCGCTAGGCCATCTCTCCAGCCCAAAAGTTATTCTTTATGAAATCCAAGATAAAGGTTGTTTCATATTTATTTTCGAGACCACACACACACACACACACACACACACACACACACACACGCACACATAGCTGGCTTTTTTTTTTTTTTTTTTTTTTTTTTTTTTTTTTTTTTTTTCCTGGTCTTTTTGAGACAGAGTCTCTCTGTAGCTTTGGCTGTCCTGGAATTCGCTATTGTAGACCAGGCTGGTCTTGAACTCACAGAGCTGGCTTTTTAACTTGCTTTATAGTCCAGTTGGCTTCAGACTTGCAGTCCTTTTGTTCAGGAGTGCTGGGATCACAGGTGAGAGCTCCTCTATTCAACCCAAGAGAAAGTTTTATATGGAAACAAAAGCACTGCAAATTCAGGACCTGTCCAGGGAGAGGCAGTCCACACTCCCCTTGTAAAGATCTAACTGTGAAGATACCACATACAAAATTGCATTGATGTCTTTCCTCTGTCTTCTTATCTTCGATTTAATGTGTGGCTTACAGAAGATTAATCGGAAGACTTAGAATTTACCTCAGGAGCATACTCATCATGAGGGTGCTACGCAGCAGACCTCTGTGTGCTTGTCTATCGCTCCCCCTTGTAAGTGTCACTTCCTAGTTTATCATTACCCAGCAAAATAGTCACTGGGGAAGGAAAGGAACCAGAGAGGTGCTGCCTTGGAGAGGGAGGCACCTTCCCTTAATACGGTAAATGGAGGCTGCTAGATCTTTATGGAGCAAGAGATTCAGCTGCTCATGAACTTGGCTTCCAAATGCTCCTTTCTTATTTGCTGTACAAGCCTCGGGCAGCCACTTCCATCGTCCCTATGATGGAACAGTGCTATTATGTCTTGGGATTTCAGCAACATCTATACAGACACCAGCAATACCCCAAGCTCAGTTTTTCTATAGGAGAGGCAGGCTTTAAAAAATATTTATTATTTTTAAGTGTGTGAGTGTATTGCCTGCATGTAGGTAGGTACAACCCATCTTATGCAATGCCTGTGGAGGTCAGAAGAGGGTGTCGGGTCCCCTGGAAGTGGAGTTACAGACAGTTGTTAGCTGCCATGTGGGTGCTGGGAACCTAACCTGGGTCCTCTGCAAGAACAGCCAGTGTTCTTACCCCAAGTCCATCTCTCCAGCCTGGAGAAGCAGATTTGAAACCAAGTTTGTATGAGACTTTCCCCTGTCACTCTGACTATCTCCTGTGCCAAGCACAGGCTAGAAAAAAATCAAAATGCATTTTCTCCTTATCTGTAAGATTGGAGTTTGTTCACTCAATCATGTAAACAGATCATATTTAATTCCAACTATAGATAAGAATACCTATGTCAAATTGTTGTTATAAGGACCAAGTCATTAAAGCTCAAAAGGAGCCCAGAAGTTTGCTCTTAAGGAGTCACTGGGAAGGAGGGAGGAAGAGAATGCTCAGGGCATCTGTGGAAATGTCACAATAGAACCCAATACCTTATACAAAAAGCGTTTGGCTTTTTTACACAGATATTGCTATGTAGTCCAGGCTGGCCTCAAACTCATGGTCCTCCTCTCTCAGCCTCCTGAGCACATTTCGCCAAGACCCAGTATGTATTCAAAACAAATAAAACCCATCGTTCTCAGTGAATGCTAGAAGTAACAAAAACAAGCAAGGAAGAATTGGCTGGTCTGCCTGGACACAAAGCAAAAAGCAGACGTGCAATGTCGTCACTGCTCTGAAGAAGGAGGCATGGGTTCAGGTTGAGAGGAGGGAATTCTGCCTGAGAAGGCGAGGAAAGGAATCCTGTGTCCTCACCATGTTAGTCCTCAAATATCCAAGCAAACATGATGCTTCAAGCTTTTCTAATGTCTTCTAATATTTGCTCACTCATTCGTGTAGATTCTAACTCAGCATTAGTTACATTTTGATAAGAATGTCTATGTAATAGGATTGTAAGAAGGACATAGTCTTTAGAGTTTAGAAGAAGGTAGAAGGTTGCTCTTAGAATTTTTTGGTTAGAAGGGAGGGTGGACATGATCATGAGAGTGTCAACAAGCTGTGTAACTGCCAAAGGACTGCTCAAATAAAAACACAAGGACACATACACAGGAAAACGCCATAAGGGAACCTACTGCTTTGTATACTAACTTTAAAGATTGATTCAGGTAGCATAAAAAAAGCCAGAGGGAAATGTATTACACCCCCCTGAAAATTACACATAAAATATCTGAACATGCATACGTATACCCGAAGGCTACATAACGGGGAACATAGTGCCAGACAGGAGAAGCCTCCCTTCAGGTTGTTGGTCGGGGCAGTCCAAGAGACTCCCAAAATAACATAGGTGATTGCCTGAGACTTTGATTGCCTCCCAGAACTTGAACATAAGATCCTATTGCTGAAGACAGGACATATTTCAGACATAGGACTTGAAGCAGTGGGGCTAGAACTGACCTGGAAGGCTTCTTCCTCAAGACTGGCTCTCATGGTTCTAGAGGACACTGTGCAAGCTGCTGAGGGAGAAGATCAAGCAACAGTCCAGCCCCGCTGTAAAGCCCAATAACCACAATGCCTGGCAAAGAAAACTCCCTCTATTGGTGCAATAGCGGCACGTTTACGTAGGGGGTAATCAACAGCTATCTAACTGGACTTAAAGCCCTCTCAATGGGAAGCAAATCATGGGTGGATCTGTAAATAATATCCAAATACACATAGCTGAAGAGGTCATAGATTCCCAGAAAAAACCCAATCTCTGCCATACCTCTATAAAAATGAAATTTCTTACTGTGTCCTAAATATGGATTCTTATAGTTACAGATAAGTATACCATATTCACTTGTTAATGAAACTTCTTTTTGCAACAGATGGAGGGTGTTGCAGAGTTCCACAACTGGTCACACACAGAGAATAGATGTCTGAGCTATAAGTGACACGTCTACAATGAAACCTCTACACCTAAGGCTCAAAGAACACAGAGGAACAGAAGTGGGGAGAATACTATTGTATCCCTCAACTCTCACTAGTGAAGCTTCCTTACACAACAGAGTGCAATGCACACAGAAGGCCACAAGTGGCTAAGTTTTAGAGAATAAGAGACTGCAGAGTGTGGGTCCCTGGACAGGACTCCTATACTAAACCTCACCCACCCACAGCTCAGGGACTATTGCAGAAGAAGGGGTGGAAAGATTGTGAGACCCAGAGTTGGTCCATGAACACAAGGTAACAGAGGCTTTCAGGCCTCTAGGAACCTGCTCATGAACTTGCAACGATGGCAACAGCATGCACGAGACCCATGTTAACTCAGTCAGACAAAAACCCAGCATAGAATGGGGGAAATGTGCAGCAGGCCCCAACCCTAGGCAAAAAGTATTGGCAAATTATTACTGTGAGGTAAGGGGAAGCAGATTCATTGGGGAGTGCATCTAGATGGGGTGGTAGACTCCAGAGGATGAACTTGCACCAACAGACATCTGGGCACAAAGGCCTGACTGGATAGGACTTAACATATATGACAGAATACCACAAATCTGGTGTGTGTGTGGGGGGGGGTGCTCTGTGAGTGGTAGAGAAGGAGAAGTGGGGATCTAATTTCACTTAAAATCTGTTATATGAAATGTACCACAGAAGTACATTATAAGAAGAAAAAATGGATTTTAAGAAGCTCAAAGTAGAATTTCTTTCCCATTAAATAATATCATTCCAGATTCATTTGGTGATCACAATGTCCTCGGTCATCACGGGTGGTGGGCACAGACACTGCCAGGGTAAGACCCACAGTATCCTTTCAGAGATGGCCCCACTGTGTCCAACTTAGAGAAGAACGCAATACCCTCCAAAAGCCCAAAGGGGAACAAACAGCTGCTTTGTGCACAAAATACTTTAACCATGACTCACTTTCTGCCCAAAACACATTGAAGTGAATCCAAAGTAAATGCAATGTCTAAAATGTCGGTGATGCTGTTGCAATCTCTAAATGTCCTCCTCAGCAGAATGTACAGCATACTCAGCAGCAATAATCGGGAGCCGTCCTCCCCCGTTCACTTGGAGGGTCTGGCTCCACTGCCCTCTCTGCAAGGCCTGCTCAAAGCCCAATCCCCTCGCACTCTGCTGGGTTCATTCCACCACTTCCGGCTTCATACTGTTCTTGGCAACTGGTTCAGGTGTGTTACCTTTTCACTTCAGTATGATTTCAAGTCAACAGAAGAGTCAGAACTTTGTGCTTCCCATCCCTCCACAAGCCCAGCCAGCTCTAGCGTCGGGAATTCTGTCGCTGACCTGTTTTACTGGGCAGCTGGTGGTCTGGAAACTAAGTTGAATCAAGGTATGGGCCTGCTATGTTTCCAGGGCTATGGTGGAGAACCAGCTCCCCTTCGTAAGCCTCACTGGCTGATCAGACTGCTGGGCCCAGCAGAAGGCGCTGCAATGGAGAGAGCACATGCAAGGTCCCTACTGTTTTCTGTGCAGGTGGGAATTAGATTCACCTCAGAATGCAGGACAGTATTAGTAGGGCTAGCACAGAACTCCATCTTCCATAGAGCAGCATCAAAGCCCCTGAGCTTCAGGCCAGCATGGCCCCACCTCCAGGGGCTCAGGTGACTTCACAGATACCGAAAGTCCCTCTTCCCAGTCTCTAGGTCACAGTCCCCTCCCTTTTCAGTCTTCCTGTGCTTTCAGCATTATGAGTTACTGAGAATCTGGCTCCAGCTACAATCTGAGAATCTGACCTTTCATCTTGCCTCCTCTTGGACTTCTGTGTTTTCCACATAGCAACAAAAGCTGCATCCTACTCAGGCGCCATGCGCCCAACTTCAGCCATGGCCACACTCTTCCCGCTCCCCTTCCTCATTCCCTTCCCCCTCCTCTCACCTTCCCCGTCCCCTCCCCTCCCCTCCCCTCCCCTCCTCTCTCCCCTTCCCCTCCTCTTCCCTGTCCTCTCCACTTTCCTTCCTTCTCACTTCCCCTTTCCTTTCCTCCTTCCATCTCTTTCTTTTTAATTCTAAGTCAGGAAGGAGCCTGCCCTGTCAGGTACTTTGCACACATACTTCCTTCTGCTAGCAGACACTTCCTCCTGTGACTTGCTACTTTCTCATAGTCTGTCCTTTCTTTCTTTACAATTCCCCTTAAGGTGGACCCCACAGAGGTCTTTTTCCTGACCACCCTACTTAAGGAACATGCCTTGTTTTCCAGCATACTTTCTTGGCCATTTTCTTTACAATACTTATTATAATTTTGAGGTAACTTTATTAATTAACTTCCATTAAAAAAAATAAAAATCACTTTATTGTAATGAACTCACACCAGTAAAAACATCACACAGGTAAATTAGGGTAGCCACTCAAAGCCTTGCCCAGTCCCAAACTCTCCATTTCAGTGAACTTCTGGACAGTCAGATCATGATTCTGAAGCAACTTCCATTTTTAAATCTATCTCCCATGATTTAACCTCTAGGGAAAGACTTTAAAGATACAGCTGGAGCTATCTCTGTCTTATTGAACTCTGTATCTCATCCTTAGTATAATTCAAATAAAAATAAAAAATACTTGTAGGAAACACTGAGATTCTGGGGGGTTCTCTGGGGTGGGGGAGGAGTTTTCCTTCCTGGTTTACTTATGTGTCTGTGTTTTCTAACTTCTCAGGGAGCTGAGGCTCCCTGGTATGTCTGTCTGTGCTAATCCTCTTAGCCCCACATTCCTGAGTGAAAGGTACCCAATCCAGAGCATCCTGTCTAAGGCTCCAGGAGAGGAGATCAAGGTGGACCTTCAACTCAAAGCGAAGGTTTTAAATGCTCTTCTAGCAATGGAGAATTGAAATCAGAGCTGACCCTACATCCATGGGCATCTGCAATGAGAGGTACTCAGGCATCCCCATTGGATGCACTCAGCGGTGCACAGGAAGAGACCTAAGGCACATCGCCAAGATACAGGAGAAGGGAGCTGGCAGAGCCAGGAGGCGCAATCTCTAAATGTCCTCCTCAGCAGATTGACATGGGCCTGAGGGAGGGAAATTCTTTGGCTTGCTTTCTTTTTTCAAAAAAATATTTTTATTTATTATTTTTATTTCTATGTGTATGAGTGTTATGCCTGCACATCTGTAAGTGTACCCGTGTCATGCAATGCCCAAGAAGGCCAGAAGAAGGCATCAGATCCCCTGGAACCAGAGTTACAGATGGTTGTTAGCTACCATGTGGGTACTGGGAATTGAACTGGGGTCCTCTGTAAGACCAGTCAGTGCTCTTAACTGCTGAGCCATCTCTTCAGACCCCAGGATCTCCAACTTTCTAAGGCCTGATTCCAGTACTTGGGGAGAGTCAATGATATTTCCTATAAATGAATACCAAGGACCCCTCCAATAACTCAGCCACATACACCCCCTTTATCTTTCTTTCAATGGAGACACTTTAAGAAGGCTCCTGTTGTTTGTAATAAACAACTCCCAACTAAAACGAAGAGGCAATCAAGCCAGCAATTACATTCAAATTAGAGTTTTCATAAGACGAATGCATATTTCTCTTGATGGATTAAAATCAAAAGGCTGAAGAAAGGCTACATGCACACATTTATTTTGGTTTCTCTTTCAACTTTCCAAGTGGGGTTATTAGCCCAGCTCTTTCACAGCCTCTATGAAAGGGGAGCATTATGAATCCCCGATGAGCCCTGCTGTGCACCATAGCAGAGTTTGAACAGTTTCTATTGCCTCTGCATCTCTATGTGAGCTACCCAAGGGAGGTCCCGAGATTATATCTGCACAAATTCTCCCCTCAGTGCACAGTTGCAGTCTGGAGATGAAGCTTCCACAGAAATCGTGTTTGGACAACGGAAGACCAGGGGAATGTGCTAGCCGGTTTGGATGCAATTGCCTGAGACAGAGGCTGGATGAGACTTTTAAGAGGTTCCTCCAGGGTCAGTCTCATCTTTAACTCCATCACACAGGAATGTTAAGCAGTGTTTAGAAGGTAGTTTGGCAAAGTCCTTGAAAGCACCAAATGATTCCTTTGATGTTCTTGGCATTGATGTCATCATCTTTTTGAAACTTTGGAAGAAATATTTTTCTTATAGCAACTGTATCTAGGTTGAGTGTAGGGTGTTGATGTGTGTGTTTTTTTCTGGTCTAATGTCAGCCCAGGTTAACTGTGAATCATACAGACAGACATTCTTTGACAGAAGACCCGGGCTTTCACTACAGTCATATTTTCACATCAAAGATGCATCTGATTGGAAATTGCCTAATTGGCTCCAGGAAACATGAGGATGTTTACAAAGAGATGTGGTTATAATTGAAGCAAACAAACCCCCAAAATCTACACCCTAGGCAATATCAGCCTTTCACACCAGAAAACTGTAATCCAGCATCTATGAGAGAATCAAGAAAAACCCCTTTGCTTTCTGAGAAGTTGTGAGTGCAGACTTCTTCCAACTGAAATCCCACTGTTTGTCATGCATTGAGGGGAAGGGTTTCTTGATTATTTAAATGACATTAAATAAGAGACAATAAAGCCCTTGTCTGGTCTGCAGTTGAAGGCCTCTTTGAAGAGATGTCCTATGGCATCAGAAGTACCCTGGCTTTGATCTAACCTGCTCAGCCCGATAATTACAGGTTGGGAGGACTTCTCCACCTGACAGGCTCTGGTCTTCATGTGTGGTCAGATTCTTTGAAGAGGAAAAAAAATCCATCTATATTGGAAAATAAAACTTTTTAACAAGACAAAATGGAATCAGCGGTAATTTTCTATGTCAAAGCAGTAAACGGGGAGAATGGCCCTTCATGCTTGAGAACAAACTTCTGTTTCTCAGGTCTCTGTTCTTCTTGAAACCTGTTTTCACACAAGAACATGCTACAGTGCTTTTCCTTAAAAAGGCAGAGGCAGGTGGATCTCTGTGAGTTCAAGGCTAGCCTGGTCTACATAGCAAGCTCTAGGCCAGCTGGGACTAAAAGGGAGACTCTGTCTCAAAAAGACAAAAAAAATATTTCTGACAATAAATCAATGTGTGTGTGTGTGTGTGTGTGTGTGTGTGTGTGTGTGTGTGTATGAGAGAGAGAGAGAGAGAGAGAGAGAGAGAGAGAGAGAGAGAGAACTGATGACTGCCTCCTAATTCAAAGAAAAAACCCTGAAAGAGAAGCTCACCCTGCCCAGTTCTCTTTCTCTCTCTCTCTCTCTCTCTCTCTCTCTCTCTCTCTCTCTCTCTCCATGCACATGTGTTCACATGTGGAGTCCAGACAACAACTTTAAGGTGTCCCTTCTCTGGTACCAACCACCTTTTCTTTTTGAGACAAGTTTCTGTATCTCACCAAGAAGGCTAGCCCAGCTGGCCAGCGAGCCCTGGGGACCTGCTTGTTGCTGCCTCTGCAGTGCTAGAATTGTAGCCTGTGTCAGCAACTGAGTTTCCATGTGGGTTCTGGGGAGCAGACTCGGGTCCTCATGCTTGCGAGACTTTCCCTTTACCAGCGGAGCCTCTCCTTGGCCCCTCTGCACCATTCCTTAAGAAAACTGTTCACTGTGGTTGGCTCTGAACGGTGAACGCACAGCTTTAATTCAGGACTCTCATGATCATCAAAATACTGCAGCTGTTTATTTTCCTTGACGCTGACACCACGTGGGACTGATACAGACCAAGACCCTGCTTCCCGCCAGCCGTGACCTTGTGAATTGAGGATTGAGGCCACTGGGACTTGGGCGCCCACATGAATACACATATCTCCCACTGTACCTGCTAGTAATTAAACTCTTATATCCACTCACTACATTCTGCTGCCTGCAGACCACCATGTCCACGTCTCTGCATGTCAGGCCTCTGTTCACTTCATCATAACCACAGAGTGAGTTCTTCTCTCTGCCCAGTATATTTTCTCTATGGCTTCAAATCCCAGGTAGAAACTCTGACCTGGGCTGGGGAGGTACTCAGTGGGTAAGAGTGCTTGCTGCTCAAGCATAACCTGAGTGTCAGTCCCCAGCAAAGGCAGGCATGGCTGTGCAGGCCGGTCATCCCCAGGCTGTAGGGGCTACAGCTGCAGGCTGGCTGGGGCTTGCCAGCCAAGTGGAACCCATGAGTTCCATGGTCAGTATGAAAGCCCTGGGAGCATGGTGGATGCGATAGAACCGGATTGTCATCGTCCTCCTTGGGCCTTTGCAAGGGCACATGACCCCTCCCCCAGCGTGCCCAACCGCCCCCCATATACACATGTACACACACAAGAACACTTTCCTCAGAGTGTAAATGTGGTTCTGTCTTTCAGTTGCTCTATGCAGCTTTCCTTGTGCATTTACTGCTCTTGTGATTAGAGTTGTTATTGTGCCTTTTCGGTCTTCCTGAGAAGATTAAAAATATCACTTTGCATTTTCTAATGTCTTTTGAGGCCATATGTTGTAGTGGCTCAGAGGTCCAACTCTGGAATCAGGGACTGGATCTAAGTCTCTTCTCTGCTTTCTGTAAGATAAGTGACTTTGAGTAGTTTATTTAATCCTTTTGGGCCTCAGTTTCCTCATGTTTATAATGGGGATAAAACCTTCAAGTCAGCAGTTGTGCTGAGACTTGAATATGATGAAGAATATAAAATATACAACTCAAAATATGACAAATAACAAGATTAATAAACCTAAGTGTGAGATTTTGATATAGTAAGAAAACAGTTGAGCTCTGCCAGCCTCAGCAAAGAGAGGGGGCTTAGGCTGGTTTTGTCACTAGTGGTCAACTATTTAATCGGTCATATTGATATAGAAGTGTCCACAAAAACCCAAAAGGACAGAATTTGGAGAACATCCAGAAAGGTGACTGAGTGGAGATCCCTAGAGGTCAGTGTGCTGAGAGAGGGCCAGGACCCTCCCTCTCCCCTTGTCCTGTGAACTCCTATCAAGCTGCTCGTCAACATCTTTTGTGACACTCTTTATGATAAACTGGTAAGTATGCTTCTTGAGCTCCATGAGCTGCTCTATCAGATCACTCCACCTGACTCATAGGTAGGCCATCTAAATTCCCAGGACACAGCTCAGCCTGGCAGCTGAGGTTGGAGGCAGTCTTACGGATCTGATGCCATGTCTGATGAGTCAGGGCATAATTGGATTAAATCACAGGAAGCTGCTTGGCATGCACACTGAAGGTTGCTTGGTTGGTGCTACGATTTGTACCTCAAGGATTCATGTGTTGGAAGCTTGGTCAAATCTGGTGCATTAAGAGGAGATGGCGTCTCAGGATGCATGTCTTGGTCTATAGTAACTAGGCCACGGTCCTTCTGTCTTCGGAAGGGATGAATACAACTCTCATGGGAGATCTGGAGAAAGCCGTGGCTTCCCTTTCTTTCCGAGTTCCCATCTTGCCACGTGACCTCCTCTGCACATGCTCCCACACGGTGCTGTGGGCATGAGGCCCTCACCAGAGGCCAATGTAATGTGGTCACCTGATCTTGGATTTTCAGCCTCCAAAACTGAGCTGAAAAGGCCTCATTTCTTTTTACATTGCCCAGACTTGAATATTTTGTTGATGAAAATGGATTAATATGATTGTGAGGTAGGGAACTCACACATCTAGTGTCAAAAGGATCCCGTGGTCAGAGTGGACAAAGCACTTTGGTTTTCCCCAATAATATCTATTCAGATGTTATTGTTATTCAGCTTTCTGAGTGTCTTCCAGGGTTGGAAGAGGGGTCAGCATAGAGCAGGAATGAGAGGAGCAGATGGTGTCATTCGAGGGACTCCTAAAAGAAGGCTCTTGTGAGTTGCTTCCCTGAATAAGCTGCATAACCTAGGGAAAGTTCTCAGACATCTGTACCTTGATTTTCCTCATCTTTAAAATAGACACAGGCTGGGGGATCTAGCCCAACGGTAGAGCAATTCACTAGCATGTCTGAGGCCCCAGGTTAAATCCTGAGTATCTTTCCGGTGAGGAAAGAAAAAATACATATGATAATACCAGTAACACCAGTTATAATTATATGTCCCTTATGAGAACCATGAGAAATACGTGCACTTAAAAAATTATGGCTGCCAGGTGTGGTGGTGCACACCTTTAATCCTAGCCCTTGGGAGGCAGAGGCAGGCGGATCTTTGTGAGTTCAAGGCCAGCCTGGTCTACAGAGGGAGTTCCAGGACAGCTGGAGCTACAGGGAGACCCTGTCTCGAAAAGACCAAAAAAAAAAAAAAAAAAAAAAAAAAAATATGGCTATAAGAGAAAGCTCAGTCATTAAAGTGATCTTCCTGATACCATGGCATAAGGATCCAAGTTCAATCCTCACCACCTATGGAGAGAAGCCAGGAGTGATGGTGTGAGTGTATAATCACAACACTGGGCAGACAGAGACAGATGTAATGGTGTGAGTGTGTAAGCACAGCTCTGGGAAGACAGAGGAGATAGGAGTGATGGTGTGAGTGTGTAAGCACAGCTCTGGGCAGATGGAGGAGATAGGAGTGATGGTGTGAGTATATAAACACAGCTCTGGGCAGATGGAGACAGGTGTGATGGTATGAGTGTGTAAGCACAGCTCTGGGCAGACGGAAACAGGTGTGATGGTGTGAGTGTGTAAGCACAGCTCTGGGCAGACGGAAACAGGTGTGATGGTGTGAGTGTGTAAGCACAGCTCTGGGCAGATGGAGACAGGTGTGATGGTGTGAGTGTGTGAGCACAGCTCTGGGAAGATGGAGACAGAAGAACGCCTGGGGTTTACAGTGAGTCTAGCCTAAGTAGTGAGCTCAGGCCAGTGAGACGCTGTCAGAAAACATGGCTGACGGTGCCTGAGGAAGGACACCCAGGAGTGTGCTCTGGCCTCCACATGCAAAGGCACATGTGCACATGTGTGCCAATATACACACTGCAGACACAACAATATAAATATGTACACATGCATATGGACAGGCACACAGACATAAGCTCAGAGACACACACACACATATACAGATAGGCACATACACATACTATAGATACACATAGAGAGACAGACATACATAGAGATAGACACACAGAAACATACATACATACATGAATACAGACAGACACATAGAGTGACAGACACAGAAATGTACATACATACAGACATGAATACAAACACACACACACACACACACACACACACACACACACACATTTAAGCAACTTGTCTAAGGCTTCCCAACCAATACTAGAATCAGATCTGTCTGACTTGAAATCCTGTGCTCTTTACCAAAGGGCATTCCCTGGAGGAAATGTCTATTTTGTCTGAGGGGTTACTGCAGGGAAACACTGTCACGACAGCGAGGGTGCGCACATGAAGGCGAGGCTGTGTGTAAGGTACGCCCAGGTAGACAAGGTGAGGAGTGGGGTTCAGAACGGTGCAGGAGGAGACTTGGCTGCTTAGACAATGAGGAGGAGGATTTCTACCTAGGACAACCCTGGGACGATTCCAGCAGGGCAACACGTGATCGGTAATGTATTCAGAAAAAGAACCCAACAAAGATTTCAGAGTGCTGAAGGCAGAACAGCTTAAAGAAAAAGCCAACCAAGTCTCTGCAGTGAGCGTAAGATGTGGTCCTGAGCTGAGGGGTGGAAGTGGACATAGCATCACCTATGAAACGAGGGTAGGAACCTAAAGAACAGAATGGTTAGTGGTTAAATTGCATGTGAGGAGAGAGAGAGAGAGAGAGAGAGAGAGAGAGAGAGAGAGAGAGAGAGAGAAGGAATTAGGCCCAAATCCAGATTTCTGGATTAGTGCCTGAATGGAAGTTGGAGCCATCCGCTGAGCAAAGGAATGCAGGGAGAGGATCATGTCCCTGAGGGTGGGTGGCAGCCAGGGAAATGGTGGGTTCAAGTTTGGGCATGTCGAATGAGAGGGGTTCATATGTTCCTTTGCTGGCTAAATATTTAGGATGGCCTGGGCTGGAGAGATGGCCTAGCGGTTAAGAGCGCCGACCGCTCTTACAGAGGATCCGGGTTCGATCCCCAGCACCCACATGGCGGCCAAGAACCGTCTGAAACTCCGATTCCAGGAGAACTCCAGTTCCAGGGGAATCCGACACCCTCTTCTGACCTCCGCGGCGTTGCATGACACGGGTGCACAAACCGACATGCAGACAGTACATTGATACACATACAGAAATAAATATAATAAAAAAATTAAAAAAATATTTAGGATGGTAAATCAGGAGACGGCTTCAGGCTCTTGACAGGCTAAGTAGTGACACACATAAGAGCCATGGAAGCTACGATTCTGGTTATGTGATTACAAACAGGGAGAGAAGAGAAAGGGAAGGGACTGAACTCCGAGGACTCAGGACTGAGGAGGACAGGAGGACGGTGCAGGAAAGAAGCAGAAAGACCACTGAGGAAAAGAACAGAGTTAGGGAGGGCGTGAGCATCCTCATTAGACACCAGAGACCCTGGTCTACTGCAAGGGACAGCTGATGGTGGTCAGGGGCTTAACCCAAATCATAATGTGCTAAGGAGAGAATGGGGGCACACAGGGAAGCAAGGTGTGTAGATGCTTCTTCCTACAAGCTGGGCAGGAGAGAGGAGAAGGCAGCTGGGGGGACAGGGCAGACGCCGCTCGCAGTGCCTCTCTAGAACAGCCCTACCCGGCTCCTATGATACTTGGATTTTGGAAGCACACAGTTAAAACATTTGAGTAGATGATTCTGTCATCTGCCTGATTCTTTCCCTTGAGCTCATTTATTTTCCACATTGATCTTCACTTTTCTAATCTAATAAGGGCTGGGAGAGGGTGCAATCCCTTGTTGAGAATCTCATTGAAAAGCCAAGAGTTTGCACGGGTCTTTGGTGGGTAGATGGGATGCTTGTAACTGGAAGAGAACGTCAGCAGCAGGCATTTGAAGCAGGAGAGGCACAGGGAAGCGCACTGCTATCTATGCTCAGGTATTATTTTCTGTTAGGCCTTTATTCAAATGAATATGTGTAAATGGAAAAATCCTGTTTAGGGAACAAAACATCCACCCAGGGGAACCTTAAGAAAGAGATGGATGTTACAGGTGGCTTCAATAAAAATTCCAGTGACATATCAGTCTTTCAGAAACTTAGGGATGTAGAAAACCTATTAAAATAGTATTCTACTTGATCATGACAACCAAAGACATTTCAAAGTTCCAGGATTGGGTCTAATCACTTGTTAAATTAAGGTCACATATGAGCACTGCTTTTGACCACAGTTTTATGCTACTGAAAGCAAGATCTAGTGAGGTTTGATCTGCAGATGCCTCTCATCATGTATTTTCAAACCTATCATTTTCTCCATCAAAGAAAATAAAGTCAGAACTCGGAAAATATATAGCGGGAGGGAGAGAACAATTCAACAACCCTTGATCCATCCCTGCATCCATTCAGGCTACTCCCCATTATCTGCGCTCACGTAGACTTCGTGTTATTTTGCCCTTGCTTTTCATATTTTTAGACTTTCAATATCATTTAGTCACATTCTTTTCCCTCGGTGAGATCAGGTGGCTCAGGTGCCTTTTTCTTCTTCATTACCTGTGGCAGGAGAAAGAGGGTTTTTTTTTTTTTTTTTTTTTTTTTGCCTATTGACCTTTACCTGTTTCTAGCAAATTCATAGCTTTATGACACGCGCCAACACAGTCACAGGCAGATGCAATTTATCTTTGCACGCAGCTGCTCTCTGTGCACGTGCATGTAAGCCTCCCTCTCTCCATTGTTTGACTTCTTTTAACTCTGCTCTGATCTCTCTAATCATAGTTTGGAATTCACCTGAATCTCCTGCTGTGTCAGCTGAAAAAGCTGAGACCCGACTCTGAAAAGGAAATAGCACATCTTTAGTGGGGGGACACATGAAAAGATGCTGAATGTGAGGTTTTCTTAAAGCAAGATGCCTTGAGCATTGTCACCTCCAGGTGCTTGAGAGTGACGTGGTCTCACATGCTGGTCATCTCCTCCATAATTAAAGAAAAATCTTTGAAACAGAATAGAAGTGTTTGATTTTCACACGAAAACATTATTCTCATGATTCAGAGGCCACAGCTTGCTGAGCCAAATAGCCAAGGCATGGAAATTGTTCACACAAATCTTTTCAGAACACTGAGGGGGACCTCAACATTCCAGAAGCATTCTTCTCTGAATGAGAAAATCTGATTTCATATGATTTCTTATGTGTCCATCACAAAGTTAGATTTTCTTTTTTCCTTAAAAAAGTTACGATAGCAACAGCTGCCATCGAGGGGCTCTCTTGCTTGAGAACTGGTAAACCCTACTTAGGAAACAAGCAGATCTCTGTGCCTTGTGGAAGGAACGAGAATATCGATCTATCGGTTGGAAAAGATTAACAAGACATCATCAATAAGTAATTTTTTTAAATCTGGGGGAGTCAAGGCAGGAATTTGAAGGAAGGCCTGCTTGCTCTCCACAGAGCATCACCTCCAACCAAGCAACTCACTTCACAGCCAAAGAAGAGTGACAGGGACCATGGAGACCAGGACCACCTGCCTAGAGATGGGACTGTCCACAGAGGCGGAGTCCTCCCACATCAATTAACAATTGAGAAAGTTCCCCACAAATATGTCCACAGGCCAATCTGACTAAGTGATTCCTCAGTTGAGGCTCTCCTCCCAGGACTCCAAGGCTGAGGCAGTTGGCACTTAAAACAGCAGAGAAAGCATGCAGGCGCCATAGTGGTGATGAAGCTTGCCTGGCCCATGGGATACAGACAGTGTCTTAGTTTCTTTCCCTGTCGCAGTGATAAAATACTCTGACAAAAAGCAACTGGAGGATATGGCCCGTCACTGTGGGGAAGTCTAGGCTGGGCCACGTGGCATTCACATCAGGATGCAGAGAGACAAGTGAATGCATGCTGACTTCTCAGGTCTCCTTTCTGTTTATACAGTTGGGGATGCCCTGCTCAGGAAATAGCTCCACCCACAATTAAGATGGGTCTTCCCCACATCAATTAACGCAATCAAGATAATCCCCTATAGGCAGGCTCAGCAGCCCATCTAGAGTCTGTCAAGCTGACAGATTTTAACACTAACAATCACAGGCCATGAACACATATGACATATTAATGGGATGCAGAGTGCCATCCCAGGATCCAGAGGAGACTGTTGGAACACCCTTCTCTGGCTTCTGGTCCTACTTTCTGGGCATCAGGGAGCTTCTGACCTTTAGCTTCTGACTTCGCTTCTACTTTACCCACCATTGTCAGTGTCTGATACGAATGCCCTCCCTCGCCAACCCTTTCTCTTGTAATCTTAGTAGACCAAGGATGAAAGTGTCAAAGCCACTGGGCCAGTGGCAGAGGAAAATGCCATCCTGGTCCTCTGTAGGGTCGTCGCTGAAGGAAAGCTCTGCTCTCCACACCGTGGGTGAGTCACCGAAAATCAGACAGCAATACACAAAAATGCAGAAATATGTTTGTACTTGTCTTTTATGAATAATCTGAATCCAGCTTGCCTTTTGTAGTGCAAAAACAAGCATGAGTTTTTCTAGAAGATAAACGAAGAAAGAAAATAGAACACAATAGAAAAATCCTTTAGAAGAAAAAAAAAAGTGTACTCCCTCCCCCTATTTCTTAACGACAAGCAAGGGATTCTCATATTTAATCATGCTGCTCAAAAGCAAACACTGTGCCAAAATTTATATAAGGAGAATTTCACTGACCAGCAACATTATTTCAGACCACTAGTCACTTTGAGTCTGTATTTTAAAATTATTTCCTTGAAGATCTATGCCTTGGGCAGGTATTAACTTATTTTACCATGAGAATCTTATTCTATCAAGTAAGTATCCTGTCTGATAAAATTACTTACTCCCTCAATTTAACTTTTATTTTAGTCTCCCACCCACTTCCCTGAAGTGGGTTTGTTGCAAGCTATGATATTATCTTAGTCTGAGTCACCCAGGCACACTGAACAGCTCCAACCCTGACGCTGGCCCTGCCCCTGCTGTCTGAGTCAAGAGAGCATGTTCTTCTATGGGCTTGCATTTGAAATAGCTGTGAAAAATTAAAACCTGTATGATTAAATCCAGAGTGTCTGGCTGTCAGGGCGCATAGAGTCCCTTCCATATTGCAAAGACTCTCAGGTGGCTTTGTACTGTTATAAATCTGTAAGCTCCATGAAGCCTTAAAGCCACTGAGAGTCCGTGAAGATTTGTGCCTATGTAAGTAAACAATACTTCATTTATTTGAGGGTGTGTTTAGATGCACCTTCTGGAAAAATTAAAATAAAGCATTTGATGAAACCCTGCTCTAGGGATTTAGCAAACCATCTCTTGAGTGGTAGAGCTTGAAAAAAGAGAATTTCCCCATAGCAGATCATTCTCTGATTGCTCAGAATTTGCCATGGGGCAAATGATTTTCCATATTCACACACACACACACACACACACACACACACACACACCTGCATTCTTGGTGAAGAATCAGATTTGTAACCTCTATCACACAGAGTCTTTTTTTTTTTTTTTTTTTTCTCTTTTCAAGACAGGGTCTCCCTGTAGCTCCAGCTGTCCTGGAACTCACTCTGTAGACCAGGCTGGCCTTCACACAGAGTCTTCTTTCAGTCCTTGTCTGCTCAAGGCTGGTCTCTCTCCTCTCCCCACTCAGAACCTACTTCAGGTGACTCTGCACATCAGTCCCAGCACTTCTGTCTTTGTGAGTCCAGCCCTGTGTTTACCTCCTGCAGCTCTTCTTGCAGCTCGCTAGGACCCCTCGATGCTCTACTGCCTCCTTGTTGATGGGAAAGCCCTAAGTGACCTTTTGAACTTATTTTCCATAATTTCATTTTTATATGTAATATACTTTGACCATGTTATTTCTTTCCTCTCTTATCCTCAGTTTAAAAATATTTTATTTATTTTTATTTTCATGCGTATGAGTGTATTCCTTGCATGTATGTAAGTACACCCATGTCATGCAATGCCCACAGAGTTAGAGGAGGGTGTTGGATCCCCCAGAACTGGAGGTATGGACAGTTGTTAGCTGCCATGTGGGTGCTGGGAATTGAACCTGGGTCCTCTGAAAGAGCAGTCAGTGCTCTTAACCACCGAGGCCCTCTCTTATCCTCTCTCCCTCCCATTGACTCCCCGACTTCCCAACATATCCTCCTATTTCCATGTCTTTTTTGTTTGTCTGTGGCCCAGTGCATTTCATCAGATTTAGCTGCATGAGCCTTGCTTGGGATTACCAGTGGCAAATACCACTAAACATCCCTGAAGAATATGACCCATCCCCTCAGTAAATCCCCATCAACTGCCCATAATCTTCCCAGGAACAGTGGGGCTTTATGGGGGAGCCCCCAAACACTTTTAGAAAGGAAGAAGTGGTATCTAGAGTTTCACTCAACAGAAAGGTTCCCACGATGAAAGGGAATTGGGGGAGGCAGACGCTGGTGGATCTCTGTGAGTTTAAGGACAGCCTGGTCTACATAGGGAGTTTCAGGATAGCTGGAGTACAGGGAGACCCTGTTTCAAAAAGACAAATAAGAGAGAGATGAAAGAAAAGGATTTCAAATATTGAAGTTTTGGCTGTCTCTGTTTTGGGCCTTTTTAGACTCTGCCTGGAGCCAGCAGACCCCTTTTACCAACCAACCACAGAAAGGGTTAAGCACACCTAGACTAGAACAGAACCAGTGGAGAGAAGTGCAGAAGAGTGGGGAAGGAGAGGAGGGGAACCACGTAGATCTGCCTGACCCTTCTTCAAATAAGCACGTCTGGGAAATTCAATCCAGCAGGTGGATGATGTGTACTGCACCTGTTATCTCTGTAGGGTCTGGCCAGTACAAGTGTTCCACAGACACTGAGTACCTGTGTGCTACGCTCTGTCCTCCACACAAGAGAGATTTCCTTGTGATAAACCACATGACACTGTGTTCAAGGAATCATCAACATTTAGTGGGACAGGGTAACAATGGTTGAACAAATAGTATAAAAAACAGAAAGTGATCAGTTCCCAGGGGAAATGCATAGTGTAGGTAGTTTAGTCAGGCTGGTGGGAAAGCCTCTTCTGAGGCTGGGATAGGGGCGCCGTTGCCTGCCTATAAAGAAGAAGGCACTTATGTGCATTTCAAGTTCCCAGATCTCAAGGTCTTGAAAGACGGAACAGAAAGAGGGTTGCAAACCAAGCACCAGTGGCCAGTGGCCCAGCATTTACACAGGGCCCTGTAGAAACTGATTCTGGCGAACTGAATGAGCTACATCAGCACAGTCACAGCACTTAGACCCCAGGCTAGGGCTCTCCTCAAGGTTGATGAACAATCCTTCCCACCAGGACAAGTCTGAGTCCCAGAGCCAGCTGCACGATGCATCTGGCAGTGGAGAGGCAGCGGAGAGAGAGGCGAAGCAGCTCTGGCTTCTTCACTGGACGCAGCTAGGGTGGGGTGCTTGTCTTTCCACTGCTCCAAGAGCGAACATCTCAATCCTACAGACTTTTTATTCCTGTCAGACTCTGACAGGAGCATTCATGCTCCTACTGATTGGGTGGGTCCCAGAAGGGATTCAAGGTACTGCCCGTGTCACACTCGGGGGACAAAAAGCTGGAGAAGGTAGATACCCGGCAGAAGGGCTGTGTTGAGACACAGGATTCTGATGCATTTGACCTCCCCTGAACCGGAGTAGGACGCAGCCAGCCAGGCTGCAGCACAATGTACCTTTTCTGTGTTTCAGGCTGGCCTAATGACATGGTAAGTAGGAGATCTTGGCTTCTGTGGCAATTCAGAGACAGGTTTTGTACTCAACTACTAAGCTTTCTGCTGTTCAGCCCTGGGAACATACGGAGCTGAATCGTTGAATCTGTAGGATTGGGAGAAAAAAGCTGGAAAAATAAAAAAGGGGTTTTTTTGAAAGTGCTTTTATGAAACAAATGACTCCTCAGGTTTGAACGAGTTCCCAGTAGTGGAATGTGGTGGAGATTCCTAGGAATGGCAAAGAGGATGGGGGTCAGGTTGTCAAGGCAGCCTTCCTTAACAGGGCATATGGAGTGCCCTGCTAGGTGCAGAGCTGTGAAGTGCCCAGTCGGAGAAACAGAGACACAAGACGCAACACGAGAACAAAGGCAAGGTTGTCAGTGAGCAGTTAACGAGTACTAATAATTAATGAATTGAACCTGTAGCTATTAATTTAGGCATTTGAATGAACTGCACTGGACCCTAATGGGTAAAGACCAATCTTTACAAATGGGACTGTGGTGGTTTTAATGAGAAATGTCCTCCAGGCTCAGGTATTTGAGTACTTGGTTCTCAGTTGGGCACAAGGCCAGCTTTACAAATGCCTGTGGTGGGGTAACACTATGCTCCTGGCTGGGCCACCTTTGGACTCTTTGACATGCCCAGAACCCCCGTCATGCTCCTGAAGCATCCTGAGTGGCTGTGTGAGGGAAGCAGAGGACGACACCAAGAAACGACGTGCAGAGACAACCAGAACCACCAACCCATTGCTTCATCCTCCACTATGTATGTGGAGAGTCTGAGATCTGCCAGCATCCCACTACGCCCTACTGCATAAAAATGATCTTTAGGCAATAGTAAACTGTGCAATCAGTGAACAACAGGAGTCTGGATTGGACCTAAGGAATAGTTTGCACATCACCCCCCCCCCCCATTAAATTGATCTGGCCTCTTGCCAGGTGAGTCCATCTACCCTGGAGAGACTTGCATTGTCTTCTTAAATAAATGCATATGGAAGGCTTCTACATTACCCTCATCATGGCAAGGAATAATGTGAATGCCTAAGAACTGTCATTCCGTTTAGTTCAGCCAAGATCTCTTCAGCCTACAATTGTCAGAGGTTGGGCCTATGTCCTGGCAGATACAAAGCAGTCATACAGGATCCCCGCCTTCAGGAGGTGAACATGCAGTGCAATGACCAAGGCTGTGAGGGGTAAAGGCTCTTGGACAGTATGCTAAGCACATGCTTCTGGAAGGCAAAAGCTGACTGCTCAATCTTTAGTGCCTGGAGCCTAGCAAAATGCCAGGATAAAGCGCAATTCCTTAATGAAGGTCTGTGGAACTGAGGGAGATATTCAAGGCTAAAAGCAAAACAGATGTGGGTTCAGAGTGAGCAAGGCAGGGGACGGTCTTCTGGATGTGATGTAGGACGTAAAGGATGCCGAGCAGAGTTAGTCAAAGTGACTCAGTCCAAAGTTCTTCGTCTTGCATGTTCTTTTTTTTTATTTTATTTTTTATTTTATTTTTGGTCTTTTCGAGACAGGGTCTCCCTGTAGCCCCAGCTGTCCTGGAACTCGCTCTGTACACCAGGCTGGCTTTGAACTCACAAAGATCCGCCTGCCTCCGCCTCCCAAGTGCTAGGATTAAAGGCGTGCGCCACCACGCCCGGCTCATATGTTCTTAATTGGATATTGTGAGTATTTCTACTGAGTATTCTTGCCGTAATACTTCTGCACAGCCAAGCATAAAGAACTGGCTGCTTGGATTTGCTTCCTCCAAGTGAGATACAATCTTCTTTAGTTTTTTTTCTTCTAACATACTTTTTTCATTCTATGTTTTTGCCTTTTGCCTCTAATAGTTTCTCCACAGTAAATGAGTTATAGAACTTCTCATGACTCTATGGATCCTTCTAAAAAGAAAAGCTTCCTACTACGTAACTCTAGCTGGCCTGAAACTTGCTATGTGGAACATCCCAGGCTGGCCTGGACCTCACAGCAACCTGCTTGTCTCAGCCTCCTGAGTGCTGGGATTAAAGGTGTGAATCACCATGCTCAGTAACTGCAAACTCTTAATTTTGTGTACTGATGTGTGGGTATGTGCACCTGACCCAAGAGGTCGGAAGACGGTGCTTGGATTCCCTAGGGCTGGAGTTACAGGCAGTGTGGGCAACCAAGTGGGAGTGTTTGGAACTGAACTTGGGTCCTCCGCAAGAGCAATACACACTCTTACCTATTGAGCCATCTCTCCCATGTCCCTACTTTGACAACTTAGGAAAAGACCTTCATATCTATTGCCACATTGCTTCTCACCATAACCCTGTGAAGTAGATCAAGAAAGTAATAGCCGCCGGGCGTGGTGGCGCACGCCTTTAATCCTAGCACTTGGGAGGCAGAGGCAGGCAGATCTCTGTGAGTTCAAGGCCAGCCTGGTCTACAGAGTGAGTTCCAGGACAGCCAGAGCTACAGGGAGACCCTGTCTCTAAAAGACAAAAAAAAAAGAAGGTATTAGCCTTCCCTAGACTTACAGCCAGTTTATGCAGCCTATAATTACAGCCAGTTTATGCAGCCTATAATTACAGCACTGGAGAGGCTGAGGCAGGAAGATGTTTGTAATGCATCATTTAGTAAAAGAGAAAAAATGGTATTCCCATTGTAAAGACAAAGAAAGATATGTGAAGCACTGGCCACACTGCCTGTGGCAAACAGGAAGTACTCAGTTCAGGTTTATTGGAAGACTCCCGCTCCAAGCTACAAGGATGCGGAAGCTGAGTGGAACCAGAGGCCAACATGATGGTCTAGCGTCGTCTGAGGAAAAGTTAGACTTAAGCTGCAGATGTTTGCTTAACTACTGGGAAGGGGGAAAGAAAAGGGCCCATCTGTCACTGTCACGAGTCTCCACAGGGTCCTTCTCATGTGCTCCAGGGTAAAGCTCAGGTCCAGCAGAGCCCACCATAGAGACATTTTCTCTCCACTCTACTCTTCCACAAGCCTGCCTTCCAGTCCCTTAAGCACTTTGTCTTCATCCTGCATCTAATTGCTTTTGGATAATAATATCATTAACTCTTTGTAATGAATAATATAAAATGTACCACCTCTGTGGAGGGCTGGGAAACAAGGTGTGAGGGAGCAGCTTGTAGCTCCTCCTTCCCTTCCCTTTGTCCTCAGTCCAGTCTTTCTCTAACCCATGAATTAGAATGTCAGCCAAGTAGGGGACACAGAACATGTATATTTCAAGCGTCCCCGGGTGACGATGATCATTGAGGTTTGGAAACCACTGACCCAGAGGGTCAGGGTCCTCAGAGACTAAAGGAGAACAGAGGATGAATGAGAACAAAGTACAAAGAGGCGTGTTGACTTGGTCTTGACTACAAATTGCTCAAAGGAGAGGTCTCACTCTCCTCAGTAATTCTAGGGCAACATGGAAAGATTCCCCTGGGAGGCAGTGGATTCATACCAATGAATTCCTGCTCATTTGAAGGCAGCCTGGGTCAGCAGGGAGTGCAGGACAGTTTGCACACCAATTCAATTCAAACCAGTTCAGATCTCTGGCCAACAAGGAGCAAGGACCAAGGACCACATAGATTTCCAGAGCTCTGGACCGTGCTGGCCTCTACAAAGAATGCATCCCCTCACAACAGCTTTGCAGAGATTCTGCATCCTCTCTGCAGTCCTGGGACAGCCTGGCTTCCCAGGTGGCACCCAGATAGTAAGAGTAGTAGCTCCTCTGAGCCCCAGTGGTCTCATATCTGGTCAGAAAGAAGCAGACTTCTGGGGACATCAGGAATATTTGCAGTGTGTTTCTGACACTACAATACTCCGTCAATTATGAGCTCTGCTAAGAGGAGAGCCATTAACAGGCTTTCTCTCTTAATGGGAAGGAAAGCCTTGGGTTTGTCTAGGATATATTACTAGCTGATGGGAAAAAAATGAACAGGCACATGTTGAGGTATGCTATACCATAACTGCCATAAAAATATCCAAAGAAGCACTGTGTTATTATTTTTTGTTTTAATGAAACCTAAATCTCAGCAGTTCACACAGTGTCTTGTTAATCATAATGAACTCATCTGGCATTAGCATATAATTACAGCTGTAATGGTTTGGTGCGGGCAGCCTTCACTTCACCACAGTGAGGCATTCTTTTTGCCAACACAAAGGAGAAAAGACTGAAAAGGAAAGAGGGGAAACCAAGGCCCCCTTCACTTTGTGCCCAGTACTCATTACTGTATTCAAAGCCTTTAATTGATCTGACATGGGACCTGTGTATGAAAACTCCTGACTCGAGGCCGGAGGCCCCGGGGGCACACATAGAGCAGCATGGCATTTCTACAGACATGAGGAGACAGCTTTGCCTTGCTTTCCTGATTCACACACCTCTCTGAATTCTAAGGCACGGTCACCAGCAAAAGGGGCTGAAAATCTGCATGCTTCCTCCTAAGTAGCTGCTCAGCACACTTCAGCTCTAGGCTGGGTGTGCAGTCTTTAAGTCTGCCTAAGTGCCCTTTCTGTCCTTGCCTTCTCTGGGTGTGGCCCTAATGCAGAGGAATGAAAATGAGACAAAGGGTTGCATAAGAAAGGAGGCAGACCTTTGAGGGCTGATAGGTCAGAGTTTGTTTTCTTATGTTTCCAAAGAAAATATAAGCCATTCAGTCCTGAGAAACTATCTCCCAAGCTGCAGTAAACCATCATCACACCTGTAGCTTTTATTTCTCACAGAGGATCCTGTAAAATCCAAGGCAACAAATTGGAATTCTGTGTGGCTCAAAGGGAATGTATCCATGAGTTCCAGCCAGAAGGGAAAAGATCAATTATCCTACTCTTCCCATGCCGGGTCTCACACTCAAATAGCCCCGAGTCAGTGAAATGCGAGCCAGGGAGGAGGAAACCGAAGCTCTAGACTTGCATTATGCATGGCGAATATCCTTTGAGGCACTGCAGGGGATGAGGCAGGTCCAATGGCCACTCTCTTGCTTGATGGGTGTGATGAGCAAGAACCTACGAATGAGGTCATTCAGGGACCTGAGTTGACCCACAGTCTGGCTGAATTCATCCTTCCAAAATCACTCCTTGCAATCTGTTCTTGGATACATTTATGGGCCAGGCCAATCAGGACCCAGGGTTCAGGGTGGTGAGGTGCCTGTTCCTGACTCTCGAGTTCTTTCAGTGACTCATGGTTGGAAGCATTCCCTCTCCATGTCCTGCCTCTCCACGCAAGTGACAGCCATTATAGTTGGCTCCGCAGCAGCTCCGTGAAGGTGGGAACAACTCCGTCTCCCAAGGATGCCGTCAGAGTTCACCTGAGGGATGTGCTCAGGACACATGGAAAGTCTGTTCTCCTGGCAGCCACATGCTTGTTTGCCTCTGCACCTGAGTTCCCCCTGGTCTGGCTGTTCCTGTGTCCTCAGTGCCTGAGGGTTTCTGGGACTGAGTAAGAGCTCAGTGATGATCTAGGAACACAGGGAGGGGGTTTGCAATTTGCTTGGACATTTTCATTCGTCCATATGTTCCCCAGATATGCTCATGGCTTCTATCCTGTGGAGGGAAGACTGAGTTTGGGTATAATGCTGTTTTTAGAGCCCACACTACAGATGTGTAGGGGTGACTTGGGAGGCTCTGTGAATTCAGCAGGTGGTAAAGGGCAAGTAAAGCAAGTAGAGGCACTGCAGCTGTTAGGAACAGGAGGCTTAGCCCAGCCAAGGAGACCGTGCAGAGACGTAGAGGGAGAGAGGGTAACAACTTGGCTTCACGGACAGGCACTTCACTTCTGGGCTTCTTTCCCTTTTCTATTTCCTGGAAAGAATGGGTGATGGATGTATTTTAAGTGGCACCTGTCTCTTAGGTTGGGCTTTTAGTACATTGTCCTCTGAGCCACATCTCATAATTTTATTGATGCCTCTTGATAAAGCTTTTGCTGCTATGGCTGTTAAGCTAACACTTAGGAAGAGATGGCCCTGTCGAGTTGTCCTTGAACAACCTGAAAAGTTCAATATTCATGCAGATTCCTAGGCAGAGGAATAGGACCCAACTAAACAGAAGAGCAGATAGGCCCAGTCAGACTCAATGGCTTTTCCAGCAAGAGCCCTTTACTTGTACAGAGCAGAGTTTTGGTGGCGAGGTCTCTGAGCCAGACTGTGTAGAGACAGTAGGAAAATCAGTAAAGAAAGACGACATCATGAGCTTTGCAGGAAAATGGCTGGAGCTAGAGGACATCATGCTGAGTGAAGTAACACAGTCCCAGAAAAACAAACGACGAATGGTATCCCTCATCTGTGGGTGCTAGTGCCAATTACTTAGTTGTAAGTATTTCTTATGCACAGTCCCTTGAGCTTTTGTCCAAAGCAGCTGGGAGTGATGCATATTGGAAACAACAACAACAACAACAGAAAGGACTGCATTGAAGAACTAACTGAAACAGTGAACTTCTGCTCAAAATAGTCAACTTCCTCATGGAGAATATTGAGAAATACTGAGAAAGATATGAAAAACATGTTTGGCAGAATGCATGAGCTCTGGTGGGGTGGGGGAATGGGGGGGGGACATGGGTCTAGATTTGATAAAAAAACAAAAAACAATAAAAATTAATTAATTAAAAAAAAGAAAATCACCCTACTCCCAGGCGTGGTGGTGCATGCCTTTAATCCTAACATTCGGGAGGCAGAGGCAGGCAGGCGGATCTCTGTGAGTTCAAGGCTTCAAGGCCAGCCTGGTCTACAGAGTGAGTTCCAGGCCAGCTGGGACTTAAAGGGAGACCCTGTTTCGAAAATACCAAAAAAAAAAAAAAAAAAAAAAAAAAAAAAGAAGATCACCCTACCATCTCCAAGCCTCTGTTTCCTGGGGGTTGTTAGAAGACAGAGAGAGGAGAGAGCGAGCGAGAGAGAGAGAGCGAGCGAGAGAGAGAGAGAGAGAGAGAGAGAGAGAGAGCGCTAACAGGATGGGTGGCTGTGACTGGAGGAAGCTCTGACCTTAATCTAGACCAACCAACATGTCAGGTTTGCAAGTTGGAAGGGGAGAGGCAAGTTGCCCAGTACCTGTGCTGGGCTAGCACACCTATTAGGAAATCCTAAATGCAAGAATATGCTCTGCCTGCTCTCTATGTCGGGAGCAGTCTGTGCTATTTATGGCCCCCAGCAGTGTTGGCATGTTACTACTAATGGTGAAGTACAAAGCAGTGAGTAAAAAAGTTCTCCAGAGCAAGATGCATAAAGTCAGGCCTGTAATCATCTCCTCTCCCCTGCTTGTTACCGTCCAGATGGCTTTCTGTGCCACTATAGACCTAGCAATAATATGACCTGGCCTTGAGGCTGGAGAAGAAAATGAAGAGTCAAGGGCTTCTTCACGGGACACATGCTTGCTGGGAAGCATGGGGTTTTAGGATCCTGAAACCTTCCTGGAGGCAGATTTAAAGTGAGAACAGGGGCCAGGTAGTCCCTGGCCTATTAGGATCTCTCATCACCTCACTGCAGGACATCAGGAAGAACCTTTCACAGGCCACAGGGTAGGGATACCTCCACTGTCATACTGACTCACAATTACTAAGTACTTAGGACCTATGGTGCTCAAGGGTTAGTTCTACTGGTTCTCTGACACACATGGTTCCTGTGCTCCAGGAACTCGGAGTCCAGTTGAGAAACTAAGGCAAGTACAATAGGTGGCTCATGCCTGTAATCATAGCCCTGAGGAGGCTGGGCTATACAGTGAGTATCAGACCAGTGTGGGCTACATATTTCTGTCTCAAGAATAAAAAAGACAAAAGGTAAGATTTGGGGAGAGGAAATCATATCAGTTGAAGGAATAGTGGACGAAGCGGGGGAGTCAGCCTTCTAGATATGAGGCTTCTGACTTTGTAAATGCAGCCAACTTTGCATTGAAAACACTTGGAAAATGCATGTATTGAACATGTCCAGACTTTATTGCTTATTCCTTAATCAATATAATTATTCACATGGTCCTGACAGTGTGTTAGGTACAAGAAATCTGGAGATATAATATATGGGAGGGTGTCTACAATTATGCATAAGAGATATACAGATGCAGTGCTGTTTCGTCTAAGGGTCTTGGGCATTTGAGCATTTTGGTACTGCAGCCTTGGGGGATTCTGGAACAATGCCCCTCACATACTGAGGAAAGACTGCACTGTGCCAAGGTTCAAGCAATACTTTTAAAAAGATTTAATATGTATAGGCTAGAGAGCTGGTGCAGCCATTAAAGGCTCAGGCTCACAACCAAAAAGATATAATGTGTTTCACTTATGTGTATATATGAATATTATCTGTGTATATACTCCTTGAGTGCAGTTGCCTGTGGAGGCCAGAAGAGGGTGTCAGACCCCCAGGAGCCACACTCCCATCCTTAGCCTGGTAGCCATCTCTCCAGAATGAAATTCAAAGAAGGCTCCAGGGCAGAATGTTGTACTTGAGTTGGACCCTGGAGATGAGACAGTAATAGCAGAGAGGAAGGCCAGCATTTCAGACGGGTTAGGATACAGGCCACGGCAAATCATACACTCCTTCATTAAATATCATGGAATACTTCCCATGGGCAGGGTCCTGAGGATGCAGTGGAGAAGACTGAATCACAGCCATGGTCTCTCCCCTTAAGAGCTGAGGATCTCAGGGCAGTATGATGCACTGTGTAGTCGACATTGCAATAGACCCATAAACACAGTGTTTAAAGAACCACCCGAGTACTGGGATTAGCAAGAACGTCTCAGAAAAGAAGGGATTCCACGGCAGCCTGAAGGATTCCAGCATGGAGGCTGTGTTAAAAAGTAGGTGGGGTAATAGACTGCCATTGTTGGACTGCCCAGGCTGTATCATGGAGACCAGTACAGGAAGATCAAGACAGAATGTGGTGCTTACTGGACCTCATTTGGTGACCATGGGAAGGGAAACCCCAATGTGGAGCACAAGGGCAGAACTGATGGTGGTTTGGGCTTGCCAAGGAGGAGCCTTCAAACTGGCATCTTTCAGCCTAATAAAAAAAATCTTAGCTGAAGATGCTAAAACCTATGATATATGTGGCATGCATATGTGCATATTTTGGAGTGATGCATATTAGAAGGAACAACAACAGAAATACTGGGTCAAAGAACTGACTGAAAAGGTGAAATTCTGCTCAAAACAGTAAACTTCTGCATCGAGAATTTTGAGAGAGACTGAGAAAAAGATGAAAAACATGTTTAGCAGAATGCATGAGCTCTGGTGGGGTGGGGGACAGGGAGAGGGACACGGATCTAGAATTGATTTGTAATATATTTTTTTATGAAATGCACAAAGCTTCACTAAAACATTGGCTTTAAAAAAGTAGGTGGGGTAAAGGAGGGACATTTGCAAACTCACAAGGGGATGGAAGCACCAGGCAGATGTGAGTATCAATGAGACAGGATTATAAGGTTCATGGTTCTTATACTAGGGGTGAGGTTGGCAAAGATCAGACCTAAATGCCATGTGGACATTGTATATAGGCTGGGGAGCCATTCCGTGTCTCTGAGCAAGCGACTGACCTTGATGAAAGTGTGTAAGGTAAGGGATCCCTCAGTCCAGCAGAAGGTGTGTATCAAAGAAACAGGCTGGAATAGCACAGCCAGGTGGGCAGGGCGGGCTTGGTGTATAGACCATCACGGAGTGCTGTCTCCTCATCTCCTACTGACTCAGTGTTTCCACCTGCAAAGTAGAGGCAGCATACCCACTGTTTCTTAACCCTACTGTGTAATTCACTCTAACAGGTACAAAGTGTCGGCAGGTAAAGTTATCTGAATAGTGACATGCAGTTTCTCTTTATCTGCTTTTTTTTTTTTTTCAGCACACAAGAAAATCATGCTAACATGCCAGCCAGTATGTCAAGACCACAGATCTCCCTGCCTGGTGCCATTTAAATTACTGCTCTGTTAAAAGAAAGTCAGTTCTGTGGGTTAAGTGGTTGGTCTGTTATTGTCCGTCTGCTTATTAAACGGGACTGATAGGCTGACATTGTTTCACTTAGGGTTTGCATGACATGTTCGTAACCAAGATGGAGAGTTGCCATAGTTACCTGTGTGAGCTGTTAGAGCAACCTCTGCTGAAATCTATCAAGGTCAACTAGACATTTCTAATCGAAGCCAAACAATTTGCTGCCTAAATGGAAGTTAATGAAATTATCAGAAAAAGTTGAAAATGAAGTTAATATGAATATATGGATACGCTTTATATCTAAATGTATTTAAGTGATGCCTCTTGTGAGGGGATTTTACCAACTGGAAACTGCAGTGTAACAAGACATCTGGAGGGAAAGTTTGGAGTAAAACATATTTGGAGTTTGGCACCGACTGCAGCCTTCAAATCCAGCCCATCATTAACAGCTTCTGCGGAGCCTTATTCTTCCTCTCGGAGCTATAAAACTGAACCAAACAATCACTCAACCTAAACTTCCTTCCTCGGTCAGTTGTTCCTGATGACTTCCCACCTCTGTAGCCCGTGTTTCCACCAGAAGTGAGAGCACAGGGACGGGCAGCTTGCACTGCGAGGGGCATCTTCTACCCAGGAGCAAGAAAATAGACTTCATCAGTGCTGACGAAATCATATGGGTCACCTGGAGATCTGGTTAACCTACAGATTTTGATTCAGCAGTTGTAGGGAGAGGCTGGAGAGTCTAAACTGAAATGTTCCCCTCCCAGGAACTCTCTATACTGCTGGCCCACAGACCATGTCCGGGGCAGCCAGGTCCTAGTTCTTATTATTTGCATTTGGAATCTCTATTCACATCTCTCTTCTTCATGCCTGGCCCATATTTGATCATTCCCATTTACATGTGTGTTAGAGTTTGCAACTGTTTTTCATGCTATTGGACCCACCAGCAAGGTGCAGTCAGGGGTTCTCCAATACCTGTTGTAGGACTGTACTTTCACTTTACAGTGATCACAAAAATAAACGGTAGCATTTGAGATCTCCTGAGCCCAGCGGCAGGAAGAGGGGGAGACAGGTAGGAACTGGGTGTCTTGGCGAGCTGATTGTTGATCCTTTGGTCCTGCTGTCTTTGGTTTGGTTGGCCTTTGTGGCTGTGAGGTTGGAGTTATCCTCCCAGCTGGGATTAAAGGTGTGGTCTTTGGCTTGATTAGATCTAGTGGCTGTGGGGGCGGAGTTATCCTCCCAGCCGGTATTAAAGGCACGCTTGTGTGACTCTTGAGATTTGAGATCTCCTGAGCCCAGCGGCAGGT